>JAWNMU010000230.1:2500-28652 GCA_035043665.1 Drosophila quasianomalipes
CATGTTTACAAAGTTTTGCTTACTTCCTGCATTTAATATATCAATTTATCGTCTATTTATACATCTATGTAGAAGATATTTTGTACATTCAATTTTACATATTTATATGTGCAGCATGCACTTCATAAGATGCAAACAGAACTCTTGAATAATGACAAAACAAATGAGCGTAAACAATCGGCTTCAACGCATAATTGCTCATCCATCTATCACTGATAAACACTCATCAACTGGTTGTGTTGTATTTATTTACAGCTGACAGCTTTGTTGTTATTCTCAAATCAACAGGCAAGTAGAAAAAAAGGAAAATAATAAATAACCACGTGCCATAATGGAGTTCTCCTATAAAAAAAGTAACAGAGTACACACAGCATGTGTAAGAAGCCCTTCTATTCCACCAACTATTAGCATTCATTTTTCATTCTTGTTTTGTAACACGTTTTCAGCAACGGCAGTAAAAAACATATTGTAGTCTTTTCTCAGCTCTTTTAAGAGGAAAATTTTCAAGATTTCGAAGTTAATTTGATTTGCTCCATTGAAGTGAAAAATAAAATAACATTTTATTTTTTCGTTTTTTTTATTTTTGACTGACAGTTTATTAAGAAACAAAATAAATAGTCCCTAACGACGTCACACTTTAATACTCCGCAAAAAACCAAGAGTATGAGCAGCCTTGACGGGCTGGAACAAACTAACTAGAAACTACCAAAAAACAGGCAGCGTTGACAGCATCACATGTAATACATACATGTGAGAATAAAAAACAAACCGAACATGAGGCGTACAAAGTAGGAATAGAAGAATAAAGATACAGGACATAGTGTACACAGAAGGGATAAAGACATATGGCAACATGGACTCACACACTTGCTCATATGGTTAGCGATCTTCGCTACAAAGCATGCACACAAGAAAGAAAACGAAGAAGAGTAAGAACGAAAGAAACAGCTAAAAGAAAAGCCGAACCACACAAGGAAAGTACACGAGCCCGGAAGCTGCTCATAATCACACCACGTCATCCCGCATTACTCCACACCAACGGAAGCAATCAAAACCAGCCGCAGGAATACTATGTACTCAACGGAAAATCTCCTCTCGTCCACTCCATAGTGCCAGGAAAAAAAGGCAACACCAACAATCACCACTCGATAAAAAAAAACGCTGTAGAGGCATTCCATGACACCAGAACAATATCCCACGTCACCACACTAACATAGTAGTCTCCTCACTATCGCGAATACTCCTTCTGCAACTCGTCCGCACCCACCTGTAGCTCCGATTACATCAAAATTCGCAGATGTGAAGTAAGACACGAACACGTCCTTCAAACACACACCAAATATAAATATTGTACGTGCCATACAAATGACTTGAGACGTTGGTCATCATGCGAATAATCACCAGATGAAGCACAGTTCGCTGTAAATAGCAGGTTGTCGAGTTACGTACATTTGAAACGGCATACCCCAAGCCAATTCAAAGAACTCAAATTTGGAACAAAGAAAATCAAACCCGCTAACTTGAACGGGGACATTCATTTAATTTAGCGTAGAATTGACCTGCCAACAAATTCATTTGTGGTGGTTTGCTCCAAGTAAACACGTTTCTATTTTCTTCAATTTGTGGACTATTTTCTTGATGAAGAAAAGTAAAAACGGAGAAAACACTTTAAAATCTCCATAAAACTCCGAACAAACACTAAATAATGCTGTCCAATGTGCATGCCAGTCAGAATGACGTGACATGGTATCTGTTTTTGTAAGGGTCCAGATACACGACCTGATGAAAAATACAATTAACAGCAATCGTTCGTATATCTTTTTAACTGTGAGACGTTGTGAAACAGGATAAGAAAGGCAATGAGTTATAATAGCAGGAATTCATCTAGAGAAAGCAACCATTTTATTTTACTACGGAAATGACTATTGTGGTAAAGAAAATGAATTCAATCGAGAGGAAGAGACAAATGAAGCAATCACGCTCACAGTATACAGAAACGAACTATACTATGATGTATGCATGACAAGAGCATTTAGATTGAAGTAGAATTGAATCGAGACATACAAACAAAAAAGAAAACAAACAGAAATAAAACCCCAACAGGGAGTCACCGAAACATGCAAGCAAACATCCCGCAATACGAAATACGTCCGAGAAAGAAGAGGTCACATGGAACGAAAGCAGAGAAATGCAATAACGCAAACACACAGAGAAAGAAAAAGGAAAGGAATGCGAAGACAGAGGCAGGGAATAGAAAATGAACAATGAGAGAGAGAGGGAAAATAGAAAAAAAGATGCAATGCAGGAGACACAAGAAGAAATGTTGTTAACAAATAGAGGAGGAAACAAAAGGAAAATACAAGGGAAGTAGTAAAGAAAACGAACAAGAAAACCAAAATGCAAACAGAAATAAAGACAAAAACAACAAAAACGAAAATGCAAAAAAAAAAACAAAGAAAAGGAGGGGAAAAAAAGAGACTTAAATGAGACGAAGGACGCACAAAGAGATATTTTAAAAACGTATAGAATACGCGAAAGGGGGCAGGAGCAGACATCAGAAGCAGACATATCAATGCGAAGAGGAACTCGCGTTGCACATACAATGACTATAACAACTAATAGCATACCGATAAATAAAAGAGGAAGATCGAAGAAGGAAAAGGGAAGAAGTGAAGGAAGGAGGAAGAAAGGGGGAAGGAAGGAAGAAGAAAGGGGGGAGGAAGGAAAGGGAGAGGAGGAAGAGGATGAAATAAAAGAGGAAGCGAGGATAGAGAACAAAGAAAAGTACCGCAAAAAAATACAAACAAAAATCATCAAGAGAAAGGGAAGAGCGAGAGAGGAAGAGCGGGGCAGAGAAGAGGGAAAGAAGAGAGGGAAGATGAGGGAGAGAAGAGATGGCTTAGTAGGCGGGGGGGAGGGGCAGAGGGAGGGGCAGAGGGAGGGGAGAAGGGAGGGAGGAGGTGGGAGGCGATGGGAGAGAGGCCGTTGGTGGGGAAGGCAGAGGGGAAGAGGGCGGGGGAGGGCGGGAGACGGAGAGGGAGGAGGATGACGGCCTTCCCTCGTATGCCAAAACTGTTGCCTCTGGGACTGGGGAAGTGGGAGGAGGAGGTGCGGAGGGTAAGGGGGCAATCGACGCCGAACGCTGCATAGCTTGAGTTAGAAGGGCAGGGGGTATACTGAGTTCGCTCTTCTTGACGGTGGTGGAGAGGGAGGAGACGGAGAACGTTACTTCTAGTCTCATGCTTTCGCTGTACTTCTTGTGTTTGAGGTCTTTACACGCCTTGTCTAGTTGATCCTTCGGCGTAATCAACGTGGGCTGGCCAGAAGAACAATCCAGCTCCATGAACTTTGTGTTGAACCACCCTTGAAACAACTTCTCTCTTCCGAAGGGGCTCCTGCTGGTGAACTCCATGCGGAAGTCGTCCTGAACCTCTACTAGTCTTTCTCCCAATGCCCAAACGAGAGCATCCCTTTCCTTTTCGTAGACCGGAATGATCGGGATCTTCTTCGAAGCAAAGGCTTTTTCCTTCGAATCCTCTGTCGCTGGCTGCAGGATAGTAAAGAAGTTATCTGCGGAGCATATTGCTTTGTTGCCTACACCCACGATAGCTACCTTTTCGATGAAGAGAGTGGTGGGACCGGGGGAGGCCTTTCCGATACGTTTGAGGTTGCAGTACTTCTCGAAGTACTGTACATATCTCATCTGCGAGGGAATCGTGACTCCCTTTGAGTTGCTCGTTCTCTTCCGTCCGAAGAACCCCAGGCACTCATCAGCGGTTCCTAACCCGATGTAAACGAGGTAACACGCAATCATGGTACCTGTTCTTCCCTTTCCGGCCTTGCAGTGGACGGAGATAACGTTCTGGGGGTGCTCCGAGAGGAACTCCCTCGCGTTCTCGCAGAATTTCTTCATCATCACAAAAGGAGGAGGGTTGTGGTCGTCGAAAGGCACGTGGCACACGCAGTTGTCGAACTTTGACACGTCGTAGCTCCTTTCTGAACAGAGGTTGAAGATCCTGTAGCAGTTGTGGTGTCTGGTGAGAAAGAAACTTTGTACTTGCTTCATTGGGTTACGGTAGACTCCCTCAGCTCCCTCCGATGGGAATCCCATAGCGATGATGTTGGGAGTTATGTACGTTAGATCAAGGTTGTAGTTATCCTCTGCGAACCTCTTCTTTTTCTTCGAAACCTTTCCTCTGATGAAATCTCCCAATCCTCCCGTCGCCGTCTCGTCTGAATATACTTGCTTTGCGAAGTCTCCTGGAGCAGAGGGCTCCTGCGAAGAAAGTGTCCAGGAGAGGAGAAGTGAAGTGCTTGGATCTTCATTCGATTGAACCCACTGCGCGGGGAAGAAGGCATGCGAGCGAGGGATGCGAGGGGGAGGGAGACGGAATAGAGACACCTGGTACCCTGGCAGATGAGGATGAAGACGGCCTGGGTAGTAGGAGACATGGGCATCGAATATTTCTCTTTCCATGTGCAGTTGCTGGGGCCTCCTTTGTAGCATCTAGAACCACTGATGACGAGGAGGTAAGTAGACGGCTTTCCACTCAAGAGGAAGTTTCCCTTCGCCTCCTCCACAACGATATCGATGGAATGCCAGTCCTTCGAGTTCTCCCAGGGAGGGTACCTGCGTGGGGTCGGAAATATGAATGATCAGATAAGGAGATAAGAAAAAAACAAGACAAAAAGAAAAGAATCGAGTGTATCAGAAAACGACAAAGGAAAAGAAAAGGAGGAGAGAGAGTTAGCACAAGTAATTCGACCACATAAAATGGATTGCGATGAAAAGCACACTCTTCTTGAAACAATGAATCACACTACCCATAAATAGATATATATATATATATACATATACATGGGCGATGCATATGCATGCGCCTATTCGCATATACCGTGCACAGATGTAGATCATAGAAGTGTATAAAGAATGCGTGTGTTCAGATTGAGTATGTGTATAGCGCGCACCTTCTGTAGAGAGAGGGAGGGCACTTTGGCGACGGAGTGGAAGAAGTCATAATCGTTGGTAGTGATGGAGGTGTGGGTGTTGGCCACTCTCTTCTCCTTCTTCCCTCCTTTCAAGTACTCCATCTGCGCAAGACACAACTGAATGTAGTCGTCGGTGAGAGTGAAGTCGTGCCAGTATTCGTCCTTAAGGTAGCATATGATGCTCTTGCTGATTGCGTTAAACATGTCCACATTCACAACCTTCGTGTCAACGTGCATGGGCCCTCTCTTCTTAGTCGCCTTCATGATCTGTGTGATCTCTCTGAGCTGGGACTCAGTGATGTTGACGACAGCATCTTGGTTGGAGGAAGGAGAGATGTACTGATCAAAGAGGTTAACAGCTCCTTGGTAGAGAATCGAGAGATACTTCCCTGTGTGTCCTTGCCGAAACCACTCTTCCGCGCTCTCCCTCCACGCCCTCTCGTCCTCCAGAAACTCTACGTTCTGCACTCCATCGTCAAGGAAATCCTTGAAGTCAGGGAGGAGGTGAGGGGAGTCGATGACGTCCTCGATTGTGACCTTTACCAGATCAGGGTCCTTCTTAGCGGACGCAATCGTTGACGCAGAGATCGAGTCCTTCTGATTGGTCAGAGGTTTCGTCATACAGGTGCCCGCGAAGACCTTCTTCTTGGCACTGGGGTCAGTTTCCCACCACGAGGAGTTGCGTCTATTCCTTCTAGCACCCACATCCATGGCGACCACCCTCTGCTTCGTCCACTGTCTTGCATTCTCACTGAACTGGTAGTGGTTTCTTCCCTGTTCAGAGATGATGCTGAACATCCAGCCCATCCTACCCACCCTCACCTTGTCTGCGGGGGAGGGAGAGGGTGCGGGGGAAGACCGAGGAGGCGAAGACACTGAAAACGAAGAGGAGGAGATAGATGTCGAAGTAGGAGTCGATTCAGAGTACAAAGAGGTTGTCGCTGAAGGAGAGGAGATGATGGGGGAGGAAGAGGGGGAGGGGAGGAAGGGGGGAAGGGGGCTGACGATGAAGTATGAGATAAAGCGCTTCCGATTATTCTCACTCTGCATCCTACTGTTCCTGCTGTTCCGCCCCCTCCGTCTGTTTTCGACCAAGAACTGTCGCTCTCATAGGCTGCACTGTTGCAAGACATTATAGCACAAGATTCTGAATACTGCGGTGATGGGTTAACACTACACTATGGACTGTTCTTGTTCTCTAATGACTGTTTCGTCACCACAGGATAGGCGTCCATATAAACGGCAGGGGAAACGAACGTACATGTGTTCATTCCGTTAGAAAACAAAACGCATCACAGACACACACACATACACAAACATATATATACACACGTGTTAGGTTAATGTTCAATTAAACAATATAGAGTTAATCTCGCCATGCCAGTTCAATACAATGGAGAGATACATATATCTAAAAAAAAAAAAAATCCCTCAAAACAAGGCGAAACAAATACAACACCTGTTATCGACTAACTCAATAAGTTAGGAATATCACCAATGCACATCATGCCAGAGTACACCAAGCCAAACAATATTCGATAGAGAAATTACTGCATATTCCCCAAACTAGAGATTAAACACAGTAAAAATTACTAGCTCGAGGGCAAAATGCGCGCATAAAACCAAGAGAGGGGCTGAACTCTTCCCCAATCTGAGCCAAAAGCCTTCGTAGTTATAGTCGCATTACTGTAAAACCAAGGCTCTGCAACAAATGCAAGCAAACAATCATCAAACGGGGAACAAAGAATAGACAATAATAAAAGCCAACAGAAACTGCATGCCAAACAGTCCATGTTGAAACAACGCATTTTGTCCATCAACTTCGCTAAACATAGAAAAATGCAACCCTATATCATACACATATGTATGACAAACTCAATTCCCAAGTAGGTATTCCATATTCACATGCATACTTCATTTTTTCTTGCTGAAACTCCAACGTGAGTATGGAACAGAAAAAAATTCAAGTAGAAAACACTGAACGATTCTCTCGAAAAAGATAAAGTAAACCGGCCAACTTCAGATATAAAAAAAGGAAACTAATAAACCAGTCAAACCTTCACATATATGTAAACATGAAATATACTTCACGTAAGCCTTTTCATAACTATACTGCATTTGCACATTTCTTCTTTTCGCACAATATGGCTACCCATGCTTTATTCAAAACGATAAACACATACTTTTTCAACGTAGTTTAGAGTAGCGGCGCATGGGCGTTATTTACTACTCTCTATTAATTACATCATATCACAAATTGCCAGCTAATTCATTTTGCATTACTTTCACATTCTTATGTTTTCTCTGAGTGTTATACTTATTGTATACAATAAAATGCCATGCAAATCCACTGTCCTTCTTGCTTTCGCTGTACTGTACAGGGAGTACTAGCGCTGTCACTTTCCATTTAGTACTTCAGAATGCACCCCCAACAATCACAGTTAACAACACATTCCCTCTGGTACAATTCTCCACAAAATATACGACATGTATTTGCTTCGAACGCTAGAAACGAATCAAATGCGTCCAAAAGTATAGCATCAAAGTAGAAAAAGATGAAAATACATATAATTTATTGGGTTTTCTACGCTTAAACCACTCTAAACAAAACTAAGCCTCTCCAAAGGCATTATACGCAGTAGCAAATCCGGTAACACGCCTGCGACGTAAATAAATAAACTCGCTCGTTGACTACCGAGCTATAAGAACTATGTGCTGTTGAGAAAATAACAAAAAGCTATCATTTCATCTACCAGCTGTTAATACGCCATCCCACGACATCATCCTCCATCAACCACACTCTCTTCTGGAATGAGTTTCTGTGAAGGAACACGTTGGGGTCCTTGGGGCCAAGCTCTTGGAGCTTGTTGTCAAGACGAACACATCCAGAGCGAGTACGAGCTCCGAGTGTACAGAACGTCCTTCATGTGACGAGACTTGGACACGTACTTTCTGACCATGGTGTCAATGGCCTTGAGCTTAGACAAATCAAGCTTAGGGGCACTCATTGCTATATCTTACTTACTGCTAGTAAACAAGTATTTTTCACTACCGATGCAAATGTGACTTCGTGTGAGAAGATTTTTTGTCTCCGAAAAAATGAGATATGATTGAACATATGTCCCCATTTTTGTTACAGACGTTGTTAATATTAGCGCTTACATCTTTTTGGCAGGCACAAAATGCATCATGTGTTTTTCAAGACCGCTTCAGAATGCCACCTTCATTTGTTCCCGACCTAAAAATGGCTGGGGAGGAGGTTATGAGATGAGACCAAGGATCACGCAGAACTTACAACAGAGCAGAGGCCACTTTTTCTATCAAAGACAATTAGAGACATTTGAGAAGCTAGTATTATAGCACTGCTTAATTTTCGTTTGAGTGTGATGTTCTGAGCATCCACCGTGCATATACTCGCACTCTGTAATTGTATGGCTATGTAATTCCGCTGTGTGTGTACAGATGCATTTCTATTTACGTAAATATATACATCGGATATATCTGCGCACGTTTATATTATATACCTCTACACTTAAAGTATAGTTTATTGTGCTAGAGTTCGCAGTAAATCTGCTTGTCTGTAGACTCACATACTATGTGTTATCATGCATTAGCTCTAGCTTAGCACAAGTCACGCGGTTGCATGCAAATACAAAACACACATCCACATACTAGAACAAACAGTAAAACCTGTCATTAATACTATTAACAATAGGCGTATATGTATATTGCGCACATATATGTACACATCTCCGAGGGAATTTGTGTCTGGCCAGCGCAAGTACAGCACAACTGACAATACAAATTGTCTCACACCCATGCACAATGTATATACATACATGTGGCAGGGGAAACTAGAACGAACCAAATATAAATAGGAATTAATTTTCCATAAATAAAAACATCAAGAGATAGTAAATTGATAGTGGATGCGAAGTGGGAAAGTAAAGGAAAAGACGAAGAGAGGAGGTGGTCTGCTGGTCTTAGGCTTGTTCCTTGCGAACTGGATGCTCTGGACTGTTCCTCCGTTGAGAGAAGTTATGACCTCCTGCTTGAAGTTTTCCTTTGTTCGTCCTCATGCTCTCTGCTGCCTCTGTCCCAATCAAAGGAAGATAGGGTTGGAAGAGAAAGGAAAGGCAAACGGACTGTGGGGCTTGGAAAATAAACGAGGGAAAAGAGGGAGTTTGATACGGCGTGGATTGTAGAACGTTATAAAGGTTTGAATGTTAAGAGAGTAAGAAGGCGATAGATGAACGAGGTCTAAGATCAGGCAACGGGGATGCAAAAAGAGATAGGGGGTAGAGAGGAAGGAAAGAGAGGGAGGGAAAGGAAGAGAGGGAGGAAAGGAAGAGAGGAAGGAAAGAGAGGAAGGAAAGAGAGGAAGGAAAGAGAGGGAGTGTAGAGAAAGAGGAGGGAGAAACCGGGAGAAGGAGAATGCATCTGTGCGCGTGGGTATGCGTCTATGTACGAATTCGTGTCGTATATACACGTACATCAACGCAAGTGTGTGTACGTGCATGTGTGTGTGTTCAAGCAAGTAATGAAGATCGTATATAGAGACTAAGTTTGATAGATCGTCCATTGTTCCAGTAGATGCAATATGAAATGCGAATGATCACGGATTGTCGTGAATAGTCGTGAATGGAAAGCACCTAGATTGAGAGGGTCCTCAGAGTTAGGTTCGGCGAAGAGAAAGGGAGTCCCACGACAACGTCGTGCATCGTAAAGCTAGGCAACCAATTCTTCTGCAAAACGTTAACACAAGGTTTTCCGTTCATGTCGATGTTGGGATGCCAAATCTAGGGAGCAAGCAAGTCAAGAATGAAGAGAAGCAGAGGGAAGAAAAGGGGAGGTTATTTATCAAACAGAGATAAAGAGATGAAAGGAGATGAAATCAGAGGAAAGGAGAGAAGAGACAGAAAAGGAGGGATTATGGAGAAAGAAGAAATGAAGCTGATGAAGGGAAAGAGATGAAAGAATAGCAAAGGAAGGAGATGAAAGGGCAAGCAATATGAGAAAGGAAGAGACTAAAAGGAAGAGAGGGAGATGGAGGGATAGATCAAGAAAAGGAACACGTGAAGCGAAACAATGGAGAATGCATGAACGATGAGCCTTACCATTTCTTGAAGCTGTACAATCGGCGCGTCCCAAGGGTAGTTTGTGGGGACAGAAACTTTGAAGGTGTACTTTCCTCCAGCCCCAATACCCCTCGGCTGGTGTAATCACTATGGAGATAAGTCGAGGGGGGTAGCCTGATCCCAAGAGTACACGCACGCTCTCATCTGAAAACATAAGAGATAACACACGCGCAACATTCTTTAAGTCTTAGGAGATGGTGTGTGAAGAGGGGTGAAAGAAAATAAACACATTTTGTTGACTATTGGATCGGGATTCACTGCTAAGGTGCATTCAGCATGTAATATATCACATACTCAGATTTTGCACATCGTTCATGTCATTAGTTGGCCTCGCTATCGCAGCACGGGAATTGTTCTCGCGCAGGGCGGGGTCTGCTACATCGTCCTTCTTGCCTGGCTTTCTCTTTGTCATAAACCCCATTTCTGGCGCTAAAGGAGCAAAGAATATGCAGCATTCGGGTGACAGCGCACACAAGGCCACATAGTCGAATAGATGTTAGTACGCAGATACCGAAAACAGAATTTTGGAGTGACACATGTGTGTTCTCCAATATATGAATATAAGTTTGCAACGCAAATTGTTACAAGGAAAATCGACGATGCAAAATGAAGAGGTCGCAGGTCACCATGTGCGGAAGCCTTGCTCAAAATGAATAAGTCACTCACAAAATTTATGGAAATAAATTGTATCAAACCTAAATTCACAATTGTGCATTATGATATTTCATTAACCTGGTGCATTTTACATTTAGTAAGAGAATATAATTAAAGAAAGTCGATAGTTGACTCGATTCGCCTAGTGCGCGCCCCCCGATTTCACTCAAAATGAGAAGATTACGTATTCAGAATGGTCATCTTAGAAACGAATGTAAACAATCAAAAGTGATGGATATGCAATTACATGGAAAATATGTATGTGTGCTAGGCAGCACTTGATACATATGGTGCCACACCCATATTTCAAATACCTATAGAAAAACAACTAAACTAAGCCAATGTCCACAAAAATACTTGCCAGTGTATTGGCCGACGTGGCAATTCTTGCAAACAAAATAGGGTAAGCAAACAAAATTTGTTGCATGCGTGTTTTAAATTGAGCGTACACGTCCGTGCTCACGTTAACAGGATATTAAATGAAGTGTGAATAATTCCATGGATATAATCACAACAGGTCCAGGGGGAGGAGGGATAACGATGATGAATGAACAGGAATACAGACGAGAACAATAAACAGCAGGTATTAGTATAGAATCGTAGTAGCATTGGTAGATGTAAACAAAAAAGGAAATGAAACAGGAGAAGATGAGAGAAATATGGCAAATGCAGATATGCGTAGAAGAGGAGAAAAGAAAACAAGAGAGAAAGAAGGGGATAGAAAGAGCGAGCGTAGTAAAAAATAAAAAACGAAGAGATGTGTGAGTGTGCATCTACACATACTGAGTCGGCGGGTGTACCTATAAACCTACAGTAAACCCATAGTTAACCTATAATTCATCGGCTTGAGGTGCTTGCAAATGGGGCAGTTCTTTTTGATGATGAGCCACTGATCTATGCAATCTTTGTGATACGCGTGGAAGCAAGGGAGAGTCCTGAGCTGGTCACCTTCTTGCACTCCACTAAGCACACGCGACATGTCCTCTTTCCCTTTCCTCCTCCTCTTCCTTCCTCTTTCCTGCAGTCTCCTCCTTCTTCTTCACCAGATACCTCTCCTTCCCCCTCTGCTCCTGCTCCAGCGCCTGCCCCTGACTCCGGTCTTCGGCTTCGTCATCAGTCTTCCCTGCCTTCCCACTAGAGCTCTTTTTATCGTGAAATGTCCATGAGGGAAGAGACTCCAAGAATGACTGAGTGACGCCCTGGTCCCCTTTCCTCCTCTGCCGGAGAAACGAATAACCGCTCGATGTTGTTGTCGGCGTTGAGGGAGGAGCCCGAAGATCAACCTCCGCCGAGGATCGAGAGGAGGCAACTGGGTAGAACAATCTCCCACTCAGCTCTTCGCAATGCCGAGGGGTCTGAGTTGGGCCGCACGGGAGAGAAGGAACGAGATACAAATATGGATGAGGCGGAAGAGGAGGAGGAGGAAGAAGAGGAGGAGGAGGAGGAGGAGGAGGACGACGTGAAAGAGCAGGTTCGAAGGGGGAGGGAGGTACGGTGGTGGAGGGGGTAGGAGGCGAGAAGGAGAACACCAGAGGAGGAGAAAAAGACCTGAGTTGCGGTTAGAAGAGAAAGAAGAAGAGGAGAGAAGAAGACGCAGAAAGGCGAAGAAGACGAAGAAGAGGGAGAATTTTGAGCCCTACGCCTCCTCCTGTTTCGGAGTTCTTCTTCTTCCTCCATTTCGTCCTCCTCTGCATTTTGAGCCGCGGTGCGAGGTATCCTCTTCCCTCACGCAAGCTCTTTCATCTTCTCCATCGTGATCGGTTTTTTTTTCCGTTCAAAACCACTGTATTGGAAGTAACGATGCACATCGGGGAATCACTCTCGGGAGAAGAAAACGAAGTGAGGGAGGAGGAAGGAGGAGGAGGAAGAGGAGGAGGAGGAAGAGAAGGAGGAAGAGGATGATGAAGAGGAAGAGGAAGAGGGCGAGGGTGAGAGAGAGGGTGCATGTCGTACGTTCTTAGTCGCCATGAGACGAGAGGAAAGATGTTCCGCCTATCACAACTTCACTCATCGTATGTACCACCTGCATCCCTCCCAAGAAGTGGGGAGACAGATACTTGTCAAAAATATCTTCTGGCGGTAGATTTTTGTCTCTGTTGGGGAGTGTGGAGTATATCGGAACCACTTCCACCTCCTTCGCATCCAGGATGGGAGGTTGGAGAGTGATCTTCGTAGACGAAGTCAAAATCCCGCATGCACAGGGAGCGGACGAGGACGAGGAGGAGGAGGATGAAGAAGAGGAAGAAGAAGAGGAAGAGGAAGAAGAAGAGGAAGAGGAAGATGGGGACGATGATGAAGATGATGAAGAAGATGAAGATGACGGGGCTGTGTGTTTGTTTGTTCGGTGGACTCTGAATTGTATACCATTAATCATAATTACATCCCCTTCGCAGATAAGAAGGCCAGAGGAGTAGAGGGGAGGAGGGGAGAAAGGAGAGAGGGTGGAGGATGAGAGGGGCGCAGAGGGAGAGGAAGAGGTGGGAGGAGACGAAGAGGAAGGAGGGGGAAGAGGAGGAAAGGGAGGAGGAGAAGGAAGAAGGTAAAGAAGGAATAGAGGACAAGAAAGAAGACAAGGAGGAAGGGGAAGAGGACGAAGAAGAGGAAGAGGAAGAGGAAGAGGAAGAGGAGGATGACGAGGGGGAGAGAGAGGGGGAGGGATTGGCAGCAGAGGGAGATGGGGTAGGCTCGACTGAATGGCAGAAGTTGATGACTCGGAGTTCGTTTTCTCTCCGTTCAATTCGATCCTTTGCCTTCGAGAGAAAAGGACTGATGAAATCCCTAACGATGGAAGAGTAGGTCTCTCCTTCGACTGCCTCATCCCTCTCCCTCCGATTAGCCTCCCTTCCCACCTCTTCTCCCCTCACCCTCGCCAATCGCACGTATTCCAACTCGTTTCGCACGCGGAATACGCCTCCTTCTCCTTCCCCTGCCCCTGCCCCTGCGCCTGCTCCTGCTCCCCCTGCTCTTCCCCCTTCTTCTGCGTCTCCCACCCCCACGCTGTCGTCCTCCACTTCATCATCCTCGTCTGTATACAACCGATCGATTGCCTGCTTGTTTTTCAGAAGAGGAAAGGAACCGAGCAGGGGAGAAAGAGAGATGGAAGAGAGGGGAGGGCACAAGTGTGAGGAGGAAGAGACGTAGAAACGGGTGGTGGTGGAAATATGACCGCACAGAGGGTGGCATTGGCTAACCCTGAAGCTGACGAGGGGAGGGGGAGTTAACAGCTGAGGAAGATAAAGAAGAGGAAGTAGAAGAGGAAGTAGAAGAGGAAGGAGACGAGGAGGAGGGAGGTGGGGAGGAAGGAGGGGAGGAAGAGGAAGAGGAAGAGGAGGAGGAAGGGGGAGGAAGAGGAGGAGCCGTTAGCGATGCGTGTAGCGTTCATGATACTTCCTCTTGTGACTGTTTCGCAGTTGTATTTTTCCTTCACCATAGGGTACACCACCCTCTCTAGAACCTCTCCTTCGGGTAAGGACTGAGGGAAGGGGGGGAAGGGAAGAGAAGGCGAAGGGAAAGAGAAGGCGAAGGGAAGAGAAGGCGAAGGGAAGAGAAGGCGAAGGGAAGAGAGAGAGCGAAGGGAAGAGAAGGCGAAGGGAAGAGAAGGCGAAGGGAAGAGAAGGCGAAGGGAAGAGAAGGCGAAGGGAAGAGAAGGCGAAGGAAGAGAAGGCGAAGGGAGGAGAAGGCGAAGGGAAAAGGAACGAAAGATTAAAAAAATAAAAATAAAAGAAGGCGTATAGATGGGCCACAAAATCAGACTTTTGCAATGTACACATACGAAGTAATTGTATATACATTGGCAAAAACGAACACAAGAACAAGAAAAAGAGCAATCCCAGAAGTATATTAAGTCTGTGTGTGTGTATGCGTATGCATATCGACGTGTATATATCTATGATACCTTGTACTCTGTAGTTTTCGACTTTTCGAACGGAGTGAGACCACACGTACTCGAGAGGAATGCCAGTAGTAAGTGCATTTCTCTCGTTGTCGGTCATGATCTCCACTGGAACGCTCAGTACCCTTCCTCCGAAGCTTCTCTTCGTGATCGAGCGAAGCACTGGGTCATTCGTGTTTCTAAGAATGCATGAAGGGGGGCGATGAGAGGGGAAGAAGATGAAGAAGAGGAAGAGGAAGACGAAGAGGATGATGATGAAGAAAACATTGACGACAGAGAAGATAAACGGGAAAGCCTCGACTTCGGGGCTGTGGAAGAGGACAAGGAGTTTGAAGAGGAGGACGGTGAGGGTGAGGGTGAAGGCTTGTTTGAATTCAAAAATCTACGCGCCTTCTTGTTGATAAGTTTGAGGGGAGGAGGTGTACCACACCTTGTGCATATGATCATGACGTTCTTCTTAAAAGACTACGAGATTCAGTTCGAAAGAGCAGAGAGGGAAGAAAGGGTTAGAACCATTATCTACGGCACAAATACGTTAAAATGAGATATAAATGATACATTGCGTCGAGGATTACTTGTTTGCATGCACTTGAGAATTTAAAACGCATCTTACCCATCCTCCGCACCAAATGCACTGGTCAGGGGAAGCATCAGCATCTGAACTTGGCTGGTTACCCATTAGAAACTAATTTACCCTATTCTGGGAAAGCAACACACAAAAACTGTAAGAGAGTAATATATAATAATATATTTTCGTAAGTTGCATAGCAAATGCAGGATGTGATGAACGCAAGGAATAAAAAAAGGTTAGCTAATTTGAATCACTGTCTGAGAGTGTGATTCCTTTTGCAGAATTGCAATTAATGGAAGCGAACGACAAACCCACGCTTATAAAAATGGGGTACCAACCGTGTTAGATAAAAGTGAACTTCTGTAGTGAATATATTTTGATTATTTTCCAGCGTATTGACCTTTTGCTGAAACAAAATAGAAGAGTAAAGCAAACGCAAATTTTTTTTTTTTTCGAAGTTTTGCATGCGACCATTGATTTTTATGGTACACATCAAGCTAAAAATAAACACCCGCGAAAACAAGCTATTCAAATAAAATGGGATCGCAGATACTAAGTTTATTTCTTATGAATATGTCGGTATATGTATTATATTTCCTTCTTTGTATTTTATAGTTTTAAGTTTTTTTGTTGATCGTATGTGGAAGAGCGTGTGTGTGCTGCTAAGAAAAAAAAAAAAAAAACGAATGATTATTTTTACTCATACTTCTTTTAAAACAACTGAAAGGATACATCATCTGAACGGGATATACTTCACTTTTATCAAGGCCATTGTACTAGTATTTCGCGAGATTACGTATTCTGATGGTTAGTTAATGCTAATGTCACACGTTGAGTGCAAATGAAGATGTGCTTATGTAATATAGACATACGCATATGTATATGGTTGTATGTGTATGTGCATATACATATATGTGTATGTATGCACGCCTGTAAATAGGATCTATATGGGAGCGCTCGTAGAAAATCAATAAACGTTGTCCCAAAATGAGACAATAGCGTTAAGCAACGCGTGGTCAGTATACTTCTTCACTTTGAGCATGTACAAGGCAGAAGGAGGTTTGAATTGGAGGGGAGAGGAAGCGGAGTGAGGAAAGGAGGAGATGAGATTCCCTCCTATCTCTCCCCCTATTTTTGCTCTGTCTCGTTTGTTTCCGTCGCCATCCCTCTCTTGACGTTGTTTTGTTACTTCATGTTCCTTGTCTTTCCCTCCATATTTCTCTTTCTCCCTTTCTTTTTTCCCGTCGTCACATATTGTCCCCCTACACTCTTCTTCCTCCCCTTTCTTTCCTTTTCCTTCCTCTTCATATCTTTTTCCTCGTTTGTCCCTCTCTCCCTCCCTTCCGCGTTTTTCTTCCAGGCCACGCATAATTCCCATCTCTCTTTCTCTGTCCTTCCCTTCCGTCGCCTCCTTTTCTGCATCTGTACATATCTCCCTCTCTCTCTGCGAATGTCCCCTTGTCATCCAATGAGGTTGTGAGTGTAGTGCAACGAGTGGAGATACAGAGGGTCTCCCGTGGGCGCAGTTGAAGGGAATGAGGCAGCGGGAGAGGGAGAAGAGGAGATTTCTCTGCTGCTTTTCGCTCAGTCTGTCGTTGAATTTAATCGCACTCCGGCACGCCTTCGAACAGAGGATTCTTTTGACGCAAGAAGGACTGCAGAGGGGAGAAATGGAAATATAACATACAGTGAGGAGAGAAAGGGGAGTTAGTTGCGGTAAGGATATATGGAACAGTGCAGTTGATACTGATGTTCACGTTCGTAATCGCACTCGTATTCACACTCGCATTCGCACTCGTGTTCGCAGTGTCACTCGCATTGATATTCAGTTCGAAATAGAGCAAGGGATATAAATGCAAGCAGATAAAGAAAATGGACGTGAACGTGGGAATTATATGGGAAGCGAAAGAGCTAAGGGAAAGATACACTCGTATTCCTACATTGCATATGGATCCCACTGGAGCTGAAATATGAATGATTTCAAATCAGAGACAGACATTGCCTCTCCTTTTACCGTCCCGACCTCCTCGAGCACCAGTCCTTGTTCATTCATATTCCCACTTCCCCTCCTCTCCCAACACCACCATTCCACCTGCCGCCCCTTCTCTATTGAACTCAATTTTACTCTTCCCACTCCCTCCCTCCTCCCTGTCCTTCCTTTTTCTCTCCCCTCCCAACTTCTTTCTCGTCCTCCGCCCCTGCTCCCTCTCCCCTCTCTTCGCCATCCTGCCACTCCCCTTGCTCTTTTCGACATGTTTCCTCTCGATACGTATGATCGCAGCCCCTCCGCTCCTCTTTATTTCCCTCGCACAACCCTCCGTCCTTTTTCTCTCCTTCTTTCCTGCCTCCCTCTCCCCTGCCCCCTGCTCCTCCTCCTCCCACCCCTTTCCCCATGCCCCCCTGCACTTCCGAAGGTGAATCCCCACTTGTTTAACTCCCTCTCATACATCCTGACCAGCCTCTACCTCGTGCATCGTCATTTCCAATGGTATTCCCGTTCTGAGTCTTCTCCTTCCCAAAATCTCACCTCCCGCTTTCTCATTCTCCTCTGTCTCTTTCTCTTCCCCTTTCTCTCTCTCTCCTTGCCCTTCCTCTCCTGTTCACTCCCCTCTTCTTCCTCCTTCTCCGCTCTCTTTTCCTTCTCAACCTCCTTCCCCCTCTCCCTTTGTTCAAGTTCCCTCTTCAGTTGAGACTCCATCTGCTCGAGCTGCACAAAAAAGTATAACAAATAAAAAAAGAAGACGAAGGAATAACAAAGGAACGAGATAAAAAGAAGCGGTAAATGCGTCGCAAAGCAATATTCCAGTTAAACACGAGCAAACAGATGTGGGGTTCTAATTGTTAGTGGAAGTGGGTGGATACGCGTGAGCACAAAGTAGAGCTGGGGTGTGGGTGATAGTGCGAATGAATGAATATAGGAATGAGCGAAGCCATCGGTGAGAATCAGCAAATGCAAGGGCAGTACGTTGTTTTCGACCGCGAGACATCCCATCATCATCGAATATAAGCTTTTTCCAGATATTATTGCCAGGTATTATTGCCGAGTATTATTTTCAGATATTTTCAAATCGTGTCAGATCTTATCAGACACAAACTCATAAGATCAATTAAGTCCCACCTCCCCTCCCCTTTCTCTCCCCTTTTCCTTCCTCTTCTTCTTCTCCTTTCCTTCCGTTTTCCTTCCGCTTTCCTTCCCCCTCGTTCCGCTCTCTTTCCCTTTCCTTCCTACCTTCACTCGTTCATCTGCTGCGTGTTGGTCCAAAACGAAGAGAACGTTGTCTATCTGGCAGACCAGGAACTTGCGATCGACCTGACATAGACACACAGACAAATAGACAAAGATACGCACGTGGAGGCGAATACATCGAAGAAAATACACGGGAGCGAACATGAAAGCAAGACAAAGGAAAAAAAAAAAAAAAAAAAAACAGAATAAAGCAAAACAAAGCAAAGTAAATAAAAGATTTCAACAAAAGAATTAGGAAAAAACCTAGAAAGGCAATGCCAGAGAGCAGAAAATGGAATGAAATGGAGGAAAATAGAATGGATTGGAACAGTCAAAGAAAAAGAGAAGCAAAAGGAAACAAGAGAACGTGAGAAAACCAAACGATGCAAAAGACAGTGGCACCTGTCCTATGAGGACCATATGCCTCATCATTATCTTAGATATTTTCATCCTTTCCCTCACAGTGCAAATCCCAACTTGAGAGTTCCAGTGTGAAGAGAGGAACGAATTCGAAAATATCTGGTTGTCCGCCTCTGTTGTCTCCTCCTCTTTCCCCTCTCTCTCCTCGTCCCTCCCTCCCTCTCCTCTACCCACCTCCCCTCTCTGCGCCTCTCCTTCTCCTCCCTCCTCTCCTTCCTTCTGCTGTCCTCTCCTCCCTCTCCTTCTACTGTCCTCCACTCTTCCTCTTCTTCCCTGGCAACTGCATACATACTCATGCGCCCCCTCCTCTCCTTCCTCTCCCTCTCTCTCCTCCTCCTTCCTCCTCACCTCCTTCTTCTCTTGGAAATAAGACCACATACTTGACATCCTTCTTCCTTCTTCATTTCTTCCTTCTTCATTTCTTCCTTTTTCTTCTTCTTTCTTTTCCTTTCTTCTTTCCCTTCTTTCTCTTTCTCTTCTTTCCTTTCCTCTTTCTTTTTTCTTCCTTTTTCTTATTTTCCTCTCTCTCTCTTTCTCCTTACTCTTTCTCTCCCCTTCTCTCCTCTCGTTGTCTTCTTCCTTGTTTTCTTCTTCATTTATCTCCCTTCTTTTTTTCTTCTCTTTCTTTTCCTTCTCGTTCTCTTCCTCTCCCCTCTCTTTTTCTTCCTCTCCTTCTATTTTCATTATCACCTCCCTCTTCTCTTTCCTTTCCCTCCTCATTATCTTCGTTCTGATCCACCTCCTCATCCCTCTCTCAGCATCCCTCTCCTTCACCTCTTCTCTTCCCTCCCCATGCGATTCTCCCTTCCTTTCCATTGTCCTGCTCTCCTTCCCACTCCCATTCTTGTCCCTCTCCTCGCACTTCCTACTTCTCTCCCAACCTCACTCACTCTCGTCTCCTTTTTACTTTCCCTATCTACCTCATTATTTCTTTCTTTCTCTCCCTCTCTCTCCTCGTCTCTTTCTTTCTCTTTCTCTTTTTCTTCTCTCTCCTCCTCTTCTTCCTCCTTATCTTCCTCCTTCTCCTTCTCCTTCTCCTTCTCCGCTCTCGTGTTCTTCGCCCTCCTCTTCCTCATCCCCATTTAAATACTCTCCATAGGCTCCTTCTCTGTTTTAACTGTCCCCTCCATATCTCTCCTTTCTCTCCTTTCTCTTTCCTCTCTCTCTGTCTCTCTTTTGCCCACTTGACTTTGTCTCTCTTCTCTCCCATTCACTTCTCTCCCTCCCCTTCTTTCTTGAAATGTAAGGATTTAGAAGAAAACGAAGGTCGGGGAGGAAGAAGAAGGAGGAGGAGGAAGAGGAGATGAGTGAGAGGAAGGGATCGAAGAGAACGAGGGGGGAGGGCAGAAAGGGATGGGAAGGGAGGTGGAAACGAAGAAGAATCGACGAAATGCGATGAAGAAGAAGAAGAAGAAGAAGAAGAAGAAGAAGAAGAGGAGAGAAGAGGAGAGGAAGATGAAGAAAGAGTGAAAGAAGAAGAGGGAGAGACGGCGAGAGAGAGGAAGATGAAGAGAAGAAGGCCGAGGAGAGAGAGTGGGGGCAGTAGGATTGGCACGGACAGAGACAGAAAGACAGAGGAGGAAGGAGAGAGGGAGGAGACTGAGATGTTGAAAGAACTTACTCTTTTCCTCTTCCTTATAGCCTCCTCCCTTCCCCTCTGGTCACTCAAATTTCCACACGCAATTGTTTTGTACTCAGATAACACTACCCTCACCCTCGCCCTCTCCTCCTCTTTCTCTCTCTCTTTCTCTCTCTCTTTCTCTCTATCCTCCACTCCCTCCTTCTCACTCTCCTCCCTTGCCTCCTCTCCTTCAAATGCATCCCCCTCCTCTTTTCTCCCCTCCTCTCCATCCTTCTCACTCTTCCCCTTCTCGTCGTACTCTCTCCCCAACCCTCTTCATCTCCAAATTCATTTACCCCCTCCTGTATGTGAGTCATTTTCTCTCTCCCCTCCCCTTCCCCTCTCCTTCCCCCTCTGCTCCCCTTCTTCCCCTCTCATCCCTCTCTCTAGCCCTCTCTCCTTCTCCCTCTCTTTCATTTTCTCTCTCTATCTCTCTTGTTCCATTCTTTTTCGAAGACAAAGAACTGGAAAGAGAGAAGAAAAAGATGAAAAGGATGTCTTTTTCATTTTGAATATGTGAGAGGAAGAGAGGCGGAGGACGAGAGGAAACGGGGAGGAGAGGGAGGAAGGAGGGGGGGACGAGGAGAGGGGGGAAAAGAGAGAGATGCAGATGTGTTTGAGGAGTTTTCTGCCTTCCCCCTTTCTGTTTGTCTCCCTCACCCCCCCTCCCTCTCTCTCTTCTCTCTCCATTCCTCCTCCCTCCTCCTTCCCCCTCTGCTTCCCTCTCTACTTCCCCTGCCCCTCGGCTTCCACCCCTGTCTCTCTCTCCCTCCTCTCTCCCTCCTTTCCTCTCCCTCACCCCCCTCGGTCCGTCCGTCCCTGTCCCTTCCCCTATCCTTCCCTTGAGATCCAGGTGAGTCTTTCTCAGAAATGAACTAAGTCCAAAGTCGATGAAGGCGAGGGGGAGGAGCAAGAAGGAAGAGAAAGGGGCGGGAGGATAGAGAGGGGGGAAAGGAGGGGGCAGGTGGGGAATGAGAGGCAGTAGGATGGGGGAAGGCATAGGAGAGGATGAAGAAATAGTGGAGCTGCATAAGAACGGAAGAGAGAGAGGAGGGGAGCAAGATATGAAGAAGAGGTCGAAGAGGAGCGAAGGGAAGGAAGGAAGAGGGGTGGGGGGGGAACGGAGAGAAAGAAAAGGAAGGGAAAGCTTTTTGGGCAAATAAAAAAAATACTTTCCAGTCTAAACATCTGCGTGCAATCATAATTCCAACTAAAATCCTCCTGTTCCTCTCTACTACCTCTTCCCTTCCCCTTTCCCTCTCTTTTCCCTTTCTCGCTCCTTCTCCCGTTGCTTCCTGCACACCCCTATCTCCTTCCTCTTCTCCCTTCCACCCTCCTTTCCTCTTCTCTCTCTCTCGGAATCCCTCTCTTTCGATCCATACACACCTCCTTCCCCGCTTCCCTTTCCACTTCCTTCTCCTCTCCTCCTCACCCCCATTCCCATTCCCTTTCCCATCTCCATTTGGATTGCACTCATCTCCCGGATGATGTCTCTGACAAAATATCTCCTCTTCATCTGCAGATATTTTGTGAACTCCGCTGCGATTAGCCTGAAACAAGCTCCCTACTCGATCGCCTCATCCACCTCAGACCTACACATGAAATACAAGTAAATCAGCAGATAGACATATAGGTATATAAATATATACAACGGATGCAGACACAAGCAAACACGACACAAGCAAACACGGCACATGCACAGAGCTAAAGGGAAAGCGGAAGGGAAAAGGAAGGAAGGAGGGAGAAGGGAAGGATAAATGAGCAGGAATAGGTAGAAGGTGAAAAATGAATGAAGAAGGAGACCGTGAGTGTAATTATTGGTGTGTAGTGTGTTCGATGAGGTATGTGTGTGTATGGGCGTGTATACGCAATTATATATGTGTATGTATATGTATATGTGTATGTATATGTGCATGTGCATGTATATGTATATGTATATGTGCATGTATATGTATATGTATACGTGCGTGTGTGTGTTCGTATATGCGTTTGTGTATCTATATGAGTACATTTGTATGAGTAATTTTAGCATGTCTGTGTGTGTGGTGTTGGTTTTACTGATCCCAAAGGGGTATAGTTTCAGACAGTAGGAGAAGTCACGAGGAAAGGTTGGAAAGATGTTGAGACATGAGGCTCTGCAGTCTCAGGCGGCCTGCTCACTGTAAACAATCTCTTCATCCCTGCCCCTTCACATCTCTCTCGCTCCTCTTTTCTCCATGCGCTCCTTCCCCTTCTCCTCCTCTCTATATCAGCCTCTCAAGGTGCTATCAAATGAAAGATGGAAACAGAAAGGTGAAAGAAAGAATGAACGAAAGAGAATGAGAGAGAGATGGAAGAAAGAGAGAGAGAGAGATGGATGGTGGAGAAAGAGTGAGTGTCACTGTATACCTGTCAGAAAAGGGGGCAGGCGTTGGTGGTGGAGAGACGGGCGCGCCTGGGGCAGGAAGAGGGCTTTCTTTGCGTTGGATAGGATGTTGCTGACTTTGTCTCTGAGTTTGGGTCTCTCCTGTCCTCCCGTTTGCAGATCACCTGTTCTTCTCATCCCACCTTCTGCTCCCTCTGTCCCTGTGCCCCCCTCTACTTGACATCACACAGAGAGAGAGAAAGTATATACTTCCTCTGTGTAACCATTCCCTCTGTCCTCTCTCTTGTGTCTCTTTCCTCGCTCTCTCTCTTTGACCTCGATAGCTCGACTTCCTCCTTCTTCCTCATTCCTCATTCCTCTTATCTTTCTCTCTCTTGCCTTTCTCTCCCTCCCCTCTCTTCTCCATGCCCCCTGTCTACCCTACAATCGAGAACAATCCTCTCTTTCCCACCCTCTCTGCCCCTGCCCTCTTCTCCTTTCCCTTCCCTTCTCTTCTCCCCCCTCTGTTCTTCTCCTCTTTCGCCTCCTCCCCTCTTCACTTCCCCTTTCTCCTCTCCCCCTTTCCTCTTTTCAAGAAGAGCAAAAAGAGACGAAGAAATGTGGGGGGAGAGAAGGGGAAGGTAAGGCGGAGGAAAGGAGGGAGGAGGAGACTAGAAAGAAGCGGGCAGAGTACTAGATGAGGGAAACAGGAGAGATCTGCTTCCACCGAGCGCACTTCCACCTCTACTCCTTGTCCCCCTTTCCTCCACATCTTCCCCTCCGCACACCCCATACACACATTCTTTTCCCCTCTTCTCTTGCCCCTACTTCTTCCTCCTTCTCCTCTCAACCCCTCCCCTCTTTTTTTTTTTCCTTTCGTATTCTCGCGTCCGTCTCCCTCCTCCCTTCTCCCCCTCTTCTCCCTCCTCTTCTACTTTCTCTTCCTCCTCTTCTTGTCCTTCTTTCCCTTCTCCAATTCTCCCCCTCAGCACCCTCGTCCATACAAGATCGCTTATATTTCCACTCGCATACATCTTCGTCATCCCTTTGATACTCCCCTAATATTCCTGTTTCTCTCTGTCTCCTCAATTCCCCCCTTCCCTTTCGATTCCCGTTTCCCCATCTCTTCTTCTTTCCTCCCTCTCTTTCTTCTCATCACCTTCCCCTGTGTTTCTCTCAGTTATTCCTGCTCTCCCATTCGAATTGAAATGCAAAATCAATTACTCTCGACATCCAGGGATCAATATTGTCTCTTTCTTCTCTTTCTTCTCTTTCTTCTCTATCTTCTCTCTTTCTTCTCTCTCTTCCTCTCTTCCCTCTCATCCCTCTCTCTTTCTCTTCCTTCTTTCGTTATCTTCCCTGTCTCCTCCTTCCTCCTTACTCTCATCGTCCCTCTTTACTTCTCCACTCATGTCTACTCCCTCCGCTCTTTCCTCTTCCTTTCCCTCATCCCACTCTCCCCCCTCCCTGCTCTCTCTTTCCCTCTCTCTCTCTCCCTCTCCCTTGGATCCCTGATTCATATATGTTGTTCTCCAACTTCCTTCTCTTCCTCTGTTCGCCTGCCCCCCTCCCACCCCTTCTCTTCTCCGTCCTCTTCTGTCTTCCCCTCTCTTTTTCTGCCTGCTCGTATGCTTTTCTTCTCATCTCCTCTTTTTCCTCCCCTTCCTCCCCTCCCCTCTTCCCTTCTCTCTTCCCCTCCCCCTTCTCCTCTTTCTCTCCCTCCCCTTCTGTTTTAAACAATCCTTCATATCTCCCGCCCAATTTGTCTTTATCTTTGTATTTTAAAAACAAAGCGTGCAACCACTCCTCCCTCTTCCGCTCACTTTCCCTCTCTCTCGCTCCCCCTCCTTTCCCTCGCCCAATCCCCCGTTTGTCCCCCCTCTCCCTCCCTCCTCCACCCCCTCCCTTCCATTCTGCCCCCTCTCCCCTCTCTATCCCCCACCGAATAGCTCTTGAACCGCTCCTTCCCCTTTCTTTTCTAGCATTTCTTTCCCCTTCTCTTCACCCTCTCCTTCTCTTCCTCTTTTGTCCTCCTTCTCTCCTCTTCCTTCTCCTCCTTCCCTTCTCTCTCCTCCAGAGTCCTAGATGAAATAGGAGAAGGGAGAAGCCGAGGAAGGACACAAGCCTTTTGAAGGAAGAGGGAAGAGAAGATGAAGAAGAAGAAGAAGAAGATGAGTGAGAATGGGAGGTGGGGGCATCACAAGCAGAGGAGGTAAGACTTGGAGGGTGAAATGGGGAAGGAGGGAAGAGAGGGCTGGAAGCATGGGAGGGAGAAGGAAGAGTGCATGAAGTTGAAGGATTCAAAGAGGATTGAAGGGGAAGCAGAATGATGAAAAACAAAGGACAGGAGGAGGCAAGAGGACAATGAGCGAGGGAGGGGGGTGACAGTGAGATGCACAGGGGACAGGATGGAGAGAGAGGGAGGAGAAGCGAAGAAGGAAGAGGAAGAAGAGGAGGAGGAAGAGGAAGAAGAAGAGGAAGGAGGAGAGGAAGAAGGAGGAAGACGGAGAAGGGATAGATGAAGAAGAGGGCGGTGAAGAGCAAGGCGGGGATGATGAAGAGGATGCAAGAGGAGAGGAAGAGACAAGAGGAGAGAGGGAGAGAGAGTAGTGAGAGTTCGAAGATGGGGAGGGAGGGAGGAAGAAGAGGGAGAGCAGGAAGGGTGTGGGGCAAAAAGAGGGAGAGAGGAAGGAGAGAAGACGACTTGTATGCGGTGGCCATTCCAAAGGCCCAGGGGGATGTACTTATGAAGGCGGACTCCATCACTCTCTGCACCACCTCATCAGCCCTACCTCTCCTTGCGTCTCGCTTATTGTCAGTTCTCTCTTTTCTTACCTCTCCCCTTTATCGTCAATCCCTTTCCCTTTTTCCCTCTCCCTCATCATCCACCATTTTCTTCCCGTTCCCTTCTCCTTCGACCTCTCTTTCTCCTTCTCTTTTTTCCTTTCTCTGGTCTTCTCTCTTCCTTTGCAGCTCCTTTTCTTTCTCCTTTCCCTCCTCCCTACGGCCTTCTTTCCCTCCTCTCCTTTCCTCCTGCTCAGTATGAAAGGCACGCGAAGGGAATGAGGGGGTGGAAATATGATTTGTCATTATCATCTAGCTCTACCTGCTTGTTTTTTCTTTGATTTAAAGAAAGGTTGGGGTGGGAAGAAGGAGGGAGATGATGAGGGTGGGAGAAAGAGTGAGGAGGAGGTGATAGAATAGAAGAGGGCTGGGAAGGAGAGAAGAGGACGAGCGCTCGAGAAAGAAAGAGAGGGAGGAGGAGAAAGAGAAGGGGAGGGAGGAGCCGAAGGAAAC
>JAWNMU010000231.1:0-39381 GCA_035043665.1 Drosophila quasianomalipes
CGTACTATGAATGGGAGAGCGCAAGAGAAGCGGAGGCAGCATCGCGGGAGAGAGCGAAAGGAATGGGCGAGGGAGAAGGAGAGTTCGTCAGTAGCAATGTCTCTGCTGGAATCTGATCTGGCAGTGATGGTGAGGGAGGAAGAGACCTGGACGCATTTACCAAGAGGAACGCGGAGCAGAGGGAGGAGCGCAGGGCAGATGAGGCAGAGAAGGAATATGTACTCCAGAAAGAGATACAAGGAGAGAAGAGGCGGAGAAGGAATAAAACAGCTACAGGAGGAGCTGTGCAGGATTAGGGAGGAAAGGGAGAGGGAAAGGGAGAGAGAGAGAGAGGGAGAGGGAGAAAAGTCGAGAGAAGGAGAAGGTAAGGAGGACGAGGATGAGGGGAGCAAGGGGACTAGGGAAGGGGAAAGAAGATATTTGCGATCAAGTATTCTCCTTCTCGTTCTTCTCCTTCCCACTCCCACCCCCTCTATCAACCGTCCTTACCGTCTTCTTCCCTTCCTCATCCCTTTCTTCCTCCCCTTCGTCCTCTCCTTCTGCCGCTCCATCTTCTCCCACCTTTCTGCGCCACACCTGCTTCCCCCCTCCTCTTCCTCTTCTACCCCTTCCTTTTCAGCCCTGGCAATCCCTCTTCCCTCCCCCTTTCATTCTCCCTGTCCTCCCTCTTCCTCTTCCTCCCTGCCCTTGTTCTCCCTCTCTTCTTCCGACAGGCCCTCACTCTCACGTATTCACGGTAGTGAGCGAAGGAAAGGAGGAAGAAGTAGTGTTGGGAAAAGGAGAGGTTAAAGGAGAAGAGCAGGGGGAGGGGGGCGGAGGCAGAAGGAGAAGGACAACAGGAGGGAAAGAAGGAGGAGCACAAGGATGAAGAAGCTACTGCGACTCTTCCACTTCCTCTTCCTCTTCTATGTCCTCTTCTTCTTCCTCTTCTCCATTTCCCCTTTCACCTCCCTCCTCTGCTGGGGACGAACTCTCTTCTTGCTCGATTGTTCTAATTCCATCTCACCCACAAGGGGAGACGAAGGCAGGAGCAGAGGCAGAAATAGAGGCAGAAGCAGGCGCAGAAGCAGAAGCAGAGAAAGAGACAGGGGAATGAGAGGGAGGAAGGAGCGAAGGAGGAGGGAGTGAATGGGGCTGTATGTCCTATTTACTCGTCCACTCCTCTCTCTTCCTCTGCCTCTGCCTCCCTCTCCGATTCTTCCTTTGCCTCTTCCTCTTCCCCCATTCCCCATTGCGCTTCTGCTCCATCCCTCAGCTTCCCCACCTCCTCTCCCCCTTCCTCTCTCCCCGCCTCCTATCTTTCTTTCTGCTCCCCTGTCATCCTCATCTATATTCGTAGATTCACACCCTCCCTCTCTTCCCTCCTCTCTTCCCTCCTCTCTCCCCTCATCCCTTTCCACTCCTCTCTTTTCTCTAGTTCCTTGCCCCCTTCTTCTTTCCCGAACCCCACTTCCACTTCTTTTACTCCATCCCATTTCCCTCAACTCCTTCCCCCACCTCCCTTCCCTTCACTTCAACAATCCCTCCTACTCACTCTCCCCAGCCTCCCTTCACTCCTTCCTCCTCTACATCTCTCTCTCCCTATTTCGACCGTTCCTTCATCCTTTCCTCTTCCTTCTTCCCTTTCTACTACATTTCCGTTGCCCTCCTCCTCTGCCCTCTTCCCCCCACGAACAGGACACAGAACAAGAGCTGATGTTTGAGTTCCAGAGGCAATGTTCTTCGCAAAGAAGACCAGGAAATGAACGGAAGAAGGAGGCGGATGCGATGGCGGCAGAGGAGGAGGAGGAGGAGGATAGAACAGTGGGTAGCCATGGTTTCTAAGGAGGACTTAGCGGGGGCATGGAGGAGAAGGCAGCAGAGGAGAGAGGAAGAGGCACTGCGTAGACGGGAGGAGGAGGCGAGGAGGTAGTGCTGGAAGAATTGAAGGCGGAGGGAGAATAGAGACATCGCTATCATATCAAGTGCCAATAGGGCTGCTACTCTTGAGCTGATGAGGCTGGGGGAAAGGGTCAAGGAACTCGACGAAGAGAAGAAGAGAGAGGAGGAGAGGAAAAAGGTCGAGGAAGAAGTGGAAAGGGCGAAGAAGAGGCTGCGAAGGCGGAAGAACTGAGGAAGAACGAAGAGGAAAAGAGAAGAAGGCAGAGGAAGGCGGAGGTTAGAAGCAAGGGAGAAGGAGAGAGGAGGAGGAAGGAGGAAAGAAGAGGACGAGAGGAGAAGGGAGGCAGAGGAGGAGGAGAGGCTTGGACTGATGGGGATGGACTCCGTTTCGTTTAAGAAGAGAAACTGAGGTTTATCAAAGAGAAGGTTGAGACCTTAAGAGAGAAAGAGGAGGTGGAGAAGGTGAGAGAAAGAGACTGAGGTGGAGAAGGAGGGAGTAGAGAGGGAGAGGGACGACGTCAAGAGGGATAGGGAGAAGGTTGAGAAGGAGAGGAGGAGGTGGAAAGGGAGAGGAAGGAGGTAGAGAAGGTGAGGGCTGAACTTTCCGGAGTAATTGCGATGAAGAATGAGGTAGAGAAGGAGAGGGAAGAGGTGGAGGAGGAGAAAGAGGCAATTGCTGGGGAAAGAGAAGATTTGAAAAAGAGAGAGAGGATGCGCTTGAGAAAGAGATGGAAGAGGTGATGGAGAGAAAGAAAGAGGTGGAGAAGCAGGAGGAGGGGGTCGAGGAGAAGAAGAGCAAAGTGCTAGCGGAGGAAGAGGAGTTGAGGAGGAAGGAGAAGGAAATTGAGGAAAAACATGTGGCTATGGAGAAGGAGAGAGGCTGTGGAGGAGGAGAAGAAGGGAATGGAGGAGGAGAAAAAGAAGGTGGAGGAGGAGAAGAAGAAGGTGGAGAGGGAGAAGGAGGGGCTGGAAAGGGATAGGGAGGATATTGAAAAAGAACTGGAGGAGTTGGAGGAGGAAAGAGAGCGAATCAAAGAAGAGAAAAAAGATGTAGAGAGGGAGAGACAGGATGCAGAGAGGGAGAAGGAGAGAGCGGAGAGAGAGAAGGAGGAAGTGAAGAGAGAAAGAGAGGAGGTGGAGAGGGAAAGGGTAGAAGCTGACTTTAGGAGGGCAGCGAATGAGGAAGAGAGGGATATTCTGAGTCACGAGAGAGGAGAGATTGAGGAGGAGAGGAGAGGAGTGGAGGAAGAAAGGAGGGAGCTGGAGATGGAGAAGAGAGAGATAGAGGAAAAAATGAAGCAGTTGGCGAAGGGAGTGAGAGCGAACGGAGAGAAAACAGGTGAAGAAGGAAGAGAAGAGGGACGGGGGGAAGAGAAGAAGATGAGGAAGAGGACGAGGATGATGCTTACTTCAGCGATAGCTTGGATTTCTTCAGAAGAGAGGGGGAGAAACAGAGGGAGGGGAGAGGAAGAAGAGGGAAAGGGAGAGGGAGAGCAGGTGGAGGGAGAAGGAGAGAGGAGAGGGCAGAGAGGTATTTCGTTCGTGATAACACCTATTGGCCCTGTACCCAGTAATCTGTCCTCTTCTTCCTCTTCGTCTTCGTCTCCGTCTTTATCCTCCTCTTCTTCCTCCTCTTCCTCTTCCTCCTCCTCTTCCTCTTCTGCACCCCCTCCTTATCCCCCTCTCCATCTCCTTTTGCTCTCACGTTCTCTCCCTCTTCGTCTGAGCTCATCAACATGTCAATATCTCCCGCCTCTTCTCTCCCTCCTTCCCTCTCCCTCTCTTTCCGTCCTCTCTCCTCCCTCCCTCTTTCTCCATTTCTCCGCCCTCTTCTTCTTCCTCACTGCTCTCCGCCTCCTCTTCTACTCGATCCCTTCCTTCCGTCCCCGCTTCCTTCTCCCACTTCTTCCCCTCTTCTCGGGTAAACAAAAAAACGTTCCCTCTTGTAACGTCTTATCAGTCCCCTCTTCCCTCCTCTTCTACTCAACCTTTCTCTTCACCTTCTTCCTCTTCCGCTTTCTCTTCATCTTCCTCTTCTTCTTCTCTTCCTCGTCACTTATGTCTAACTTTGCGCCTGCTTCTTCCTCATCCTCTACTCTCGCCTATTCCTCCTCGATCCCCCTCCTCCCCACTAAGTCTGAGCCTCTCTCTCTCTATGCTCCCTCTTCCTTCTTCGTCCTCTTCATCCGCCCTCCCTCTTGCTTCCTTCGCCTCTCCCCACCCCTTCCTTTTCCTCCGCTAGTTCAGAGGAAGAAGAATCTTTTATTCATATTCAGTACGGATATGGAGAGGGAGAGGGAGAGGAGACAGGAGAGGAGGAGGAAGAGGAAGAGGACGAGGAAGAGGAAGAAGGAGATGAAGAAAGAGGAAGGGAGGAAGAAGGGGAGGAGCAGAGGCGAAGAACAATAAGTGATAAAGAGGGAGAGGACGATGATGAAGAGTTCCAGGTCTTTTGGGAAGTGATTATGGGCAAGGAGAGGACAGTGAAGAGGAGAAGGAGGAGGAGGATGGCGATAGATTCAATCAGAGGCAGGACGAGAAGAAAGGGAGAAGCAGGGGAGGTAAGGGAGTACTCTGTTGAAGAAATAACGGACGGAATAACGGATGAAGAGGGAGTAGCGGATGAGGCGGGAGTAATGGTTCGAGGTGGAGTAACCGTTGGAGGAGTAACAGAAAAAGAAGAATCTGTAGAATGGTTGAAGCAACAGCTGCGTCTCTTTCAAAATGAGAACGAGGGTTTGAAGGCCTTAGTTTCTGGGATGATTAGAGGCAAAGGAGGGATGCCGAGAGGGAGGAGAAGCAGGACGGAGAGGAAGAGGTAGAGGAGGAGGAAGAGGAAGGGGAGGAGGAGGAGGAGGTGATGAGTGAGAGTGATGAGAAAAAGAAAGAGATGGCTGGGAGAGAGGTGGGACTTGGTGGAGTGGGAGAGGATCGATAGCTTTGGGTGATAGTGTGCTTTACGAGGACGATGCGTACGAGGATGCAGTGGGAATTGAGAGGGAAATCGAGGAGAGGGTGAAGTGGATTGAGGATCGAATGGGCGGAATCGAACAACTGGAAGAGATAGAGAGGGAGGAGCAGAATGAAAGGAAGGAGGAAGAGGAGAGGGGTAGAGTAGTGGAGAAGGAGAAAGGGAAGGACATTAATAAGGAATCAAAGGAGTTGAAGGAGTCGAAGGAGTCGAAGGGAGATGAGGAAGGTAATAAAAAGGAGAACGAGAAGTGGAAGGGAGAGGATAAGGAGGTCGAAGGAGTTCGCGAATTTCTATCATTGACCCTTGCTCCATCTCCCTCCCCGGCCCTTCTTCCCACTTCTTCCCCATCGTCTTTCCTCTCTTCTTCCCCATCTTCTTCATCGTCCCCCTCTTCCTTCTGAGATCACACTCCTCTTCTCTCATCGACTCTCCCTCTTCTCTTGAGCATCGAAAGTCGGAGGGAGGAGAAGGCGGAGGAGGGAAGGAGGATAAGAGAAAGGGTAATTCCTGGAGTTAGAAGATTGATTGCAAAACACAAGGAGTTAGTGCAGGATCTTTATCGAGTGCAGAGGGAGAGGGAGGGGCAGGAGGAGCGCAGGAAAGAGGAGGAGAGACGGAGGAAGAGGGAGGAGGAGACGGTGGCTGAGCTCGAGGTGAGGCTTAGAGAGGCCGAGGAGAGGAGCAGAAAGGCAGAGGAGGATGTGAGAAGAAACGAAGAGCTCTTGGCGGCAGCAACGGAGAGGGAGAGAGAGGAGCGGAGGAGGATCGAGGAGGAGGAAGAGTTGAGGAAGACAAAGGAGGAGGAGAGGGAAGAGAGGAGGAAGAGGGAGTCGGAGAGAGAGATGCATGTGGTGGTCGAACAACTCCGAAAGAAGTGGGCGAGAGAGGACGAGGAGAGGGCGAGGAGAGGCGAGGAAGTGAGAGAGGAGGAGCGAGCGAAGGAGAGGGATGAGAGGCAGAGAGAGGTGGAGGAGAGGGAGAGGGAGTGGGAGAGAGAGAGAAGGAGGGGCGGGAGTCGTAGAGAGAGAGCGGAGGGAAGCGAAGAGAGAGGGGCTGTTGAGGAGCCAAAGGCTAGAGCTAGAGGGTTCCGAAAGGATAAAAGGAGGCGAAGAGCGGAGGAGGAGGCGAAGAGGGCTAGGGCCCAAGGGAAGAGCTGAAAAAGGAGAAGCTGGCGCTGGAGGAGGAGAGAAGAAGGGCGGAGGAGAGGGGGCGGAGAGCGAGAGAGGGAGAAAGGAGGCTACTGAGGGAAACGAGGAGGGTGAAGGAGAAAGTGGAGGAGCTTTGTGTGTCTATTTTCAACATTGAGCGCACCATGACTGAGGCCAAGGCTGGCAGTGAGGAGAATATTCCTCGGGAAAAGGGAGACGAAACAAAAGCAAAGCGAGGAACTACGGGGGAAGAGAACGAAGAAGAGAAGGGAAAGGAAGACGAGGATGATGAGGAGGAAGAGGAGGAAGAGGAGGAGAGAGTAGAGGGGGCATGCAGAGACAAGGAGAGGAAGAGGGATGGGGACAAGGAGGATGATGACTCTGAGGGTAGTAATGGAGAGGGAGGGCAAGAGGAAAGGAAAGGAGAAGAAAAGAGATGGAGGAGAAGGAGGAGAGCAGGGGAGATCAAGGAGGATGAAGATGAAGTAGAGAGGGAAGGTGAGAGAGTAGGCGAGAAGGATGAGAGAGAAGAGGAGGAGAGGGCGGAGGAGAGGGAGGAGGAGAGGGAGGAGGAGAGGGAGGGGGAGAGAGAAGAGGAGAAGAAAACTCGGCTGGGGAGGGAGAAAGAGATGCGGAGGCAGTTAGAAATGTGGAAGATGGAATACAGGAGATGTGAGGACGAAATGCAGAGGCACTACGAAGAAACCATCAAATTGAGAAACGAGCTGGCGAGAAAGGAAGAGAGACTGAGGGAAGAAGAGGGGAAGAGGGGAGGAGAGAGAGAGAGGGGGTGCTGCTCAGCATTAAGAGGGATGAGGCGGAGAGAGGAAGGAATGAGGCAGAGAGGGAAAGGGAGGTGGAGAGAGAGACAGAGAGAAACAGGGAGAAGGCGAGGGAAAAGGAGTGGGAGGAGGAGAGGGCAAGGGAGAGGGAGTGGGAGGAAGAGGTGCGGAGAGAGACGGAGAAATGGAAGCGGATCGCGGTGAGAGAAATGGAGAGGTCGAAGGAGGTGGAGGGAAGTGTAGAGTTTCTCAACAGCTTAGTGATCGAAGAGGTGGAGAAGAGGAAGAGGCAGATGGAAGAGCCGAAGTCAAACGATAATGGACAAGGAGCGGAAGTAGCGCAGAAGACGGGTGAAAGAGAGAGAGAAGGGAGACGGAAAGGGAGGGGGAAAGGGCAAAGGAAGGTGTTGATAATGTGTCTCTACTCATGTATAATAACCTACATGGAGACATCTTGAGCCCCCGGAACGGACCTTCTCTTCTGTGCCTTCCGTTTCGTCCCTTTCTCTTCTCTCTTCCCTCTTTCCATCCCTTGCCTACCTTCTCTTCCTCCTCCCTCGCATTCGAAGAGAAGGAGTGTTGCTAGCCAGAGCGGTAAAGAAGATAAGCAAAGAAGTAGAAGAAGTAGCGAGGAACAGAGGGAGGAGGAGACAAACGAAGGTGAGATGGAAGAGATAGGGGAGAGAGAGGAGAGAGAGGAGAGAGATGGCAGAGGTAAAAGAGGGCAAGGAGAGAAGGGTGAGCTAGATGTTTCTCGATTAGATGAGTTGTACTCCGGATTGAGTGCAGAAGTCGAAAGGGAGGTGGGAGACGGCGATGCGATCTGCCACTCCAGAGGGCCGATCCGTTACTCCCTCACCCCCGTCGGTTTCTTCTTTGGAAATCATCCTTCTTCTTCTGCCCATTACTCATCTTCTGTCGGTCACTTGAGTTCGAGAGACCTGAACTCAAGCAGAGATACGTCTGTTTCCCCTTTCGTTCCAGGGGATTCGACTTCGGAGAAGGAGAGGAAGGGGACGGCGCAAGTGGAGGAGAGAGTGAGAGAAAGGAGAGAGAAAGGGCGAAGGTGAGGGTGAGGGAGAGGGTGAGGTGGGGGGTGAAGTGGAGGGTGACGGGGAGGCGAGGCTAGGCAAGTTTTTGGAGAGGGATCCCCTATGGATCTGAGTTTGATGTCTGCGGAAGGAGAGCGGGAACAAGAGGAGGCGGAGGAAGATGAGGAAGAGGAGGAAGACGAGGACAAGGAGGAAGGTAAAAAGAAAAGGAAGGAGAGAGAGAAGAGATATCATGGAGAGAACGCTTCGTCCAACCCCATGTCTTCTTCCTCTTGCTCTCCCTCTTCAGCTATCTCTTCCTCTTCTCCAGCTTTGCCTTCCCTTCCCTCATCGTCTCTTGCCCCTATGCCTCTTTCCCTCCTTCCTCAAAGACCTCTCTTTCGATCGTCCCCCTTTCACCCCACCTTCGCCTTCCTTTTCGCCCTCACTTTCACCTTTCCCCTGCTACTCCCTCTGCCCCTGTTCCTTCTACGTTCGCGTACTTCTCTCCTCTCCCATCCACATTGTTCACTTCCTCTCCTCCTGTCCCCTCCTCCTCTTCCTCTTCATCTTCCTCCTCTCCCTCCTCCTCTTCTTCTTCATCCAGTTCTTCTTCTTCCTCTCTTCGTTCTCCCTGTTTCTTCTGGAGACTCCCTTTCCCCCTTTCCTCCTTGTCTCTCTCTCTGCCTCTCTCTCATGCGAAGTGACTCCCAATTACGTGTCAAACCGAGCAAAGAAAGAGGGAGAGAGAGTGCGAGAGAAGGAGGGAGAAAGGAGAGAAGAGAGAGAGGAAGAGAGAGAGGGGAAGGGAGAAGAGAACGATTACTCAGATGAGAAGTGGGACTCGGAGTCAGACGAGGCAGAGAGAGTAGGAAATGGACAGGTGGGAATAAAGGGAAGAAATGAGCTTGAGAGTGAAGAGAGAGAAGAAAGAGAGGAGGGAGATATGCACTGGGAAGGAAGAATAGGAAGCAGGGGGCTGAACTTGACTTGAGTTCTGTTCTGAACGCACTTGACCTATCGAATGTGAGGGTTCCTGAGGCAGAGGGAGACGACGATGACGATGAGGAAGAGGAAGGTGAAGAGGAGGGAGGAGAGGGAAGAGACCGGATGGAGCAGAAGGAAGGAAAGATCATGGAGGTGAGGGAAGGAGAGAGGAGCGGAGACTTTAATTCGGATGAGGGAGCTCGTGGGGAGAAATGAGATGGAGACTGAGACAGAGGGAGAGACAGAAGGAGATACGGAAGGAGATACGGAAGGAGAGGCAGAAAGAGAAGGAGAGGGGGAGACTGAAGGAGAGGGAGGAGATGCTTTGATGTCTGCACTGAAGAAGAGCGTGAGGGAATGGAGGAGGGAAGGAGCGGAGGGAGAGGAGGAGAGCAGGAGAACTGAGGAGGAGGCTAACTGAACTTATGGTAAAGCATTCGAAGGTGAAGGGAAAGGCAGAGGAGGCAAGAAGGATTGCGGATGAGGAGCGGAGGAGGACCGAGGAAGAGAGGGCGAGGATGGAGGAAGAGATGATGAAGAGGGTGGAAGAAAGGAGGAGAAGGGAAGAGAGCGAGGGGAGGGAAAAGAGACAGAGGAGAGAGATGGGAAGACTTGCTTTGACCTGCTCTAAATTAGAGAAGGAAGTGGGGGAGTACGCCAGAGCGATGCAGAGGAAAACGGAGGAGGAGAAGAGGGCGGAGGAAGAGATGAGAAGATGTATGGAGGAAAGAAGGAGAGCGATCGGGAGCTGGAGGAGGAGAAGAGGAGAAGAGAGGAGGAGCAGGAGCTCAGAGTAAAGGAAGAGAGGGCGAGGATAGAGGAGGAGGTGGGGAGGAAGGAGGAAGAGAGAAAGAGAAAAGACGAGGAGGAGAGGAGAAGGGAGGAGGAGGGGAAGAGGAAAATCGAAGAGGAATTGCGAAAAGAAGAGGAGAAGAAGAGGAGAGTGGAGGAGAAGAAGAGGGAGGAGATGGAAAAGAAGATGGAGGATTTTGTTCTGAAATGTGAACAACTCAATGCAGAAGCAGATCTTTTGAGATTGGAAGTTGAGAGAAAGGGTGCTGAGATATCTAACATGAGCGTTCAAATTGAGATGTTGAGGGAGCAGAGGGAGAGGTTGGAGGAAGAGAGAGAGAGAGAGGAAAGAGAGAGGGAGGAGAGAGAGATTGACTGTGCCAGCGAGGACTTCGAGGAAGAGGAGAGGGAGCAGGGAGATCAGGGAGAGGATGGAGAGGGGAGAGAGATGTTGTTGTCTGTAGACTATGAAGAGGAGTTAGGAGAGGGGAAAGGAAGCAGAATACAACTAGCAAAGAAGGGGAAAGAGGGAGAGAAGGAGAGGGAGGAGGAAGGAAGGGAAGAGGAGAGAGAGGCGGAAGAAAGTGGGGGTGAGATGGCTTGGAAGGCTTCATTTGAAGAGAGAGTAAGAGAGTTGGAGGGGAGAGGGAGAGGGTGGAGAGGGAGAAGGAGAGGGCTGAGAGAGAAGGATGAGGCGGAGGAGAGAAGGGACCAAACGGAGAGAAAGAGGGAGGAGATGGAGAAGAAGATGGAGGATATGGAGAGGGTTGTGAATGAAGAGAGAAAGAAAGCAAAAGAGAGACAGAGAGAAACAGAAGAAGATTTGAGGAAAGCTTTCGAAGAAAAGGAGAGAGAGAGGCAGGAAAAGGAGAAAGAGAGGGTGGAGAGGGAGAGGGAAAAGGAAGAGAGAGAGAGGGAACGGGAGGAGAGGGAGAGAGAGAAGGAGGAAAGGGACGGGGCATGGGCTGAGGTGAAGAGGATCAGAGAGCAGAACTCAGAGCTAGAGAAGGAGAAAAGAGAGGCGGAGAAGAGGAGACTGGAGGCCGAAAAGGAGAAGGTGAGGGTAGAGGAGGAAAAACTATCGATCGAACGAGAGAGAGGGAAGGAGAGAGAACGGTGCGAGATAGAGAGAATGAGAGTGGAGGAGGAGAAAGGACGGGTAGCGGAGGTGGAGGAGTTGTTGGACGCCATGAGAGAGACTATGATGTACGAGCACAAGAGAGCGAGGGAGAGGGAGGAGGAGGAGAGGGTGAGAGCGGAGGAGGGAGAGCAGAGGCTAGAGGAAGCGGAGAGAGAAGGGGCTGAGATGAGGGAGAGGGTAGCATCAATCACGAAGCAACTCAAAGCGACAAGAGAAGAGAGCGCTAGGGCGAGAGAGGGGCAGCAGGAGGCGGAGAGGAGGAGGAGGGAGGCGGAGGCGAAGGCTTATGGGCTAGGAAAGAATGCCAAGGCAGCTGCAGGAGTGGTGGATGATGTGGTTGGGTGGGTTGCAGAGGTAGCGACTCATGCAGAGCGGAGGATACAGGAACTAGAGGAGCTAAAGCGGTGGGAGAGGCAAGGGAAAGAGGGAGGGAAAAGGAAAGGGAGAGGATCCGAAGAGCGCGTGGTTTCGAGGAGAAGGGAGAGAGGGGGAGAGTAGAACCGGAGGCAGAAGTGGTAGAAAGGGGAAGGAAGGGGATGTGGGAGATGCAGAGGCCTTGTTTGAGAGAAATAACTTCAGAGAGAGAGGGAGAGGAAGAGAGAGAGAGGGAGAAAGCAGAGGAGAGGGAGAAGGAATGGGCAACGGGAAGGGAAAGGGGAAGGGGAAAGGTAAGGGAGTGAAGGGGAAGGAGAAAGAAAGGGGCAGGGAAGAAGAGAGAAGGGGACGCCAGGGAAGGAAAAGGGAAGGAGTATTTCGTCTCCTTCTTCTCCTTCATTCTCTCCCTCATCTCCCAATACCCACTCTCCTAGCTCTCCCATCCGCATGCTTCCCTCTCTCCCCGAAAACCCCCACACCTTCCTCCTCTTCCTCTTCCTCTTCTTCCTCATCCTCCGCCTATTTGGTCAAGGACCCCAGGCACTTCAGGTCCCCTTCCGCTCCGTCTCTCTCGCTCTTCTCCCTTCCACACCTTCTTCATCCTCTTCCTCCTCTTCCTCCTCTTCCTCTTCCTCCTCCTCTGCCTTATCTTCGTTATCTTCCTCATCTTCATCTTCATCCGTGAACCCCTTGTGTTCAACTCCCTTGTTCTCTGATGGAACCCCTAATCCCTTGAATCCTTCCCTTCCACCCTCCCCTTCGCCCTCTCCCACTCGTCCTCCTCATCTTCACTTTACTCTTCCCCTTCGCTTTCTCGACTAGCGCTAGACCAGGAGGAAAGGGAGAGGGAGAGGGCAGAGAGGGAGGCGGGAAAGGGAGAGGGACGAGTGGGAAAGGGAGAGAGAGAAGGGCGAGGGAGAGGAGGTGGAGATTTTGTCTCATTTGAGAGACACGCTCTCCCTCTCTCCTTTCACAAATCTCTTTGCTCTCCCACATACGCTTTTTCTTCCTCTTCCTCTTCTTCCTCCTCTTCCTCTTCTTCTTCCTCCTCCCTCTTCGTCTCCTTCCTCTTCTCCTTCATCTACCGCTTCCCCCACTCTTCCCACCCCCTTTCTTCCCCTTCCTCTCCATCAGCCGTATCCACCTCTTTCTCTATTGTTAACTCCTCCTCCTCCTCCTCCTCCTCCTCCTCCTCCACCTCTTCCTCAGCCTCTTCGTCTGGCCCCCTCCTCCAACCGTCAGACCCTCTTTTGATCTCCCAATGCTTATCAGAAATCAAGTCCACCCTCACCAAACTATTCCGCTTAGCTTCTCCCCTCTCTGTTCCCCCCTCCCTCTTGCTCCTTCGACTCCCTCTTTCTCTCTCTTCCATCCTCCTTTCGGAGCACACCCCCATCCTCTCTCCCTCTCTCTCCACTCCATCCGTCCTCCGTCCTCATCCTCCTTCTCCTCTTTCTCCTCCTTCACCCAGCTTCATCAATTTCATCTCCCTCTGTCATAAGCCATTCCCTTTCTTCTCTAGAATAATCAATCACCGCAAAGATAAAGATGGGTAGAGAAGAAGAGGAAGAGGAAGAGGAGGAGGAGGATGAAGATGATGATGAAGAGGAAGAGGAAGAAGGAAATGAAGAGGAAGAGGAAGATGAAGATAAAAGTGAAGAGGAAGAGGATGATGAGGTGGAGGAGGAAGATAGAGATGAAGAGGAGAAAACTGACAATGGAAGTGACGATGAGAGTGATGGAAATGGGGGTTCGCAAGATCATGAGATAGAAGGGGAAGGAAAGACAGAAGGAGAGGGAGAGAAGGGAGAGAGGGAGAGTATAGAGAGAAAGAAGCAAAGAACGAGGGGGAGAGGAGGGAGCAGAGGGAGAGAAGGGAATGGAGGAGGATGATAAGGAGATGTTCTTTTCTTCTTCTCTTTCTTCATCCGTGCATCCCCCTCTTCTCTACTTCCCACCCCCTCCTCTCCTTCCCTTCCCACTACCTTCTTCTCCTTCTTCCGCCTCCCTTTCCTCCTCTAGCTCCACCGCTCCGTCCCCCGTTTCGTGTGCTTCACACTTCGTCTCCCGCTTCAATCTTCGTATGTGTCTCCCTCTAACTCGACATTGCCTGAAAATTCTGTCTGCTCTTCTTCCTCTTCCTCCTCTGCTTCCCTCTCTCCCACTTCCTCTCCTCCCCTGTCTTCACATTCTCCTCCTCGCTCCTCTAGTTTGTCTTCTGACTCCCCTACCTCTATCGGTGTTCATACACTCACCACCCCTTCTTCCTTTGTCTTCTCCCTTTCGCCTTCCCTTTCTTCCTCCTCCCCCCATTCTTCCGCCCCCGCTGATTTCGTTGACTTTTCCCTAGATGTAACAGTGGGAGAGGAAGAGGAAGAGAAGCAAGCGCAAGATGCTGAGGAGGAGAGGCGAGAGGAGAGGAAGAGAGGGGAGAGACGGATGAGCTGGAATGGAACGGTGATGCTTATATGGACTACGCAGAGTCTTTGCATTTGGAGCAGGGAGAAGGGCAGAAGAAGGAGGAGGAGAAGGAAAAGGGGAAGAAAGAAGGACAAGAAGAGGAACAGGATGAGGAGAATGAGCAAGAGGAGAAGAAGGGGGCGGTGAGGGAAGATATAGAGAAGGAACGAAGGAGGGCGAAAGGGTGGATGCGAAAGAGGATACACCTGAAGAGCCCAAGAAGACTGATGTGGGAAAGTTGAAAGAAAAAGAGAGCTTGGAGAAAATAGGAAAGAGAGAGGAGACGGGAGAGGAAGAGAAGGAACAAGTTGAGAAAGAAGATGATAAGGGCGAGGAGGAGAACGAGGATGAGGGGATGAAACACCTAGATGAGGATGAGGACGAGGATGAGGGCTCAGTGTGCAGACAGCCTTGACGAAACATTATCGCGTCTGAGCTCCGGATTATCCTCTTTCTCTCCTTCCTTCTCCACTTCCATCTCACCTCCTCTTTCTCCCTCACTCTCCAACCCTCTCCCCCCTCTGCTACTCTCCCAGTCTCTCCCTTTGCCCTTCCCTTTTCCACCCCTACTCTTTCCTTGTCTTATCAGGCATCCGTTTCTCGTTTCCCGTCCTTACCTACCTCTTCTGCCACGGTTCGATTCCAAGAAATTAGTGAGGAGGACGAAGGCGAGAGGGAGAGAGAAAGGGAGAGGGAGAGGGAAAGGCAGGATGGGGGCGGGAGTGTGGGCGAGAGCGAGGGAGACAGGGAAGAGCACGTAGATATGGGAGAGAGGCGATTAACCTCGATGAAGAGTGGGATTCTTTGCCTAGATTTAATAGATAGTGAAGATGAAGAAGAGGACGAGGACGAAGAAGAGGAGGAGGACCAAGAGGAGGAGGAAAATGAAGAGGAGGAAAATGAAGAGGGGATGGATGAGGGGTATGGTGGGGAGAAGGAAAAAAGGAAGAGCTTGGCGAGAGGCATCGATGACATACAGAGAAAAGGAAAGGGAAGGGTAGAAAGAACAAGAGAAAGAAAGGAGGGAGAAGGGGAGGGTGGTCTGGCCAAGGACAAGATGAAGGGGAAGGGGAAGGAGAAAGGGATGGAGATGCGGGACTGGTTCGTTCTGAATTGCGTATTATTTGCAATGGGGACACTCTCCTGAACGCCTTGTTTTCTTCTCCTCCGCCCAGTTCTAAGTCAAGGGCCTCCACCTCTTCCCTCTCTTCCCCTCTCATCTCATGTCTTTCAGAGCCTCCAGTCCTCTTCCGTCCACTCTCCTCCTCCTCCTCCTCGTTCTCACCACCCATGAGACCCTCCTCTTCTCCTCTCAAACCCTCCACTATTTTCCATTCATTCGATCAAATTCCCCTCCTCCTCCTCTTTTTCCTCGTTGTCTTCTCACATACATTCATCTTCCTCCTTCGCCTTCGCTTCTCCCTCTCACCCCTTCCTCTCCCTCCTTCCTCTCTCCTCATGCACACCCATCCTCTTTCTCTTCCTCATCTCCTTCCCACGCTCTCCAGTCTTCCCCTGCCCCACACCTATATTCCATTGGCTCTGCATCTATTGCTTTCTCTCCAGCCCTCCCCCTTGCGTCCTCCCTACCTCCCTTTCCCCATCACTCTCCCCCACGGACTCTAATATGAAACTGCGACACTCTTTCCTCTTCGCAGTCGCTCCTTCCTTTCTCGTCCGACCACATCCTTTTCCTCTCCCACCCCTTCCTCTCCCCCCCTCGCCATCCTTCTCCTCCTCTCCCCCTCTCCCAATGGTGCGAACTCTTCGCTTTCTCCTTACATCTCCGCTTCTCATCAGATGCAGCGTTCATCTCACTCTCACTCTCATTCGCATCCTCTCCTTCTGGACTACTCGGACACGAAACACAGTCCCTCTCTTCCCTCTCCCCACTCACTCTCACCTTCCCTTCCCCCAACCCCCGCCCACTTCCCTACTCTCCCACACACCCTCATCCTCTCTCTATCTCTCTTTCCAATGCTTCACTTTCGCCTAAGTCCCCTCAACCCCACTCTCCCTTCCCCTCGTCTGCCCACCGGTCCTCTCCCTCTTCTTGTTCCCCCCTCCTCTTCTTCTACTTCCGCATGTTCTTCTTCTACTCTTTCTTCTTCACCACCCTCCACTTCCTCTTCCACCACCCCTAGCCCGTCCTCCTCTTCCCCTTCCCCTCTTACCCTCTTCCCCTCTTCACCCTCTTCCCCTCTTCCCTCCCCTCTTCCTCCTCTTCCTCCTCTTCCACTTCCCCCTCTTCATCCTCTTCCTCTCTTCTTCTTCCTCTTCCTCTTCTCCCTCTTCGTCTTCTTCCCCTCTTCATCATCTTCTTCTCCCATAGATTCTTCCCCTGTCCTTTCCCATTCTGCCATGCAATCCTCCTCCGTCCATATTTCCACTTCTGTCCTTCCCTTCCCCCCTCTCCCTCCACTTCTTCCGCTTCTCCTTTCCTCTCTGCTTCTTCTCCCGTTGCCTCTGGCTCATCTTCTTCATTTTCTCCCTCTCTCTCCTCCTCCTCTTTCTCTTCCACTCTTGCCCATCCTTTTTCTCTTCTACCTTTTCTCACTCCCTAACCCTTCTCCTCTCCCATCTCCTACTTCTTCTTCCTCTCTTCCCTTTTCTCCTCAGTCTTCACCATCCTCTCTTCCCCCTCCCCCGCGCTCCCTCCTCCTCTCTATCTCCCAGTCATCTTCCTCTTCTCCCTACCTCTTCTTCTCTGGTCAAAACAGAGCTCCTTATCCCCTCTCTCCTCTCTACTCCACTTCTTCCTCCTTCTCTTCATCCTCTTCCGCTTCGCCTTCTCCCTCTGCACCTTTCGCCTTCTTTGCTTCCCCTCCCCACCTCTCCCTCTTCTTCCTCCCACCTCCTTGACCCTTCTTCACGGCCCTCCTCCTCCTCTTCCTCTGCCTCTTTCTCCCCGCCTGCATCTCCCTCTTCGTCCGTAACATCTGCCTCCCCTGCGTGCTCCACCTCCTCCCTCACTTTCCCCCTGTCCTTCCCCTTCTCAAAGCAAAGGACTTCCTCCTTACCCTAAACACAAGAGGACAAACTCTCTCCCTCCCCTCCCCCTTCTCCTCACCCCTCCACCTCCTCTCCTCATCCCAGATCTCCGCTCTCGCTCACTCACTCTAATATATCGCTCTCTTTCTTCCCTGCCTCTCCCCCTTCATCTTTCTCTCCCACCCTTACTTCTTATTCTCCTTCCTCTTCTTCCTCTTCCTATTCTTCATCCTCTTCCTCTTCCTCTTCCTCTTCACCTTCACCTTCCTCTTCCTCTTCCTCTTCACGTTCACCTTCCTCTTCCTCTTCCTCTTCCTCTTCCTCTTCACCTTCACCTCCCTCTTCCTCCTCTTCCTCTTCACCTCCACCCCCTCTTCCTCCTCTTCCTCTTCATATTCCTCTGTTCTTCATCCACACTCCACGGTCTCCTCCGTTCCCTTGTCTTCCTCGACTTCCCATTACCTTCCTCATCCCTCTCATTCTCCCTTATGCCACTTTCCTCTCCACTCCTCCTTCCACTTCCCCAGCTCCTTCCTCATCCACCTCTTCTTCCCCTAGCTCTTCCTCTTCCTCTCATTTCTTCAATTCTGATCATGAGGATGTAGACGGGGAGGGAGAAAAAGGGGAAGGAGAGAGAGAAGATGAAAAGAGAGAGGAGAAGAGGGAGCGGGAGAGGGAGGAGGAGAGGAAGGAGGAGCGAAACGAAGAAAGTAGTGGTTTGGGTGCGGTAGTGGGGGTCGAGGAAGACGAAAAGGCTGAGAACGAGGAGGATGAGAAAGAAGGTAGAGATGGAGAGCGAGAGGTCGAGAAAGAGGCGGAGGAGGAGGAGGGAGAGGAGAAAGAGAAAGAGGGAAAGGAGGAGGAAGAGGAGGAGAAAGAAGAGAAAGGGGAGAAAGAGGAGAAAGAGGAGAAAGAGGAGAAAGAGGAGAAAGAGAAAGAAGAAGAGGAATACGAGTACGCCGATATAGACGATGAATCCTTGGCTTCGTTGGGAGAGGCAGATGAGGTCCGTCTTCCGGAGTTGAGTGAAGCTGAAAGGGGGAAAATGAGGGGAAGAGAGAGGGACAAAGTGAAGAGGAAAACGGGGAAAGGGAGGTCGAATGCGTGCATAGGGGGGAGGGAAAGGAGGCAGATAAGGAGGGGGCTGATAGAGGTGAAGTGAGGGAAGAAGGAGAGAGAGAGGAAAAGGAGGAAGAGGGAGAGGAAAAGAGGAGGAGAAAGGGGGTGATAGGAAAGATGGTGAGATGAAGGAGAGCGAGGGAAGAGGAGAGAGGGTACGCGAGAGAAGAGGAGGGGGAGAGAAGAGGAGGGGGAGAGAGAAGAGCAAGAGAGGCAAGAAGAGGGTGACGACGTATCTCCAAGATATAAGTCCCACTCCCCTCTGTCTGCGCTCGAGAGGGGGAGGAAGAGGAGTGGAAAATTACTGAGCAAGAGAGAGAGAGCGAGGGAGAGGGGACGAGGAGAGTGGGGACAGATGAGAGAGAAGAGAGAGAACAGAGGGAAGAGGAGGGTGACTCTTCTTCCCTCGCTTCTCCTTCCTCTTCTTCCCCATGCCTTTCTCCCTCTTCCGCTTCTTCCCCCTCCCCGCCCTCTGTTTCCTCAATACCCTCCTCTCACATTGTTTCAATATCTCTCCCTTCGTCTTCGTCTACCTCTTCTTCTCCCCCTACTTCACCCCTCACTTCCCCACCTGCTTCTCGCCCCACTTCCCCCCTCGCTCCGCCACCTCATTTCCCTCTCGCCCCTCTTCTCACCCCCTTCGCCTACCTCCTCTCCCGTTCTTTCACCCTCTCCTAAAGACTCCCTTACTGTTGTGGTGTCTCCCTCTGCTGCACTGTCCACTCCAACTAAACGCCAGTCTCCCTCGCCACTCTTCATCCCCTTCCCTTCCTCTCCTCGTTCAATTCCCTCCCCCTTTTCCTCCCCCTCTCCCTCCGCTCCTCTTCCTCACTCTCTTCGGTCTCCTCTGCTCTTCCTGCCTCCTCTCCCTCTTCTTCAGGGCGGCAAGGAAATCAATACCTCTTTCTCAGTCCTTCTCTTCCTCTTCCCTCTCTTTCTCTTCGTTCTCTTCCTCTCCCCCTCTTCTTCCCCCCTATTCCTCCCCCCACTCTTCATCTCCCTCCTCCTCAACCTTCTCTCCCTTTGGCTCTCCCTCTCTCTCTGCTCCTATTTCTACCTCTAAGGCCCCTCTTCCCCAACCTTTATCCTCAGACCCCACTTCTGCATCCGCTTCCTCTCGCTCCGTTTCATCTTCTTTCGCCACCGATACATTTTCTTCTTCCATAATTCCCTCTTCCTCTTCTATGCCCCCACCGTCCTCTTCTTCCTCTCCCCCTTCCTCCTCTTCTTCTGACTCTTTCTCTTCTACTTCTCCCCCTTCATATTCTTCCCGTCTGCCTTCTCTGTCTTCTCCTTCTTCTCCTGTCATTTCTAGCCCTTCACATACGCGTTCCCCTTCTCTGCCTTCATCTCCTTCGCAATCTTCTTCCTCTTCCTCTTCCTCTTCCTCTCCCTCCTACTTGGTCTTTTCTACTAATGTGCACAACCCCTCATCTCTCAATCATCCTCTCCACTCTTCTCTCTCCCCTCCTCTCCACTCTCCTTCATCTCCTTCTTTCCCTCCCCTCCACTCCCCCGCTTCCTCTTCACCCCATTCCCTCCCCTCTCTCCCACCTCGCTCATTCTTTCTCGTTCAGTCGTCCCTTCACTCCACTAACTCAGTCTCTTCTTCACTTTCGTTCGTCTCCCACGCCTCTTCCCTTCCTTCCTCTATCTCCCCGCACTCTCCCACTCCATTCTCTCTTCCCCTATCGCCTTCTAACGCTTCTGTCCCAATTATCTCTTCGGCTTCTCCTCTTCCTATCTCCCTCCGCCTCCCTCTCTCATCACTCACCTCGCTCGTCTCCGAAGGATCTCCCCCTTCTTCTAAGGCCTCTCCGTCCCCTTCCCTTTCTCCTTCCCGTTCCCGTTCCCCTTCCTCTTCCTCTTTCTCCTCTTCCTCTTCTTCCCCTTCCTCTTCCTCTTCCACTCCGTATTCCCCTTCCCCTTCCTCTTCATCTTTTCCGCCTTCTTCATCTTTATACCCCTCTCCCTCCCTCGGTCGGAAATCCCCTCCTCTCTCTCAGTCACTCCTTCCACGCCCATTCCTCCTTCTCATTCAGCCCTTCTTCCACTCCTCCCCTCCTTCCCCCTACCCCTCCTTCTCCTCCAGCCCTTTCCTCCCCCTTCCCCTTCTTCCCCCACTAAGATCTCGTCTCACCTTCCTACCCCTTCTTTCTCCTCCTCATCCTCTCTGCATCCTCACGTAGACTCTCACCCTCGCACCCTATTTCCTTTTGACAGAGAAGGAGCGCAGGCAGAGGGAGACGGTGAGGGGAGGCGGAAATAAAGGGAAAGGAAGGAACAGAGGAGAGCTTTAACCCCTCTTCACTTCGTGAACGAGAGGGGGAGCTGGATGGGGAACAACTAGGAAAGACGGAAGGAGATGATAGAGATGATGAGGAGAGGAAAGGGGAGGAAAGAGAAGCGGAGAGTGAGGAGGAAGATCAAGATAAAGAGAAAGAGGAAGAGGTAGAGGAAGGAGAAGAAAAAGAAGAGGAGACAGCGAAGGAGGATGAGGTGGATTTGAGTTTTTCAAATGAAGGAGCGGAGGATTCCTTCGTGTCTGAGTTTGAGGGGGGAGAAGGAGTGCAGGAGGAGGATGAAGAGCTGAGGGAGGAGCAGGAAGGGGAGGAGGAGGAAATGAGGGAAGATGAAGAAGATATCGACGGGCCAAGGAGCGATACCGCTTGGGAGTTAGCAAGAGATGGTGAGGATGCAGAGGAAAAGGGGAACAAAGGAGGACAGGGCGGTAGTAGTATAGGGAAAGAGAAGGGTGAGGAAAAGAGAAGGGAAAAGAGAAGGAGAATGAGAAGGAAAATGAGAAGAAGAAGGAGAATGGGAAGGCTGGGAAGGAGAGAAGAGTGAAAAAGACGAAGGGGAACAACGATGTGGTTACACGACCTGCGTTCAACCTGTATACTAAGCCTTCAAAGCCCTCTATTCCTGGCTACACCGCCGCGTCCCCCCCTCCTTCGCGTCGGTCCCCGATCCCCCCAGATACTCCCCTACGCCCTCCTTCTCCTCCACCTCTTCTTTCTCCCCTTCATCTTCGTTATCCGCCTCTTTTACCGACTCTTTGTCTTCTAGTAGCCCTAGGAAGACCAGATCAAAGCCCAGAGTTTCTGCTTCCCCTCCTCCCCGGTCTCCTTCTCCCTATTCCCCCTCCCCCTCTCTGTCTCTCTCATTCTCCAACTTCTCAGACTCAAGCGAGAGGAGGAGGGATAATGGGATGTCAACGTCTGCGTTGAAATCGACCAAATCCGAAATGGAGGAGATAGGAGAGCAGATGTTGAGCCACGTAGTGGGAAGAGTGAAGGCCATGCAGAGGCAGAGGGAGCAGGGAGGGAGAGAAGGAAGGACAAGTCTTGACTCATCGTTTAACTCCTCTTTTGACTCCAAGCTCAACCTCTCTTCCTCCAACCCCTTATTGACCAATCGAGCATCCTCCCCCGTCCCCTCTCTCCCTCCTTCCTTTGCGTCCTCTGTCTCTGTCTCTTCCTCTCCATCTGATTCATGCTCCCCAGGAAGAAGCTTAGATCCCCAATCCCCCCGCTTCTTTTCCTTTCGATGATGGGTCAAATCCAGACGCTCTTCCTGTCTTCTCCAGCCCTTCCCTCTCAACGCATATCAAACAGAAGAGGAAGGGTACCGTCCCAACTGCTCAGTCCCCTCTCCCCCCTCTTCTTCCTCACCCCTCTCCTTCAGTGCATCCCTCTCTTTCCCTCTCTCTTCGTCTCAATCCTTCTCTTCATCTTCTATTCTTGATCGAGCAAGAAGCCCAGAGAAAGCCTCCAAGTCCCTCTCTCTGTCTTCCTCTCTTCCCAGTGCTTTAAATTCTCCTCTTCGTCGGTCCTCCTTCACCCACCCTTCCTCGAGTGTTGTCCTTTCTTCCTCTTCCTCCAACTCTTACCTCCCCGCATCTGCTCCCTCTGCTTCCATTCTGAATTCCTTTGACAAGTTCTCTCGCCCCCCCACTTCTCTCGTCCTGTCCTCTTCTTCCTCTATTAAAAAGCACCTCAAAACAGTCGAGTCTGACTTAGCTGCCAACATCTCTGATAAGAGCAAACAAGAACAAGAGAGGAGGGAGAAGGAACAGTGGAAGAGAGAGAAGCTTGCAGAGGCGCTGGAGAAGAAGAAAAAACAAAGTCCTTACCAAAAGTGGTAAGGACATCTCCGTTTCCATGAATACCGGGCCAGAACTCCAGGACTCTGCAAGAGAACCAAAAAAAAAAGAAAAACGCCTCAATTTCTATATCTAATAGATCTGTGCCGAACCGTACCAAGGAGTAGGAGGCCACCTCTCTCATGCATTCAAAAACTACGTACATAGTTTTATTATTTGCTTACTTTGTTTCCTGTAACTATTATTTCGTTACCTTGATTTCTCACAGCTCAGTGAGCTGTGCTCACTATTACTTCATCTATACCGTATTTTATACGTGATTATTGTTCATTTTCTATTTTGCATTCTGCCGTTTTTTTTTCTGTATTCAATCAACTATGTGATTTCTTGCATGCTGGCGTAGTGTGTGAGAATAATTGTTTTCTACAACCTTTTTATTAGATGTACTTGTATCCTTTTAGTAACTTCGTGGACATATCATTCCTATTTCCACGCTCATTTGATTCTGTAATTCTTCTTCACACTGGACTTAACAGCAACGCGTATTGCCATTGCCTTTAGTCTGTCTGCGCATCTCATCGTCACTGCACAATGTTTAAGCGCAACCAATTATATGTGCACCATTCATATTCATACTGTATTTCCTGTCATATATTTCTATATATATGTTGTACTCAGTGAACGTTCGTTTCCCAAATGCGATAATTAATCGACTTAATAAATAACTCTATCATAGCTTGTATCAGATGCCTACCAAATCGAACAAATAAACGCCAATTCAGGCGTGACACGTTGTGGAATACGTACATCTTCTGTCATTGGGTGTCTCAACTTTAAATGTCGACGTATAGAATACAAAGTGTTTTTCAACAGTACTAGTGATCTTATAGCACGTATTAAGTAACAAAATGCATTCTGTTAAGATTAACGCATTCAAGATAGTTTCCAAAGAAGGAAATGATATGGTTGAACCTTAAGAAAGAAATCACATCTATTATTACTTCAGGACAGCCAAATGTAGACACAACTATCCTTCGCAAATATACGGTGTTAACGTGGCCAACAAGTTTCCATGCAGAGCGCAAAAGAATCCATCGTTAGAGGGCAGTGAGTACTTGAACTCTGGACATCCTGCGGCGGTAGTGATACTGAAGCATGGACCGGAGTCGTACTCTGCGATTATGATCCACTTTATGCATATCCACTCCGGAGTCCGAAGTGTTACCACTCCTGACGCTGTAGTGAAAGAGACTCATAGGATTTCAGAGGAGCCAGGAGGAAGGATTATTTCAACAAAGTGTGTTCGAGAAATGGTATACGTCATTAAGAACTATTACCCCCATGCCAAGGTGATAAATAAGAAAAGCTCCGAGATATTCAACGTCGAGAACAAACCCCAGGACTGAAAAAATTCATCGATAAATTAATGAACATATTCTTCAATAAAAAAACCGAAAAAATAAAGTTATACATAAATGTGCAATTAATTTAACGTACGCATTGAGACAAAATAAACATTTCTAAGCGCATTGTGTTAGAAAAACGAGATTTATAATCAGCCTTCAGAAGGCATTTTGAATCAACTTAAAACATAGATTTTTTGAACGCAGAAAAATACACGCGTAATCTATTATTGATTTAACTAATATCGTTTTGTAAAATAAATACATATTATATTGTAGTTTTCCACAATGGGATTACTATATAATGGATTTATTGTAGTCTCAGCATTTATTTTTCTTTTGTTGAGCATTATATCATTACCTGTGGTCAAGTGGCTCAGTTTGACAACTTATATTTACAATAAGGAGGAGATTCCTGCGCCCATATCGCATAGCTGGGTCAACGACTTCCAAACGAATGATTCATGTTCTATAACGTCAGATTCTTGCTGCGTTTTGCTGGGCCCTATCATCGGAGAGGTTACTTCTTCTTCGGCGAGGATTCTTTTATCAGTGAGCAAGGAGTCTAACGTGAGCTTGTCGTTACACAGAGTAAAAAAAACTGGGAAAACCAATACCCAACTAGGGATTGAAACAGGAGAAGACACGCATGGTGATTCAATCAAAGATATACACGTGCAATATTTTTCGTTTAACCCTACTGAGCCTCATACATTCCAGTTTGACGGACTGGGAGAGGACGAAGAGTACGTGGTGTCATTGGGAGGGTGCGAATATCCCAGAAAATACGCCCACCTCGACGAGTATTCGATAGATGAACACGAGGCAGTCTCTTCTTCGAGGGTCGGGTTTGTGAGGACTAGGGAGAAGAACTGGAGAGTGGGAGAGGGAGGGTCAATAGGGATCATTTCGTGTAACAACATGATGGTGACCGAGGGAAATCCCGGAGTGGGGCTAGGAGAAGACCTGTGGGTTTCTCTCTCAGAGAACTGGAGGTCTTTTTCGCTGTTGTTGCACTTGGGAGACCAGGTTTATTCTGACAGTTCCCACATCTCCGAGGAGAGAAACTACGTATCGATCGCAGAGAGACTGATAGTCCAAGACTTAGTTGACAACAATGTCATCGATTCCTCGGTGCTCTCTCCCCCCACCTCTCCCCAGCCTTCTTCCGCCAACGCTTCGTCTTCATCTGCTGCCCGTCCATCGGTCTCCTTGCTCTTCCCCGTGTCGTATTCTCCCTCATCTTCCCACCTCGCTCACCTCGTTTCTCCTTCCGTGGAGGATGACCTCCTCGCCCTGTTTCGTTCCATGTACATTCATACGTGGTCACACCCCCCAACTCGCTTCGCCCTTTCTCACATCCCCTCGCTGATGGTGTTGGATGATCACGATATCTTCGACGATCTCCTCGACGTCGCTGCTGACTACCACCCCCTCTCCCTCAGGGCTCTTATCCTACACTCGGCCCTCGTCGCATACGCCGAGACTCAGCACTCCCTCTCTACAGAGATTGACCCTGTTGCACTTAGGGATAGACTGAAAAAAATCAGGGAGAGGGCTGGGAAGGAGGAGGAGAGGAAGAAGAAGGAGGAGAGAGAAAGGAAAGTAGAGAGCGGGGAGAGGGACAGCAAGAAGACGGTAGACGACAAGGAGAAGATGGGCTTAGTAGAAAAGTACAAGTCAATGCTGGAGAATGCAGAGGACGAGGAGATGTGGGATTTCATAACAGAGTTCGCTTCCTCTGCTGGGTCAACCCCTGAGTCCCCCTCTCCCTCAGCTTACTCGTCCTCCTTTTCCCTCCCTCGTCCTTGGCACTTTCACTCGTACGGAGAGGTCTGTATTGCCATGCTTGACACTCGTCTCTCCCGCAACCACTTCACCTCTCGACACATCCCATCCCCCTCTGTCTCTCTTCGCCTTCCTTACCTCGGCCCACAGCAGTGGAGTGAGATCGTGGAAGCACTCTCCCCTTCCGGCCTCTTCTCTTCCTGCAGAGCGCTCGTGTTTGCTTCTAGTGTTCCTTTCGTATTCATGTCCGCATCCTCCTCAGCCGTCTTCGGTCCACTCCACGACGATCTCTTCGGCCAGTGGAGCGGTCCATCGTACGAGCAAGAATTGTCCTTACTCCTCGATCTACTCTTCCAGTGGAGGGACTCGGCGGGGGAGAAGAGAGAGCTGGTGTTGGTGGGAGGCGACGTCCACACATCGGGACATTCCGCTATCTGGAAGACGGCAGGGGGAAGGGCAAATGAGAACCCCTCTCGCCCTCTTCATCAGTTTGTCTCTAGCCCTATTTCGAATGTTCCTATGTTCACTAAGCACGTCTTCCTCCTCCTCTCCACCCTTGCCTTCTCGGATTCCATCGCTCCTTCGTCCATTCCCCTCGCTTCTTCTCTCGAGCGTTTCAACTTCTCTCTTTCTGAGCCTGCTCGTCGGTTCCTCTTCGACGCTAGGTGCGAAGATAAGAAGTTACTGGAGCTAGAGAAGGATAAGAGGAGTGAGAAGAGGGCAGAGACGAAAGAGAAAGAAGAATCGCCTCTCTGCTCACATGAGTTTTCATTCAAACACTATGGATGGAGAAATACGAGGAACTACGGCGTGCTCAACTTTTCTTACAAGAGTAGCGGGGAAGAGAAGGAAGAGTCTCTTCTTCTCCTGTGATTTGCTCCTCTGTTGTCTCCAGCCACGACGGATATGCATTCAAATCACTGGAGTTCTGCACTGATCAGGAACGCTAGACGATTTAGTGCACTCCCACCTATTTATTTATGATACAGGAATTCAAAGCACGCGCTTGGCTTCCGACGTCCCTTCCCGTCTCTCTTGTTCAACTGAGCGATCCTCCTTCTCATAGCGTAGTTCTTTTATTCCTTTTTATTCTAACTTTCAATCCTCAAGTAGTCTCAACTATGTAGTTTCTCCAGTAGATAATAAGATTTTCTTTTGAAGATAATTTTGTTTCTTGTTTTAGCATGTTTATTTGTTGAATTCATTAAAATCAAACGATTTTTATTTACCCTTGATTCTTACATTTTACAAATTAAAAACGATACACGTCATGTATACACACGTCACAAACAGGTAGACAATACACACACGTACACATACAAGACACAATATACACACTTGTAAGTCAAGTCTGCTTTGTTCGTCGTTTAACAGAAGTTAAAGTTGTCTTTCCAAGCCTTGAGTCCGTTCCTCTCAATTACATCACCATGACACATCACAATCTTCTCTACGTCCCAGTTCTCAATGCTAGCCTCGACACCTTCCTTGATCCAGTCCTTGTTCCTCTGGAGTCTACTGGTGATAAACTGGTTGAGCCATGTCCCTTTCTGCATAATCTTCTTCGAAAACCACCCAGCAATTCCAGTCGTGGGCACTTCCCCATTGAACTGCTCGTTGAATAGATCTGAGTACACAATCAGGAATAAAACCATAAACAATCTCATTAGCCCACGAATATTATTCTTCAACCTCACATACACAACTCCTTACTAAAACCAAGCGACCCTCATTCATCTGGTTTCGACTCAGCACTTACCTTGATCAGGCCCAGTCTGTCCCTCGAACTGAAGGGCGAAGAGTGCATCTGCCTCGAACAATGTCTTGTCCCTCTTGGAGAACATAATCAACTCCTTGTTTGCGAGGGCAGGCAAGTAGATGAATTCGAGGATTTCCCTCGGTCCCCTCGGGAGAAATTCCTACCGCAGCCTCGCCCAAGATTTTGTTCTTCATTGAGGAGTCGAACTTGAAGTCGAGTACTCTGTCAATCTCGGGGGCACATCCTTTCATTCCAATAACTTTGATCGTTGGGTGCTTTTCCTTGTAGGACAAGACTCCCATGGTGTGCATGGTGTCTGCACATGCAAATCAAAGCATACGATCGTGAAACGCAAACACACACATGTTAAGGAAAGCTACTCCACAGATGAAGAGAATGTATTTAACCGAGCTAGGCGAATATATCAAACCCAAACACAATGTACTAAAACATAATACCGACCAGGAATAACAATGTGGCTGACACTGTTGATGAATGACTCGGATGGCTTGAGAACTCCGCTGTCTACCATAGTTTTGTTGAGGGATGAGATCACAGATTCATCGTATGGAATTGCGGAATAAATAACAAAGCTAGGATTCTTTGCACCTGCATCCGTTCTAACAACACTCATTCTCGCACCAATGTGGAGCGACTTGATGTTGAAGTCACACGAGTGAGTGAACACATTAGGAGTCACGCTTCTTGAAACACCTCCAATGACAGCTGGGTAGGGCATCTTGATCTATAAGAAGAACTTGATAGGTTTTAAATGGGAAACAAAAAATGAGAAACATTAAACAAGATACAGTATTGCCCTTATATATCCAGATTAAGACATGTTGGGCATACATGCAAATTAATGTATATTCTTATGACTGTACCAAAAAGCGAAGTGCACCTCAAACTCGTTTCAAAATATCGGCTGGAAAAAAAGAAACGTTTGCAAAAATATCGACAATTGTCGATTTCCTGAAGTGTTTTTATTCATAATGTTTATGCATTTATATGCAGGTCATAGAGGTCTCCACTCAGATATATAGTACGCATAAATGGGATGTAAACAAATAATTTAAACAAGCCTGCTCTTATTTTTGTAGTAAAAAGCTTGCATTTGTAATTTAGATAAAAGTGCTGTTACTATATATGATTAAGCGTCTGAGATGTTCTCACGCATCTCATGTTCTTCTCTTTTCTCCTTAGAGAACTCTGAAAAATTACAAATCGGATTCAGCTAAAGATGCATCCCCACATCGTTCGGTGGAAGGTCTTGGACGGAGAATCAAGGAAATATATGAGGCAGAACATATTCATGCATTATACTCGATAAACCTGGACCATACGCAAGTAGAATTACCTCGAACACGTCCACACACAATTAAGAGGCATGATATGAAACGTGTTAAATTGAGGAAGTGTACACAAATTCAAATCAGAGAATGACAATGGCAATGAATAGTCGTGCAAAGCAGTTTATTTCGGTTCATATATATCAAAAATACTATTTATTACGTGGTTGTTTTTTCAGAAGAATAAAGAAATCAAGGGCATGCGCTTTCACAAAGGTAATCCAGTTAATTTTGAACCACAGCATTGCATAAAAATAGACTTATATAGGAGATCTTTTATGAAACCCAACTTACTTAAGAGACACAAACAGAAAGCAGAAAACAGAAAGCAACGCTGTTGCCAGTGTGCAACAGATCTAAATGGTATTTTAGACAAACATTAGAACTGACAGATAAAATAACAAATACACAGACTAAAACAAACACACGTGTAGAAGGCAAATACATCGAATATAGTTAACAAAACACAATGACATTCACGAGTATATATCAAAACGCATATAAATAAGAAAAAAGGAAGCAACAGAAAGAAGGGAAGGGAAAAAATCTATTCCCGAGTAATATCGAACAACGCGTACAAAATAACGCAGACCATATTCGACCAGACGTACATTATATGATTCATCAGGTTAAAGTTCTACGCTTTGTTTCTTTAGAGAGACAATTTTCCATTCTCTGGCGATGGAGATAGCGACCTGAGCGTTGTGGAGGAGATGTGGAGTTATGAAAGGACAGGGAGCAAAATGTTTCAGACACCCTGGAGGTTCCTAGGTGAGGCGTATTTTTCGTAGGTGAACGCTGAGGAGGAGAAAGAGAGGTAGTCGTCGACTTGAGAGGAAGGAGGGGGTGGGTAAGGGTGGAGGAGGGATAGAAGATTCCTTCATAGGGCTGCCATCGCGACACTAGTATCTGGGAGAGACCCGGGCTTCCTCTGGAGATTGAATGCATGAGTGGCGAGCGCGTGGATATGGAGGACGAGGGGGAGATGGCGGAGAGAGGGGCAGCGAGGAGAGAGAGACCCTGATCCCAACACAAACTAATCGTGTTGAGCTGGGATACGTACGCATCCGTCACACGTTCCCTCCACCTCAACCACCTCTCCTCCTCTGCCAACACCTTCAGCCTCGTCTTCATCTCCTCATACAACTCGTCGGTGAGCAATCCTTCTCCTGCCTCTTCCTCCGCCACCGAAGACTGCCTTATAATCTTAGCTTCGTGGGAAAAAAATAAGCGATGTAGGAAATTCAGCTCGATCTCAACCTTCTTCTTCCTCAGCAACAGCGCAGGGCTGGGGGGAAAGACAAGGAGGTGGGAGGAGAGCAGCTCGAATGCTTTAGCTACGACCCACCCTGTCCTCCCCCTTCCCCCTTCCCCACACCCCATCGCCTTTCATTTCCCACATTTCTCTGTCGATGTCAATTTCTCCCTCTATCTCATGTTCCAGTGCCATTACTCCATCGAAAATCCCCACCCCTCTGCCCTTTCCCACTTCCTCCCACTCTCTCTCACTCATTCGCTCACCGTCTCTGAGCCTCCTCTTCGCTGACTCCCATTCATCGTGCTCGTCACTCTTCACCCTTTCCCATGCATTCCCCCTCTCCCCTTCTCTCAGCACTTTAACTCCGAGTAGTCTCCTCAGACAAGAGTCGAACTCCCTCTCTATCCTTTCCCTCTGCTCCCATGCGTTCTCCTCACTGTTCCCATTTCCCCCCTGTCCACTATTTCTATTGCTTTTCTTATCTCTCTCCGCCCTTATCGATTCATTCCTCTCTCTTTCCCTCGCCTTAGTAATAGGAAAGGGCCTCCATCCGTACATAAGGTCTCCTGCCAGTCCTTCGAGAGAGGCAGAGGATGAGGAGAGGGAAAAATGGGGGCCAGGGAAGAAGAAAAGTGCAGTGAAACCGAAGGAAGAACAGATATAGACACGCGCAAGGAACAAGACAGCGGCAGATAGAAGGGAGGGGGGTAGGAGGAGTAGAGGGGCGTGAGAGCGGTGAGCTCAAGGAGGTAGAGGGAGAGGGAGGATACGAAGGGGGAGGACAGGGAGTGCGAGAGTAGGGGGATGAGGAAGCTAAGGGGTGAGGGAGGAGAGAAGTTGAATGCGCATGCTTGCATTACGTGCTTTTCTATCTCTAGAACAACCTTGGCGGGGGCGATGGAGGATGCCGAGTGCAGCAACAGAGGGAGCGGAGGCGGGGTGGCCTCGTGGAGTTTCGAGGAGAAGTAGAGGCAGGAGAGGGCGATGGGCTGGGAGTTGAGAGGGTGGATGGGGTAGACTGATACAATGCAGTCGAGGAAGCGGATGGAGGACAGGATGGTCAGCGTAGAGAAGGAGAGAGTGAATCCTACTTCAAACAACCAACTCACTACAATGGCACGGGTCAGGGGAGAAAGGTAGGGACAGGGGGTGGACGAGGAAGAGGAGGATGAGGATGGGGAGGAGGACCAGGAAGAAGAAACGGGGGGATGGGAGGGAGAAGGCTGGGCATAGGAGGATAGGGAGAAGAGGATAGGGAGCCGAGGAAGAGGATGCTTTGCTGTGGAAGAAGAGGAAGATGACTGGGAGATCAAATGAGATGATGCGGTAGAAGGGCCGAGGAGAGAGTCGGAGAGCGAGGGGAAGGGGACGGCGAAAGGTGAAGGGAGAGCATCGCCATCATCTGGGTGAGAGGAGGACGAGGAGGAGGATGAGGAGGAGGATGAAGAGGAGGATGAAGAGGAGGAGGAGGATGAAGAGGAGGAGGAGGATGAAGAGGAGGAGGAGGACGAAGAGGAGGAGGATGGGATCATAGAGTCTAATGTACCATTGAGGTACGAGGGAGGGTGGTCTGAGGGTCCATTCTCACAACTGATTATACGAGAGAAGAACGAGGAAGAGATCGAGGGGAACGAGAGGAGGGGAAGCGAGGGATGCGCAGGGCCGAAGAGAGTGGGGAAGGAGGGAGATGAACTAAAAACAGACATGTCGCTCCACACCTGACTCTCTGCCATCCATCCCAAAAGGGACGCCTCCTCCTCTACCCAACTCTCCCTTGCCGCGACATGCGCCCTCTCCCTCTCTCTCTCCCTCTTCATCTCTTCCTTCCCCCACTCCCCCACGTTTCCTTCCGCCCTTTCCTCGGTTTCATTTCCGCATTTCCAGCTTTCGAACCCAGTTTGCCCGATTTTTGTTGCGGTTGGACCCATTCTATCTTTCAAAATCATCTTCCTCAGTGCCCCGATACTCTTCTCCACAGAGTCCCTTTCCTTCTTACGTTCATCCACCTGTTCTCCCTCTCTCTCTCCTTCTGCTTCTTCCTCTACCCCCTTTTGCTCCTCCGATTTCACAAACTCTTCTCCTACCAGCTTCATTCGTTCTACGCCTTGCCCCTCTTCCTCATCCTCTCCCTTTCCATTCCCCTTCCTTGATCCTTTCCCTTCTCTTCCTTCTCATCTTTTTCTTCATCTTCCTCATCTGATTCCTCGTCTCCCAACGAGAGAAGAGAAAGCTCATCGAAAGAATCTACTCCTCTCTCCTTCCCCTCCTTCCGCTCCCTCTCCCGCTCTTCCTCTTCTCTCTCCTCTTCCTTCTTCCTCTCTTCCAAGAACAATTCATACACTCTTTTCCTTTCCTCGCACTCGTTCTCCTCCTTCACCTTGCCCTCCTCCTCCTCATTTTCTTTCTCTAGCCCCGCTCCCTCCTCTTCTTCCCCGTGGTCCCCTCCTCTCCTACCCATGAGTCGTTCATATTTCCCATTTATCACTTCTTCTTGAGTAAAACACACCTTTTCATAATTAACATCATAAACAACTTCAGCTAGTGCAGGAGAAAGAATGGAAAGAACGTGCTCGATCCCCCCTCGCTCTTTCTTTCTCTCTCGCTCTCCGTGTTCCTCTTCCTCCTCTTCCTCTGACTCTACCTCTACTTCCGCTTCCCCCTCCCACCCGATCATCATTTGCCCCGCTTTCTCCTCCCCCTTCCTCTCCGAATATAGCCTTCCTTCTCATATGCCCTCTCAAAGCCTCTCCATTTGCTTCATCTTCAGTCTCTTCCCCTTCGTCTTCCTCCCATCCGCCCCCTCCCCCTCCTTTCCATTTTCTGAGCCTCTCTCCTTCTGAGTCTTTGATCCTTCCTCCTCTTCCCCTCCCAGTGCTCTTCCTCGAAGTTAATCATTTTCAACAGCTGAGGATGCAATGGAAAACACGAGAACTCTGAGATGGGGAGTTACGGCCTTCCTCCAAGCCTCCATCCGTCCCTCTTCCACTTCCTCCTTCAGTTCCCTCAGCACCCTCAACACAAATTCTCCATCCCTCTCCTCTGCTCTCCCCTTCTCCTCCTCTGCACTCCCCGTTTGGGCCTTCCTCTTCAACCATTCTATTCCCACGTGGCTTCCCATCTCTACAGCCTTTGCTCCCTCACCCTTCTTCAGCTCAGCCATCACGTATCGAAGTTCAGAGAGAGAGAGCGCTGAGTAGGCAGAGGGAGGTGGAAGAGGAGCGAGAGAGAAAGAGGTTGAAGACGAGGGAAGATCAGGGGAGGGCAGGAGGGGGAAGGGCGAACGTCGGACGTTGACATGGGAGGAGAAGAGAGAGACTGACGTTAGCTGATTTACAATGAATGAGACTACAACCTTCTTCTCATCCCTCCCTCCCCCTCCATCTTCATCGCTCTCTCTTCTCTCTCTAATTCATCCATCTGCTGCATCATCAACGAGAGATAGTCTTTCTTCTCCTTCTCTAGCTTTTCTCTCTCCGCCGCCACACGTTCCTTCTCCCTCTTTTCTATCTCTGTTTTCCTTTCCCTCTCTTCCCTCTCTGCCTCAGCCTTCCTTTCCTTTCTTCCCGCTTAATCTCCTCTCTTTTCCTCAGCTCTTCTTCCACAACCGCCCCATGCGTCTTCATCGTTTCGTGCATAGTGCTTTCCAACCGGGAGAAGATATTTATCTCCTCTTGCCTGTAGTAATTATAAATATCTTTCCAAGCTTTTTCTACCTCCAAAGCTCCGTTCTTTTCTTCCTCCTCGATGTCATTCTCTTCATCTCGTGAGTTTGCCCCTGCTTCAACTGTCTGGCTCAGCCCCCTCCGTTCCTTCCTCTTCCTCGCTTTGTTCTTCCTCTCTTCCCACTCGCTCTTCATCATGCGATACCCTTGCTCCAACTCCATCAAGTCCTCCTCCATCTTTCTCTTGAGCCCTCTGCTTGCCTCTTTCTTCTTCCCCTCGTATGCTCGCAAACACTCCTGCGCATCGAACACGTTCCCCGCTTCTACCCCCTCTCCTCTCTCCCTCTCTTTTCCTTCTCCTCCCCCCATTCCTAAATCTAGAGACATTCCTAACAGAGCCAGCTCCACAGCTTCTTTCTCTCTCTCCTCGTTTTCTGACCTCCCTTCTTCTCCCTCTTTCTCCCCACCTTCTTCTCTTGCACTTTGCCCCCTTTCCTTCTCACCCTCTTCTTCTCTTTGTATGATGTCATCTAAGTCAAAGTCAGAGTCCAGCAAAGCACCCAGCACTGTCTTCTTTATCTCTCCTCCTTCCCCTTGCTCATCGCTTCCTGCCTCATCTCCTTCCTCCTTCCCCTCTTCCTCTCTCCACGCCCCAACCCACCCTTCCGCTCGCGGGACGTTTGCTTTGTCTTCGCATCTCTGCGGACTCGTATTTTCTCTCTTGGAATCTTCGTCTTCATACACAAAGACTTTACTATTAGCCCTAGACCTGGACGTGAAGGGGGTGCTGAGAAAGAAAGATGAAAAGAGGGGGTGGGGGGTAGAGGGGCTAAAGAGAGGGGTTGACGCAGCCACAGAGGCCGTCTTTAAGGCTAAGCCTTCTATAGCCTTGCCAGTCCCCCTGCTAAGTCAGATGAAACGGGTGATGCACTTACGTCTGCGTTGGCCTTCTCAAAGGATGATATACTGGACTTGTGGGAGGTAGTGGGAGTTGGGAGAGTAGTCAATGACTTCCCAGACAAACCTCCGATCCCTGGCCCAACAATGCTGTTGTTCGAAGGGATAGACAAAGATAGGGCAGGAGGGCCTCTTGCTCTCCTTCCTTGCCCTCCCGCTGCTCCCTGCCCCTTCGCCTCCTTGGACCCCCCTTCAACCCCGCCCCTTCTGCGCCTGACTGCCCTGCATTACGTCTTCTGTTCGTATCTCCTAGGGGCTGGGGCCTTGTAGACAGTCCCTTCGGCCCTCCTCCCTTAGCTTCCTTTACGGAGTCAAGTGAAGTGGGTGTCTGCGCCTTTTCTCCTAAGGGAGAGATCTCTTCATTGTTCACGTTCTGAGACGTTGACATTCACTCAGAACTTTTACTAACACTATATTACGTCACGGACTGTAAGAAATATGGCGTAAAAGCATATGGTACAAATAGAATTCATTCAGCTAGATCTTCATTCCATATGGAGTGCACAGGAATACACGCCAACAGACGAACGCATAACGGTATCTCGTGCGCACAACCTCAGTTTTTGTTCAGAATAACGTAAATAAATACAAAATATGATAGATTCACAGAGATATTGCAGAAAAATATATATATCCCATCCAAGTAATATGTCTTGCTTAGTCACTGCATATTTATCATATATTCAAAGTTGAGCTATCTAACGGCTACTTCTAGTTGACAAGTAACAAGCTTTTTAATTTAAGAAAATACATTTTTTATCAACAACTCAAACTAGAAGATATAGGCAAATTCTGTATATCGTCTGCTGTATGGCAAAACGTACCTTCTTGGTATTTTACGAATTTTCTTAGCAAAAAGCTTTCGTGTTGTTTATTTAGATTAAGATGAAATGACATTTCAAATTGAGAACATCTAACCGACAAATTGGTTGTATGGGAGAAATGAATGATCACAAGTTCTGTTTGAATTTCGTCTAACTGATTTCTCTATTGTATACACTTATGAATAAATATATTGAATATATCAAGCTCCTTGTTTACTCAATAAAGGAGGTCAAAGAGCTATTCAACATCAACATACTCCAGCCATATATTTTATGTTATTTTGACCACATCTCACGGTACAGAAAGAAGAAATACTGGTTGACTATGATCCGTCAGTGCTTATGTGCGAAATTCCTAGTCATATATAGATCTTTCCTGTAGCTCTGATATAACACACATGAACCATTACATGAGTTATGACTGCTGCTTTTGAAATGCGGATCTTTCTTGGCGGTATAAATTAAATTTTTGGGGCGCCACATTCAAAAATGAAGTGCATTTATACACACAAATACTGCGACAAGACAACGCAACATACATGCCAGAAAGAAAATAAGCACAACGTTAGTATGTGCTAATCTAACAAATAACTTTTGTATACTTGACCTTCATCTATACTTTTTTTTACATGTTGATGTCAAGTTTTTGTGGGAGGAGTATTTTTCTCAATTAGAATGGAATATAGGGGAAGGGGTTAATTTATAGAGAATTCGGAGGCATATTTAGATGAACTGAGGTGAAGTAGAAACTTGCGGCTGTATATACACGTAGGTGAATAAACACGAAAGAAAGTATACAGGCTTGCATATGAGGGGAAAGTTGATATCCATAAATCCTGCTTGCGAAGCTTCTATATATATTATGAATATCAGCTAAAGTAGGGTTTTCATGATTATTCATAACGATATATAATCTAACTTGTCATCACCTTTTACGTTTGCCATTCGACACTTATGGTTCACATCCCAATACTGATTATCATGAATTATTTATAACATGTACATTATTTTCAATTAGATCCATACCATTTATTCATTTTCAACGTTTAACACCGTGTCCAATTGATCAACGCTCCATACTACAACTTACAATCAAATACGCGCTTAGATACCAGATGGACTCATCTGGCGATAAGAGATTATAATTCCCTGGGGTCAGGATTTCCATTTGGCTACCCCAATGTAGATGGAAATGCATCAGGAACTTCGAACACTCAACAGGACTTTTCTTCCGTGAACGGTTTCGATTCGAATGGTTTGTCGTCTCTGTTTCCCAATGGAGACTCGAATGGATCGCCAGAGTCTCTCAACTCCATTGGTGGAGACCAGAACTCGAACCCTTTCACTGGGGCTGGAGGGTTCTCTGCATTCCTTTTGACTCTCCTTCAGGAGACTCTCCTTTCGGAGGGTTTTCATCTTCTTTCCCTTCGTTGGATTCTTCCTCTTTTGGAGATGTTTTCTCCTCCTTGCTCTCTAACGATGGTATCAATGAGCAGCCATCTTCCTCCCTCGATGACGCCTTGACGATGCCTTTGCCTAGTGGCACATCTGACTCCTCGGCTGACAAGGACTATTTCTCTACCTCTGGCTCCTCTGACCCTGCTTTGGTTTCATACTCTTCCGAGAACTCTCTGTTTGGACCCTCTTCTGACGCCTCGGACGCTTTGTCCTTCATGTTCCTCGACCCCGCTATGCTGGGACTCAATGATCTTCCTCCTGAGATTGCCAAGCAGCTTAACCTTGACATTGGGGAGTTGAATTCTTTTCTGGAATGGGAGCAGCGCAGGAGGAGGTGAAAGGAGAGGAAGAGGAGGAAAAGGGAGAGGAGGCTGTCAAGGTGGAAGAGTCTGAGGACATAGGGATACAAGGGTCCTACCAGATGGTACCTGCCCCTTCCCCCGCTCTTTCTCGTGCATCAACAAGACGGAGATCGCGACGATTATCCGTTCACAGGTTGACGCCCTCGAGCAGTCGAACCCTTTCTCTGAGGACTTCTACTATAAGGTCTTCAGGGCAAGAAAGGGCGAGACACTCGGACTCATCACAGGCAGTCGTTGTCGACCGGGAGGATCTTGTCGGAAGCAGATATGTGATTTCCAAGGTTGGAGATTCCCTTTCTTCACTCTCTCGTCCATACACTCTTGGTAAGTTGAAAATGCTTTGAATAGGCACGTGTATCTCTCGCGTGCGTATCTCTCGCGTGCGTATCTCTCGCGTGTGTATCTCTTGTGTATGCCTGATTACATATACGATAGGCGAGTGTTTATATGTGATACGTGTCTGTGCTGTACACTTGTTTTCGTGTGCGCACACACATTTTTACATCTCTTTGCGCCGTGGTGTATGCATGCATGAGTTAACGTATTGGTGTGGAATACATGATTCTCTATCCTTCCCCGTTGTTATTTCCCCCTATTCTTTCTGCCCTGTCCTTTCCTAATGTTTTCCACTTTCCTTTCCTAATGTTTCCCACTTTCCTTTCTCCTGTTTATCTATCTGGTCCCTTCTTCTCTTTCATCTTGTCCTTTCCCTTGCGTTTGTCCTCGCCCTTCTCCAGGTCGTCTTCAGCGCTCATCTCTTAACCACCCTCGCCGTACCCTTGTCTTCAAGGACGATGCAGAGGCTCCTGAGAACACAGAAACGGAGGCTCCTCGTTCTTCGATCTTCAACAACCTGTCTCTGCCCTACTTGATCGAGGAGAGCATCAACATCATCATGGACCTCGACGACATCAACTCCATGATTCAATCATACTCCTCTGACTCGACCCGTCTCTCTTCCCAGAAGAGCGGACTCATCGGCCAGCTCTCTACCATCGAGCAATCGTCCCTTTTCCTCACCAACAACCCTTCCCTCCCCCGAAGAGGACGACGAGAGGAAGCAGAGAATCGAGAAGGATATGACTGCCACCCTCGAGAGACTGAACGAGGTTGAGACCAAGATAGCTGAGGTCTCTGCAAAGGTAGGTGAGCTGGAGGTGCAGAACGACACTGCTCTTGGTCAGTTAGTGGAGTCTCTCGATATCACCTCCCTCGACGATGTCTTCCACTTGAACTACCTCGCCACAAGGAACCCATCCTTCGTCCCCCTCTCCCCTCTCGTTCCCCGCTCATTCGCCAACGATAGGGAATCGACCTCCTCCAACCCTACTTCGACTCCTTCTCTTCAAGTTCATCCTAATCCCCAAGGGCCTCCTCCTAGTCCTTCGTCTCCTCCACATCCTCCCCTTCCCCGTTGTCTACCGTCTTCTCGGAGTTCTGTTCCTCCGTCTCAACGACCTTGTGTCCCCCTCTCGTTCCCCCACCCAGTGACGACAAACCCCTCGCTAACAAGTTAGCAGACACACTGTTCAAGTCTCACCCCTTCATCATCTGCAGAACCATCAAACAGATCCTCTCTTCTATCGTTGGAGCCAAGGCACTCCCCGCCCTCTTGGCTGAGGGACCCACTGCTGCTAGAGCTAGGGCTGAGGGGAGGTGGTTGCACTGAGGAAGAAGATCAGAGCAGAGAAGATGGAGAAGAGGAGAAAGGAGAAGAAGGAGAAAAAGGAGAAGAAGGAGAAGAGGATCAGACACAAGAAGGATGCTTCCAAGAACGACGAGGAGAAGGACGAGGAAGAGGAGAAGGATGAGAAGGAGGAGAAGGAGGAGAAGGAGGAGAAGGAGAAGGATGAGAAAGAGGAGGAGAAGAATGAGGAGGAGAAGGAGGGGAAGGAGGAGAAGGAGGAGGAGAAGGAGGAGAAGGAGGAGAAGGAGGAGAAGGAGAAGGAGTCCGACCCCGAGGCGTCGGAGAAGGAGGAGGAGGAGGAGGAGGAGGAGAAAGACAAGACGGAGGAAGAGCTGTTGTACTCTGCGAAGGAGAGAGAAGAGAAGGAGCGTTTGCTTGCCTTGGAGAGATCGGCAATAGGAAAGGCGTTGAGGACCGTGCTGGAGAACGTTGAGTTGAACGCTAGAAAGTCCTCCGAGGCCTACGCTGTGTTTGTTCAGTCCGTCGCCAACAAGACCCAGATGCTCTCCAAGGAGTTCATTTTACTTGGCTACCATGGGGAAGAAGCTCGGTGCTGAGGCTGGAGGACTCATTGCGAAGGTGGGAGAGGAAGAGGAGGCCGAGAAGAAGAGGGCGGAGGAGCAAGAACTCAAGGGCAAGCCCACCGCTGAGGAGGAGGCGGAGCTAAAGAAGAGGGAGGAGGCAGTAGAAGAGAAGAGAAAAGAGGTAAAGGTGGTGGTTGCGAAGGCTGCTTCAGTGATTCGACTTGCGCTCGAGAAGGAGGCTGAGGTGAACAAGTCGAAGGAGTACTTGCTCAAGGTTCAGTCCCAACCTACAGCTATGGGTATGTTGGAGGAGTTCAACTTCCTCTTCCTCATGGACATCTACAGATCTCTAAGGGTCAAATACTTACCTCCTAGACAGCTCGCTCTCTCTTTTCATCAACGCACCCGTCCAGATCCACTCCAATCCCCGCTCTTCCCCTTCCTCTCGCACCCCCCAGATCCAGAACCTCGGACCTAACCGCAACAGCAACTACAACAACAATTATAACAACAATAACAACTACAACTATAACAACGGAGCTCTTGTGGAGGACAGGAGGGGAAAGT
>JAWNMU010000232.1:0-173493 GCA_035043665.1 Drosophila quasianomalipes
TTCCTCTTTCTCTTTCTCTTTATCTTGCTCTTTCTCGTTCTCTTTCTCTTTCTCCTTTCTTTCCTCTTTCTCCCTCTCCTCTTTCTCTCTCTTTCTCTTTCTCTCCCTCTTTCTCTTTCTCTCCCTCTCTCTCTTTCTCTGTCTTTTGCTCTGGTTCCTCTTCTTCTTCCTCCCCCTTTTCCTCCCACTCTTGGGGTTATTCTTGTTCTATTTCTTCCAGATCTCCATAAGTGTTGGCGTGCGATCATCTTAAGTGGGAGTCTCGTTGCACGTGTGTTTAATTTCCACTGCACACGCCCACTCCGTTGCACGTGAGTGTGCTCGACCCCACCTCTTTGTGGCCTTATCTTTAGCATATAGTGTGCTTTTGCGAACAGTGTCATTCTGCATTCGTCACTTGTTTATTTCCCTTGTACGTGGTCTTCTGCTCTTTTGATCTCCCATGCGTAGTTGCTGTAGCACCTATATATGTACACGCATCTATACGTCGCCTTCTTTCCGCTGTTGGTGGAGTGCGTGCTTGTTTTCTGTCTCTCATTCATCTTTTTTTCTTGTTTTCTGTTTCTTGTTTCTCTGTTGTTCGCGTCCTCTGTTCTTTGCGAGTGTGAGTCTTTCTACTTGTTCAGAAGAATGTGTTGAGGCTGAGTACTGTATGATCTCGGTTATCTGATCATTCGTTTGTATTGCCTTGTATGAGTTTTTCCCTGTTATGCCTACCCTCATTTGCGCATGCACGTGAGTGTGTATGTATGTGAGTGTGTATGCATGTGAACGCGTATATATGTGCGTGTGTATGTATGTGCGTGTGTATGTATGTATGTCCGTATGCATGCGCGTGTTTTTCTTCGTTTTCCTCCGCTTCCGTTCTTCTAGTCTTGAGCAATTACACTGAATTCAAACGTCGCACCCAGGATTTTTAATGTCCGTGTTGTATTGCAATTTGATCTTGTCTGTTGTTGTTTGTTGTTGTGTGTAATAGCACCGTACTGTATCAATGATATTCTACCGTAGGACGTTGTCCGTGGATATGTGTGTGATCAAGTGACTTAGACGTCCAATCTTAAATGCCCAGTAACCCCATATTGGTGTCAGTTAGATTAAGAAATGGGGAAAGAGATCGCATACGGGGAGTTCAAGAATGAAGGGCAATGAGAGGAAAACACAACGGGAAGGCAAAGAGAGGTAAATAAGGAGGGGGGGCGATAGGGAACGGGAGGGGACAAACGTTTTAGAGGAGGGATGGTGAAGATGGAGAATGCCTCTTAGAAGAAAGGAAAAAGCAACGCAGAACAGCTGGAGGGAGGAAGGGGAACTCAACAAGGAAATGAAGTAGGAGGCACGGCCAAGTCGACAGGGGAATGAAGAGGGAAAAACAAATGGGAAAAGAAGAAGGATCGAAGACAGAGGAGAAAGAAAGGATAAAACCAATCGGAAAGAACAAAGGAAAGTAGAACAGGTAGCGGGAGAAATGTCTAAGGGGAGTATGACGGAAGAACGAGGGAGGTATGGGGGGAATACGAGGGGAGTAGCTCTAGTTTGAAATAAAGGAATGTTGTGGTTTCTACGCGTGGAAGTGTGCATGTGTGGAGGAGTGGGTAGACATCCAAGAGAGGTAAGCCTCTGCGACAGAACTCAACTCTTCGCCCCCTCCCTTCTCTTCCCTTTCCCTCCTTCTGCCCCCTTTCCATCCTCCTGTTCCCTTTCCTCCCCCTGTTCTTTTATGCCCTTCTTCTTCTTCCCCCTCCCCCTTCTTCCTCCGTCTTCTCCCACTCTTCGTCTCCACCCTATTACCAATCTTTCTACGTTCTTGCCTATGTTTTCCTTCCCCTCCTCCCTCCCTTGCTCTTCGTCGTTTCACCTTGAAATGCTTCTTCCTCCTCTTTCCTCCACCTGTTCTTTTCCTTTCCCCTCGCCCCATGCCTTTGCCCCTCCCTCCACACTCCCCGCCTTCCTCCCTGCTCTCGGCCTGGTTGCTTTCCACGAGGTGCATGCGCTAGCGATGAGTATTGTGGCATCCATCCCTTCTCTTGATCGAGCGTATCTTCAGCAGAGAGGGTCCCCCCCCCTCCACATTCTCTATCGAAGCTAGTGCAGTCGCTTTGGACTGGAGGGAGCAGAGGAGAAGGGGAGACGCTTGGGCGTGGAGGAAGAGAAGGCGGAGGAGGTCGATGACGAGGACAGCGCTAGTCTCTAGGTCAGATCGGATGAACCTCATCTTTATCGCGATGTCTAGTGCTTGCAGAGGGTCTTCTTCTCCAACCACCCTCCTCAGTTTCTCAGCCGACCCTCTTCCCCTCCTCCTTCCACTCCTTCAGCACCACCTCCTCCTGCCCTTTTGTTCTTTCTCTTTCTCTCTCTCTGCGCCTGCTTCCTCCATTTCTCCACCCTCTTGCGCTGCCTCTCTTCTTCCAACTGCCTCTTCTTCTCTTCCGTCACCACCCTCGCCACTCCCCCGGATATGTCTACATACTCATCCACGTCCTCTTCCTCTTCCTCTTGGCCACGTCTCTCCTTCTTCCCCTTTCCGCTCCCTTTCGTTGTGTGACTCCAACGCATCCAACCCATACCCCACCTTTTTTCCTTCTTCCAGCCCACCACTCTCAATTAGACTTCTCATCAACTTCTCCGTCTCCTCCCCCACTCCCCCTTCGCCCCTATTCCCGTGTGCGCACTCCCCGCCTCCGTTTCTCCCTCCCCCTGAGGCATGATGTGCGTATTAGTCAAGATGTCGGTCCCACCGTTCAGGTCTTTCAATGCGAGAAGAGTGTCACACCCGATTGCCCCCCTCATTCCGTAGCACTGTCCTGCGACGAGAGAGAAGAAGTCTCCGCTCATCAAGAGGTTAAACACGTGGCAAAGAGAAGAGAAGACTTGTTCTTGGTGGGCTGAAGAGAGGCGGAAAAGAGAGCAGCAGCGGAGAAGAAGGGAACGGAGAGCGAGGAGGGAGAGAGAGCGGACGTAGTAGTCAGGGCAGGAGGAGAACGCGAGGAGGGGGTGGAGGATCTGTCTCAGGAAGAGCGAGAGGAGTGTATGAGGAAGAGAACAACACAACTTCCTGCAAAGGAGGGCGAAAGAACGGTGGCGGTGGAGGGTGGGGAACTTCGAGGATAAGGCGTCAGCAGATGAAAAGGAGACGGATGTGGGGTCCACTGTAATTGATGGGAAGGTGGAGGGGGGTGAGAACCCAGAGGGAGAGGGAGAAGGAAACGAGGTGGAGGAGGAGGGGGAGGAGGGGGAGGAGAGGGAGGAGAGGGAAGAGAGAGAGGAGAGGGAGGAGAGGAGGTCGTTGATCTGAGTGAAATCTGAGGGAGGGGTGGGAGAGAACGAAGGGAATGGCAGCTCGTATCCATCTACGAAGTCCTCTAGCATCAATGAAAGAGGTTTTCTCCTCTCTTCCTTCCCCTCCCCTTCCCCTTCCCCTTCCCCCTCCCCTTCCCCGTCCACTTCTTCTCCTTCCCCTAGGCGGTTCTTGCTCTCCCTCTTCCCCCCGCCTTGTACCTCCCTCTTTCTTTTCGCTTGTGAGCTCAAGAAACCCCTACTGACTTCTCTTATGATAGTTTCCACAGCCTCCGCTCTGGCGCTGAATACAACAACGTCGATGAATGGGTATATGAGGGTGGGACGAAAAGAGGACATCATGCTGAGGATCGAATCCCGGAACAGCATAGAGGCAGAGGGAGGAGGCGGAGGGGGCACAGAGGAGGACGATAGAGGGTCTGAAAAAGGAGAGGGAGCGGGGGTGGGCGGCAGGGAGGGGAGGTTGAAGACTTTCTCGACGACAGACGATATCCACTGGGAGGAGAACGATGGAACAGGGAAAGTAGCGGACAGAGAGGACAAAGATTGAGCCTCTCTCAAAATTAGACTCACTGACTCCGACAGTTCTTCCAGGTTGCTGCGCTGAATACGGGGAGAGATAGAGAGCACAGAGGAAGCGAGAGAAAAGGGAATGGGGACGGGAGGGGAAAGGGGGGAGAGGGAGGTAGAGCCAGCTCTATCTAATGAAGAAGAAGAGGAAGAAAGGGATGTCAATGTGGATGAGGTGGAGGGAGAGGAAGAAGAGGAAGAAGAGGAAGAAGAGGACAGTGAGGAGGGAGTGGAGGAAGAGGAGGGAGAAGAAGAAAGGAGATTAGAGCAGTCGAGCGCATGAGGAAGAGGGGATGTGTGTTTGATTTTCCCCTGAGAAGAGGGAGACGAGAGAAGGAGTGTAGAAGAGGGTGGGGCAGAGGGAGAGAGAGAGGAGAGGCGAGAGGAGGCGATATGGAGAAGAGTTGCGTACGCTGAGGCGGAGGTGAAGGAGAGGAGGGGACAGTCCTTAACGAAGAGAGAGTTCTCCACTGCTTTTGAGGAGGATGGGACAGAGGGAGGAAGTTGCAAGAAGAGAGGGCGGGGGAAGGGACGCCAGGAGAGAGACTATAGTGGATCCCATTAGTTTATCTGGGATAGAGAGCGGAGACGAAAGCAGAGTGCATGCAATCGAAGAATAGAGGGAAATTAAGCACTCGTGCGAAAACAAATTAGACGAGGACGAGGAAGAAGACGGGGAGGAGGGGGAGATGCAGGAAGGAGAGGGGGAGAGAGAGAGTGAAGAGAGGCATGAGACGGAGAGGGAATATGAGCGCACAAGCCACAAGGCAGTGTATTTAGGAAAAATGAATGATCTCCAGAAAGGAGAGAGAGAAAGGTTGATGTCCTGTTCTTGGATCCGAGAGCGAAGGAGAGGATTCGAAATGATCGCAGAGGGAGAGCGAAGGGAAAGCCGGAAGGGGAGGGAAGAGGAGAGGATGATAGCGTCGAAGGAAGAAGGGGGAGAAGGGGCGAGGGAACAATGGGAAGAGGAAGAAGAGGGCGGAGAAGAGGGATGGACAGAAGAAGGAGATTCAGGGGAAATATTGACAGAGGGAATTGAATAGCAAGAGGGGGAGGAGGAGGAGGAAGAGGCGTAGGAAGAGGAGGAAGAGGAAGAGAGGAAACGAGAAGGGGACATTCCAAAGTGAACGAGGGACATTAGTTCAGGAGGGTGGTGTTGGTGATCATTCATATTTCCATTGCGTTCTTCGTCTCGGAGACCGCAGGAAAGGTAGCGGAGGAGAGGATGTGAAGGGTATATTCCAACTGGGAGGGAGAAAGGGGGAGGTGAAGAAGAAGAAGCGGAGGTAACAGAGAAGTGGTACGAGGAGGGCGGATGAGAGGGCGGCGGAGGAAGAAGAAAATGCGAGGGACGAGGAACGGGGAGGAAAAGAAGAGGGGGAAGAGCCAGAAGGAAGAAAGGGAGTATGGAAATGGAGAAGATGAGGGAGAAAGAGAAAATGAAGGCGAAGACGGGAAGGAGAATGAGGAGGGGGTAGAGGAGGAAGAAGACGGGGAAGACGAAGGGGGAAATGAAGAGGAAGGGGAAGAGGAAGGGGAAGAGGAAGATATTTTGATTGAAGGGATACAAGAGAAAAGATATAGGGAAGAGGAGAGGGAAGAGGAGAGGGAAGAGAGAAGAGAGGAGGATAGGGGAGGCGAGAAAGGGTGGTGAGGAGAGAGGGAAGAGAGAGACGACGAGGGAGAAGAGAAAGCGGAGAGTAGTTGGAGTAGTTGATTTCTTTCTACCAAATTGAGAACATTTTCATCGTTGGTATGCCTCTTCTCTTGTTTTTTCTCCTCTCCGTCTTCTCCTTTCCTCTCTCTCCTCTGGTTCCTTGCGTCCTCTCCTCCCTTCTCTTCTTCTCTTCCCTCTTTCTTTCCTTCCTCTCCTTCTCCCCTTTCCTCTTCTATGGCCAAGACTAAGTCGTGTGCACGCATGTTTCCAAGAGCTTTCGCTTCAAAATAAGCGAGAAGGGAAGCGGAGAGGGAAAGAGAAAGAGAAGAAGGAGGGGGAGAAGAAGGGGAAGAAGAGGAAGAGGAGGAGGAAGAGGAGGAGGAAGAGGAGGAGGAAGAGGAGGAGGAAGAGGAAGAGGAAGAGGAAGGGAAAGGGAGTGAGCTATGAGAAGGGTGAGTATTTGAGAGAGAGGGAGGGGGAATGGCGTATAAAGGCTTGGGGGGAGGAGTGAGGAGGCAGAAGAAATCGAGGAGGAGGAGTAACCATCAGAGAGAAGGGACGGAATGGTCGAGGACTCATAGAACAAAGAGAACGCCGAGGAGGAGGATTTAAAGGCAGCGAAGGGGGAGGGTGAGGGGGAGGGGGAAGGAGAAGGAGAAGGAGAAGGAGAAGGAGAAGCAGATGAGGCGGAGGGGGAAGAAGGAGGTGGGGGAGCAGGAAGGTTTAGGAGACATGCGATAAGAACGAAGCAAGAGAGAACTGTGGAAGAGAGAGAGGGATAAGTAGGGCTGGAAGAGACCGAAGAGGAAGAGGAAGGGGAAGAAGGTGAACCGGGAGAGGAAGAGGAAAGTGAAGAAGGAGAAGGCAACGAAGACTGCGTCCAGGGGCACAGTCCGGACATACGACCCGACGTAATCTCCCCCTCCCCAGTCCCGTCCCCATCGCCAATCCTCCCCCTTTTCCCTTCCCTTTCCCCCTCATTCCTTTCCTTCCTCCCCCTACCTCATCCTTCGCCCCCTCTTTTCCCCCCTGTTTCCTCCCTGCTTCCCGTCCCCTCTTCCTCCCGCCCTCTTGTCCTTCGTGAAGGAGAGAGGGGGGTACGCAGACAAGCAAGATACGAGGGGAACGACATGGGCCAACAACCAGTGACAAGGACTCAGCTCCAGAGGATGGGAGGAGGAAGAGGAGGAGGAGGAAGAGGAGGAGGAGGGCGGTGGTGGGGACGAAGAGGAGAGGCAGAGGAGGATCCCCTTCTGGTTTGAGGGTGTCTCAGAGCCCATTCCCTTACTGGCTGAACAACACATCTCTTCACAAAAAATACAAGAACGTCGTTTACTACAGACAACATCATCCGACTGCACTCCATATGCAGATTCTCCAGAAACAAGTGCGTAGAAGACCTATAGGGGGAAAAAAGTACAGGGAGGGAAGGGGGAGGAGGAGTGAGGTGCATTGAATCAAGATTCGAATAGAACGAGAAAGAAAGAAATCAGGAAAGAGAGCAAAACATGACTTCTACAAAAACAAAGAGAGAAACAACGCCGAGTATCGTGCTTAGTAAAAGTCCGTTGTGTTTGATGACGTACTGCTTGATTGTTTCTCTGAAGGGGTCTTCGCGATGGGAGTAGGCAGCGGCAGAGGGAGCTATCAGAGTAGTCGCAACGCTGATCAAACATCCGAGTGCGTCGCTCGCGTTCATGCACTCACTTTCCACGGAACAGGAAGCAGAGCTTCTCCACTCAGGAGAGTTTTTGATGCAGAATTTGGATGGGGAAACACTGAAACTATCTGACCACGATGCGATGCGTTGCATGTATACTTCGTCAAATATGTGCCCACCTCCAACTCTTCTCAAAGGAGAGAGAAGGTATGGGACATCCTTACAACACAATATCAAACTACGCAGAAAAACGCCTGCAATAAACAAACGCTTTTCTGTCTGCGCATATGTTGCGTCGTTTGTGATATTGGTGTTTAGTACATCTTCTAAATAAGACAAGCCCAAAGAGACGCATACACTGAATGGCAGACAGTCAATCGTCTTTTCTACTGTGGAAATATCTCTGTCCAAGGCCTCCTTAAACTGGCAGAACGATACAACATATTTGTGTTGGGCATTTTCAGGTACATTGGTTTCGGGAGTGCTAACTTCTACGCTCGTTCGAGCAGGGAAAGGAGGAACAAGATGAAGAAAGGGCTGCGAGTCATCAATCTTCTCCTTCGATAATTCGCTCAATAATTGGGTACCCATGTCTTTGTGCCACAATCTGTGCAAATAAATAACTATAAACTAAAGCGTTCAAAAATTATGTGTGCGTCTGGGACGAATAAAGTGTGATTTTGTTCCTGTTCTTCTAGCATGAGAAAATACAGAAAAATCTCGTTCAAAAAATCTCAGGCAGAACGAAAGAAAAAAAGAGGCAGAAGTGATCGTTTTCATTTAATCTTCTGTATTTCAGTGTTTGTACATTTACAGTGAGTCTAAATTCTTATGTAATTCTAGTAATTGTATGCTAGAACAATTAATGCATGCGTTGAAAAGCTGATTGTAATCTTTTGCCTCTCTACACATTTGCTTTCTAACTTTCCACTTCAATCTTTCTGACACTATATAATCACGCATGCGATAAAACAGACGTACCATGGATCTCGATCAGCAGTTGATGAACTTTGTGAATGTGCTGGGAATTGCAATCTTCCTTTCCATTATTGGATTCCACTTCCTTCAGGCTGCTGCCAAGCGTGTTGTCTAAGCAACCCAGCTCGAACTAACCACTGCCCCTACTTACCAGTTATGTCATCGTTTTATGCAGCAAATAATTGCGCATGTATATAATTCACATTCAGAGTAATTTCTGAGTTCTTGCTTAAGTTGACAGAGAATCATCGATGCCTCTGTCATGATTTCCCATACATTTCCGTTTGCGTTTTTTTCCTAGTCGATATCTTATTTTCTTTCTTTATTACGACAATATGTGTCTGCTGCATCTTTGCATTCAGTGCTTTGCATTTGTGTATGCATAATAAATGGAAACCAGTTAGATGCACCCTGTATAAAATATAACTTTACACAATGTCCGTACCCAAGCGATATTTTGAAATGTGCGCACGTAAACACTGAATGTCTTGAGAATATGCATTCGATTAATTTGCAGCCGGAGATGACGAGGCTAGAGCAGAACAGAGCTGGGTGATGGTATAAGTAACAAAACACCCAATCGAGAGAATTTGTGGGCTAACAATTTCCTTTGTGTGCACTGAGAAAAGATGAATCAGAACCCCCACTGTACGCCAGATGAAGAAACTCGGTGCACGCACACTTCCTCAAAAGTTGCAGAAGGGAGAGAGTGGGAGAGAGAGGATGTAAAGATGCAGTAGAAAAAGAAAAAGAGAAGACGATTATATTTTTCAGACCGCGTTCTAGTTTCGAACTTCAGAGGCCTGCTACTCCAAACAGAATAAGTTGCAGCAGGGAAAGAGAAAACAATTGACCCTGTAATGTGAGTTCCCTTCGCATATACCTTTGGGTCAATTGTGAAGTAAGCTCATATATGTGGGCTTGATGTACGTAATTCCACTTCTTAATTTTAGTCGCAAAGAGTTGACCTGTCTTTCACTTCCTCTTATTGATCGCTCCAAGACGGAGGCGCATGCATTCAAATTGAAAACGCCACAGCTTGATGTTTTATTCGCAACTACTGTACTACATAGATTTAGTAAAACATGATCAGCAACGTTGATACCAGTCAGTAGCATTATGTTAAATACATTAGCAATGATAATAGGGTTAACTTGGTGTTCAATTAATGCATTGAGAAGTTGCAAATCAATAAGTTTATGAGCAGTTGACTCCGCAAACACAAAGCACACCAAACCAAGAGGCCATATTTCATAACTTCAAGCAGTATACCTCATTTATATACGATGCAGGGTGCATAATTTTATAGACCAGGTAGCATGTGCTCTTTCGTTCTGACTAACGAAATAAATGAATTATACATACAAACTCTTAGCGGGAAAATTAATATTTCTCCATTTCATATATGTTATGGAACAATCATTTGAATTTGTTCTTTCTTCAAGGGTACTGGAGGCGAATAATCAAGAGAGGCTCATCGTCATTTAAATGAAGAGAGAGAACATAACTCTGGACGCATCCAATGCCAGGAATCTCTGCATCAGCTTGAATGAAAGGGATGAGTCTTTCTCTCCGTTGTGAGCTTCACGAACTAGGTCTGCTGAAGGTGGGCTCCATGACTTCTCGTCCGATGGAATGAGGGCTTCCGCTCCAACAACTTCGATGTCCATGAAGTCAGGTAGACTTGTAGGAACGTTGCAGAGGGTGATTCCGAAGCGACTATGCAAATCTCTACCCATAAGGAAGAGGTTTTCATCGTGTTCATGGGCCTATAGTTAGACAGTAGTCAAGTTCTTGTCGCATTAGATGATCACAGGTCCCTCGGTCACCCTACGCATATGGGTCATGCTTAGCATCACTTTAGCAGCTAAGCGGGAGGAGGTGGTTTCGATTCCTGCCTTTGTGAGAAGAGCTTGCGTGATGATCGAATGGGAGGAACCTGAGTCTATGGTCGTGTGAAGGAAGTACTGCTTCTCGCCCAATGCTATTGCTACGGAGAGGGTTACCTTGGGAAGGTGAGGGCTGAAAGGTTTCAGTTTCATTCATGAAGAAGTCTTTGACTGTGTCATAGTCTTTCAGTTCTTCCTGTTGGGTGGTTTCCAACAAGGTAGACATTTCAGACTTAGCGGCAAGTAGACGATCTTATACATAGGAACAGACACGGTCATGGAAAGCTGTCAACCCTCTAAGGGTAGTCGCCCTAGTTGGAAAGGGTACTTATAAGATCCAAAGACTCGATGCATGGCCTGCAAACAAGTCTTTAAGGTTCGGATGTTCGGAGATACTATATATATATATATTTAGTGGACCTGGATTCTGCCATCAGTAAATCTATCTAAAATTTGTTATAAATGCTCCCCAACATGACATTTTATGACAATTCAAATGATTTTGTGGGCCAGTCTTAAATAGGTCTCAGTAAAGTCATATAGACTGCAGCTTGAGTTTGCATGTTCCGAATTTGATGACATCAAAGAAGTTTTTGAGAAGGAAATGCCTTTCTTAGTCTACCTTGCTACTTTTGCAGGTAAACAGGCAACTTTCCCAGAGATGTTTCTCTCTTGTGCTCTAGACTCACTTTAGGAGATGCACCGCCTCTTTTTCGAGAAACAGCCAGGAAGTTAGGGTTGGAAAATCACATGTCTTTCAAGGTAACCAAGCTTGCTATAAGCGCTCCCCAACATCGCAGGGGAATGGAGGATGGCAAGATTAGAACTACGGCTCACGAATGCAGAGATGAGTGTGGTATTGGCTACCCTTATTACTTCAGTGAGGTTGCAGAGGGACACTGAGAAGATGAACAGTTTTGGATGGTCGGTGGCCAGGAAGGACCTCCTTTTGTCAGTTTTACTGGACTGAGAGGAATTTTTGTTCCTGATAACCCCAACGGGGGTGGTGGAGCAGGCATCGTGGGAATGCTTGATGAAAACAACAACAGAACTGCAGAAGATATGGATCCAGGGTCCGGTTCATCAACATCTCCAAATGTTTGCGGCCACGATGGACCGAAATCTCATTCAGAGGAAGCCAGATGAGTTCTTTACCTGCTCAGACCATGAGGCATTCTATTGTGGGTCTTTGCAGGATATACAAATTCTGTTGTCGATAGGCGCGTGAGAGGCGCCGGAGAGAAACAAAGGGATTAAGGAGGGGGATATATATTTATTATAAATAAAAAAGCAAATAAACTAATGCTATGTGAATAAAGCCTCAAAATGAATAGCTCAAGTAAAATCATACAATTCTAATGTGGGGTAAGGTCCAACACTATTGTTAGACATTCCCTGTTCCTTCCTTTCTGTCTTCTTTTTACATACAATCTAGCTTATTCTGAGCTCCCCTTTTCTACAATGATATCAATATTTTGCATGAATCAAATTGCAATTAAATTTCTCTCTTTATTTCCACTTATACATCGTATATCATTGGGGGGTAATTAGCTTCTTCTAAGAAGTCAATTCAAAATATATATACCAACAGCAAACCGAGAATAAGATTTAAATCAAATCAACATTAAATCCTAGTATTCGAAAATTTCGCACACCTTTATAGACCAAACGACAAATTTTAGTCGCAACTGCTCACGTGAATTTATAATGTGTTCTTTACATGTGAGCAGAAGTTGACTCATATCTACAAACTTATATGCGCCTATATACAAATATGAATAGATCCGTGCTAGTTTGCTGTTGAAGTGCATAATGTATTTTAATTTAGCACACCGTGATCCATCTTTTTTGTAGTTTTTAAGTGAGATTATATACATGGACAATATTCTTATTTTTCCAGTATTTTTTGATGTGCATTTTGTTTACTCCAATCATTACCATTTCTTGAAAATTTCTTCCTCCGTTTTGAATTTCGTCATGAACTGAGTCGAACAAAAAAAAGACAAAGAAAATTTTGTAGAAAAATACGTCATACGTTGAGAACAAACTTTTTTTTATTACACTATCACTCATTTTAAATACTTAAATATTATAGCGATTTGGGAGTGCTTTAAAAACTTCATTTTTATAATTATACTTGAACAGTCTTTTGACAGCGAAATATCTTTCCAGCCTTTGTTTTGTTCGTCCATAATTCTTATCAGTGAGCTGCGCCTACTAATTTAATTGCATACTACCATGTTTCGAGTTTATGATTATATCATCGAATTTTCGCTCCCCCCTGAAACAGCATAATATATATTCCATATTAACGTGAGCTGTATATATTTTTTCATAATCACATGCTTATTTTTCGCTGTTCTTTTGTAGTACGGCCATGGTCGAGTTTTGGGACGTGGTTCACAAGGCCCGCAAGATCGGTAGTCTTGCCGTGATCTTCTTTTTCGCGCTGGTTCTGAACATCGTCCAGTTTATTATCCTTTGTCTGTTTTTCTGGAACAAGAAACTGTATCGTACTTTTGAGATAGTGGTAAGTACATGCAACTGACGCGTGAGCGCTGTTTTTATGAATCGTCGAGGTTGAAATGGATTCAAGCAGAGCTTGAACACTGCTACTACGACATTCAGATTGTCCAATACACACGTCATTCAATACTATGCATTGATTGATCTGATCATGATCACAAAGTACAACTACACTACATCGCACATTCTAACATTTCCTCCATTAATTCATATTCCTCTTTCCCTCGGTACCTCTCTCGAACATCGGGGTATTTACATTGCATGATCTTTTATGCTGCTATACAATTGTGTTCTACCTGCTGTTGAAACTCATCATTTGCTTTGCGGAATGAATGCTATGTTGACATCGGGGTTGTTGTGTTTGAAATCAAATCGACTAAACATACCGCCTTTGAACGACTCGCCTCACACTCTCCATTATCTCCCCTACCACTGCTACTTCATCTCCTCTCCTCGCCATACACCGTTCCTATTGTTTACTTCTTGTGTAATTCATCTACTGTGCTGCTTGCACGACACCAAACCCAACCTACTCTGGATGCGTGAACTTTGACTATCCACAGTTCGCAGGAGCATTTACAGCTGTCGTGTTATTCGTCCTCGAGTACGGCTCTGGCCTCAAGCCCCGTTACTACGGAAAACTGGACTTTTTCGACCCTAAGATTAAGGCGAAGAGCGTAGTGCTGATCTCTAACCACACAAGCTACGCCGACTGGGTTGCGATTCTTGGATTTGCGTACAGAAAGGGTAGGCTTAACGAATCTAGGTTCTTCCTAAAGGACCTCGCACGCGTCCTTCCTGGCATCGGATGGGGGTGCTGGATGCACGAGTACTTCTTGGTGAGCAAGACGAGGACGAAGAAGGGAAACTGGCACAAGGATGGAGAGTTGATTGTAAATCAGTTGAAGAGCTACAAAGAGACGGGAACGGATGTCTGGGCGATGATTTACCCCGAAGGAACCTTCCACGACGGAGCAGACGAGACCCTTGTTGAGAGAACCAGGGAGTTCGCCAAAGAGAGAGGGTTGCCCGATCTCGTGTATACGCTAACCCCCCGCACCAGGGGATTCGAGAACTGTGTGACGTACTTGAGTTCGCATGCGGAGTATCTTTTGGACATGACCCTCGCCTTCACAGGAAACAACGACCCCACGCAACCACCCTGCTGCAGCGCGAAGCCCCTCGACGACGAAGGCAGAGTTCTTCCTGACGCCGTCGATATGACGAGCTTTAGATCGGCAGAGAGGGCACACGTTAACATTGACTACGTGCCGATGACAGCAGTTCCCAGGGACCCTGAGCTGCTAAAAAGTTTCTCCACGAACGTTTCGAAAAGAAAGACAAACTTCTCGCTTACTTCGAGAAACACGGAGCCTTCCCCGGCCCATCTGCTGATCCTCCCTTCCCTCTGAAGCAGTCGATATATGCTCTAGGTCTTAACGTTTCTCTCGCTTGGTTTTTCGTCTACCTCCTCTTCACCCTCCCTTCCCACGTTCTCAAGTACACTCTCTTAGTCGGTCTCATCACCGGCCTTAGCGGAATGCTTATCGAACACTTCTACAAGGGGTCGTAGGGGTATGGTAGGAGTACAGATCTACGTCGACAAAGGATCGATAACAAGGGAGTAGGGAAGTCGGAGGTCGGGGGTCGGAGAAAGGAAGGAAGGTAGAAGAAGAGCTGGGGTGAGTGGATTCGCAAAATTCAATGCCAAGAAGTGGAGGTATGCGGACGGTATTTGGGAGGAGAGAGAGGCGAAACCGAGGAGGAGATGAGAGAAGTGAAAAGAAAGGAAGAGAACGGGTGGCGACAGAGGAGAAAGGAGGTGGGGGCGAGTCAATGAGAAGGGAAGTTAAGAGAGGAGTCGATAGGGAAAGGACAAGAAAGGAAGAGCACGAGAAGCGAATGGGGCGAAGAAGGGGCGAAGGAGGGTGAATAGGAAGAGAGGAAGAGAGGAGAGAGGAGGAGAGGAAGGTAAAATATGTAGTGAGATGTTTTTTTTCGTCTCTTTTCGAACGTCTTTTCACGCCTGCTTCCTTTTCTTTCTCTTCTTCTCCGCTCTCCTTCCTCTTCTCTTCTCCGCTCTCCTTCCTCTTCTCTTCTTCTCCGCTCTCCTTCCTCTTCTCTTCTTCTCCGCTCTCCTTCCTCTTCCCTTCTCCTCTCCCACCCTTCTATGCTACTCTTCTCTTTTTGCACTCTCCACCCCCCTTCTACATCTCGTTAATCACCGCTGGATCCTTCTGTTTCTTTTCTTTTCTTCGTCTTAAGTTCACAAATGAGTTTTCTTGTGTGAGACCTGGATTGACGATTCTCCATCTCCTTCTCCTTCTCCTTCTTCTCCTTCTCCTTCTCCTTCTTCTCCTTCTCCTTCTTCTCCTTCTCCTTCTTCTCCTTCTCCTTCTCCCTATCCTCCTCATCCATCCTCGATCCCCGTCCTCTTGCTTTCACCTTTATTTCTACCCCGCCTTTCTCTGCCTTTCTCTCTCCCCCCCACCCTTTCTCTCTCCCCCCACCCTTCACCCCCCCTTTCTCTCTCCCCCCCACCCTTTCTCTCTCCCCCCACCCTTCACCCCCCTTTCTTCCTTTTCTTCGCTGCCTAAGACTTTGGATTCCCCAAGTGTTATTTTTTATTCCATTTTCCACTTCTCTCCGCATCCTTTTTTTCCATCTCCCTCGCCTCTTTTATTGCCTTTCCTTCCCCTTTCCTTCCCTCCTTTCCCCCTTCGCCTCTTCCCCTCTTCCTCCTCTCCCCCGTTCCTTCTGCCCCCTTCCTCGTCCCCTCCCTTCCTCCCTTCCTCCTTTCCTTGATTGATTTCATTTTCTTCCTTTCTTCTCCTTAATAGTTATTCTTGACTTTCTTCCTGTTTTCTTTTTCTTGTAAGTTTTTTTGCTGACTTGACGCACTTGTTTTACATTCCCTCTCTGTACGACGTTCCCTTCTCTTTGTTTCTTGCCTTTTTCTTCTATATACATTTCTAGTTTCGTTGTTACAGAGCTGGGTATTGTTTGTCCTTTCTTTCCTTTTCTCTTCTTTTCTTTTTCTTTCTTTCCTTTTCTATTCTGTTCTCCCCTCTTCTTTCCTTTTCTTCTTTTCTCTTCTATTCTTTTTTTTTTTTTTTTTTTTTTTTTTTTTCGTTTCGCTTCTGTATACTGTTGCTCGATTATTTGTCTCTTTGTGTGCTTGTTAGCTTGTTTGTTTGCTTTTGCTCTTCCCTCCTCCTTCTCTGTTTTCCAGAGCTATGCTTTTGCGTCGCATCTCCGTCATATTCCCATTGACCTTCAAGCATACTGTACCAAATTCGCTTTGTATTGTTTCTGTTATCATTGTTCATTCATTTTTCGTCTCCTCGCTATACATCTATGCATATGAGCAATGCCTTAGTATTCGTGTGTGTTCGCACAGGCAGTGTTTTATTTTAATTCCTTAATAGGTAGATATATATATATATGTATATATGTATGTACGTATTTCGCACGAAATGACTGCTGACAGAGTCATTGAGACTTGGCCTTGTTTCAATGACTCATCCTTTGCTCCTCTCTTCCTTCTCCATATACATCGTTAACCTTCTCCATCTGTTCCTCTCTCCTTTTTTCGCATTGTTTGTTTATTTATAAGTGAACGCTCTTCCTTTCAATACCGTCTCTTTCATTGTTCGTTCCCTGGTGTTTTTTTACTTGCAATCATTGCATGCATGTTCAAGAACTACATTTTTCTTTCCTCGCAGTTTCTGGATGGTTCGATTGGTTGTTGCTTCCTTCTGTGCGTTTTTTTGATTTTGTTTTTGTTATCGTTTCGTTTGACTTGTTTTTTTCTTTTTTTTTTCTTCGCTTTCAATAACTACTGAAGAATGTATGTCGGACGATCCATTTTCACACATGCATTACTGAGACCTACAATAGAAAATAAACAATAGAAAATATACTATAACGTACGAGTAAAATATGTTTTAATGATAGAAATGGGCGTAAAACCATTTCTAGCTCACGTAGAGTGAGGCTCAGAAGTTCATGACGAAAGTAACAAATACCAAAATAAAACAAAAACAAAAACAAAAACAGAAACAACAGCAAAGAACACAGACACATACACAACACCAGTATGAGTATGTGTAGGATAAGAAAGGCACAGCGGGGACGCGTAAGACAAGATAAAGTACTCGACCCATATACAGAGGTAGAAAGATAAACGGATACAGTAGCCATGCGCTTGGGAGAAGAGTTATACGAGCAGGCACACACCGATGAAGCACGTAGCTACGAAACATGGGAAAGTGGGAGGAAAATGAGCAAGAACACAGGAAGAAGGAGAATAGAATACGACACTGACACTACAACACACCATCACTTAACATTCCAATTAAATATATACTACTCATACACGTTCAAGTAGTCTAGTACACACACATACGTTGATTTAAACAAAACAGAAGGACAATAAAAGAAGATCAAATCAAGTACAAGAAAATAAAATAAAAGAGAAGAGAAGGAAAGAAAAAAAGCAAAAGAAAAGAAAAAAGAAAAGAAAAGGAAAGAAAAAAGCAAAAAGAAAAGAAAAAGAAAGAAAAGAACAGGAAAGAAAAAGAAAGAAACACATATCGACACAAACGGAAGAGGCAAACATAAACACATACACACATACACACACACTCTCTCAGATACCTCCACATGCACATGCATCGTCTACTCGTTCTCCCCCCCCCACACACACCACTTGCACCTCTAGTGCAGCCGTAAGAAGCGAAGAAGAGCGAATACGAGTGAACTGTGAACATGTCACGTCCTTTGCCTTCACTTGCTTGTCTCTCGTCCCTTGTCCCTTGTTCCTTATGCCTCGTCTCTCTTCTACTCTTCCGAAGGACACACACAGTCGTACCCTTCAAAATGAGAATGGTCAGCGGAGGTGCACGGGAGAAGGGGGGATGGAGAGAGGGAGAGGAGGAAGAAAGAGAGGAGGGAGAAGGAGAAGAGGGAGAAGGAGAGGGGGAAGACGAGAGAGAATGGTAGTTTGCGAGAGGGAATGGGAGGGGGCCAGCATCTCTCCACGGTCTCCTCCTTGCCTCTCTTTTATTTCTTCTTTCGGACCAGGCCTCCGCTTCCCTCTGTTTCCTGTCCCTTTCCTCCCTCTCCCTCTCCCTCTTCTGCTCGTCCTGTTTGACTGCTCTAATCACAGACCCCACCCTCTCCTTCCTCTCCTCCACATCTTCTTCACAGGGGTAGCTCCTCCTCACTGGCTGAGCAAAAGGCACAGGTAAGAACGCCACTCCACCTCCACCTCCACCTCCACCTCCACCTCCACCTCCACCTCCGCCACTCTTCGCCCCTCCCCCACCCGCTGCCATTCCCTTAGCTCCGCCCTGGGTGCGCTCTCCTTGTTCCCCGCTTCCCTTGCCCCTCCATTCTTCCTCTGTTCTAGTGCGCCCCATCTCTTGCATCGTGTAGGCTGATGACAACTGGGCAACCAACAACCTACTTCTCACGCTGTTGGCAGCCACTGCATTCCTCCTTGCATGGATGGCCGCCTTCGCTTCTGCCTCCCCTACTTGCCTCCTCTTCATCTCCTTCCTCACCTCTCGTCTCCCCTCCTCCGTCTCCAGGTCATCGTCTTCGTAGAAATCATCTTCTCTTGAAAGTACGTCCACATCCTCAAGCAGCCTTGATATACGCGCCCCTGCTCCCACACTCCCACTCCCTCTCTCCTTGTTCTCTCTCATGTCTCTTCCTCCTCCCTCCCCCTCTCCCCCCTCATCGCCACAGAAACAATCCCCTCTCCCCATCTCCACCCCCACTCCCACACTCTTTCCCCCCATCTTCCTTTCCTTTCCTTCCCCTCTTCCTTCCCCTCTTCCTTCCCTCTTCCTTCCCCTCTTCCTTCCCCTCTTCCCTCCTCTCTTCCTCCCCCCCCTTGTACCTCCGCTCCCGCTCTCCCTTACCCTCGACTGACTTATTACGATGGGAACTGTCCTCTTGGCAATATTCTTCCCCACACGAATACCACTTTCAAGCCTCTCTTCTCTCCCTCCTCCCCCTCCTCCCCCTCCTCCTCCTTCTGCTCCCCCCTCTCCTCTCCCTTGTCCCTGTCCCTCCCCCATGTCATCTCTCTTGCCTTTGTTACCCTGCCTTCTCTTTCCCTCGTACGCCCTCCAAAACACCTCACTCGAATGAACTTCTCTTACATCTCCACTCCTAACACTTACTTCATCGTGACCCTCTCCCTCCGCCCCCTCTACTCCCTCTTCTTCTCCTCCCCTCTCCTTCCTTCCTTCCTCTTCACCCCCCCTCTTTCTCCCACCTCATCACCCTCACCCTCCCCGACCTCCTCTCTTTTGCTCGACTGTTCCTTGCCCTCTCCTTCGTTCCCTCCCCCTTCTTTTCCTTCCTCTTCCGTCCCTCCTCTTCCCCTATATCCCTCTCTCTCTTCGTCTTTATCTTCCCCTCCCTCCTCCCCTTCTTCTCTGTCCACTCCTTCTTCCCCTAGTACTCCCTCCTCTCCTCCCCCTTCTCTTCTCTTCCCTTCTTCAACTCTTTCAAAAGAACGAGAAAACGGATTCACTGAAAAGCGAGAAGACGGAGCAGAAAACTTATTCAAGTCCTTCTTCAAGTCGCTCTTCAAGTAGACTCTGTTGGAGTCCTCTCTCTCTCTCTCTCTTCTGACTCTCTCTCTTTCCCTCTCTGCCCTCTTTCTTTCTCTCCCTCTCCCTCTCCTTCTCTCTCTCCACTTCTCTTTCTATTCTTTTCCTTTCTCTCTCCCTCTGCTTCTCTTCTACTTCGCCCTCGCCTTCCCTTTCCTGCCCTCCTTCTCCTCTCCATCCCTCTCCCTTCCCCTCACCCCCTCCCTTCTCCTTTCTACTCCCTTCCCGCCCCTATTCTTCGATCTAGTTCTATCAAAGCCTCCACTGGAGATCTTTTGTGTAACAAAGAAAATATCTCTGTCTCAGCGTTCTTCCTCTCTTCCTCTCTCTCTTCGCACAGCCTCTCCCTTCGCTTCGCTTCTTCCCCTTGCTCTTCTACTTCCTCTTCCACTTGAGCTACTTTCTCCTCCAGTTCTTCGACCCTCCGCACCATCCTCTCCGCCTCCGTCTCCCTCTCCGTCCGCTGGTCTTCATCACCCTTCACTCTCTCTTCCTCTTCCTGCTCCTCCCATCGCAGTCTCCTCGTTCTCTCTTCCTCCGCCTTGAGCTCCACCTCACCCCTCTCTCGTCTACATATTTCTTCATCTCCCACTCCCTCTCAAACCAAAATCGGCGCTCCTTTTCTTTCTCCCTTTCTCTTTCCTTCTCTTTCTCCTTCTCTCTTTCCTCTCCCTCGCGCCTTCTCCTTCTCCCTCTGCCTCTCTTTCTCCTTCTCCTTCTGCTTCTCCCTCTCCTCCACCTCGTTCTTCATCGCCTGCTGCTCCTCCTTCTCCTCTCCCTCCTCCTACTCTCTTCCTCCTTCTCCCTCCTTAGCATTTCTTCTGCCCAGTCCCTCAGCTCCATTTCCACCTTCTCCATTCTCTTGTCCACTTCTTTCCCCAGGGCCCTCTCCACCTCCTCCCCCACCCTCCTCTTGATCTCCTTTTCTGCGTTGTCCCCCACCTCTTCGCCTAGGACCTTCTTCATCCCTTCCCCCACCTTCCCTACACTCTTTTCTACTTCTGTTCTCACTTTGCTCATCATGTCATCTCGTAGGACCTTCCCCTCTTTCTTCACCCATCTCCCTCACTTCCCCTCCAACGCTCTCCCCCACCTCCTCCATTATTCTCTTCCCCTCTTCTTTCACTCTCCCCATGACGTATTCTTGTGTATTTCTACTCATCTCTTCTCTCTCTTCCTTTCTCTTCCTTTCTCCCTCCTCTTCCATCTCCCTTCATCATTCTCTCGATCTCCTCCTCCGTCCTCTTTCTTTCCCTTCCCACAGCTTTCCTCACCTCTTCCTCTACTCTCCTTCCTACTCCCTCTTCCACCTCCCTCCTCTCCCCTTGCCTCCTCTTCCCCTCTTCCTTTTCTCTCTCTTCCCTCTCTTTCTTCATCTCTGCCTTCAATATTTCCAATACAGTTTTATGAACACTGTTCAAGTCACTGGCATTGTCTCCTTCTTTGTCTTTCTTCTCTTTCTCTTTCTCCTTCTCCCTCTCCTTCTCCCTCTCCTTCTCCCTCTCCTTCTCCTTTTCTCTCTCCTTTTCTCTCTCCTCTTCTCTTCTCTCAACAGCATCCACGAGCTACAGATATTTTCTGAGATACACCATCGTTGACTTCCTCAATCCTTTTAATTTCTCGTTCCATTCCGCGCACCTTCTCTTCCTCCCCCTCCATCATTTCCTTCTGCCTCGCCATTTCTTCCTCCATCTCTCTCATCCTCTCCTCCGCCCCTCCCACCCTTCTTTCCACCCTCTCTATCTTTCTCTCGGTTCTTTCAACCATCCACTTCACATGCTCAGGAACAGAGGCTAGGGAGGGAGGAGAGAAGATGAGGAAGCAAAAGGAGGAGACGAAGGTAGAGATGAAGCGGAAGAGGAAGAAGAGGAGGAAGAGGAGGAAGAGGAGGAAAGGGAAGAGGAGGGCGAAGAAGAAGGAAGATGAGGAACGAGCGAAGAGAGAGATTGTTGCTGCTCAAAGAACCGTTCAATTTGAGATTCTACCTGCACCAGGCGATCGGAAATATCTGAGATCGATTGATCATATTTCCTCTTCGACTCCTTCTCTTCTCTCTTCGCTCGCTCCTCACTCTGCCTCTTCTCCCTCTCTGCCTCCCTGCTCTTCCGTTGCTCTTCTTCTCTTTCCTCCTCCCTCCCTTTTCCCTCTTTCTTCTTCTCCCACTCTTCTCTCTTCTTTACTTCTTCTTCCACTCTATTTTCAATTCCACTGATCTTCCCACACGCTCTCTCCAATTCGTTAATTCTTTCATTCAAATTCTCGATTTGAGAAAACGAAACACTATTTCCAGCGGAAGATACTTTGTCCACGGGGCCATTCTCAATTTGAGAGACTCGGCGTTCCAACTTGTCGATTTGGAGTACTTTTTCGGATAATTTCTCAATTTGAGAGTTCTGAAGACCACTTGAAGTGGAGAAAGATCTGGAAAGAGAGGCCAATGATGTTTGGAGGGCATGTATATCGTTTTCGAATTCAGATATCTTTGTGGATGGGTCGGAGGAGGAAGAGAGGGAGGAAGAGGGGGAGGAGGAAGAGGAGCGGGAGGAGGAAGGGGGGAGGAGGAAGAGGAGTGGGCGGAGGAGAGGAGGGACGAGAGAAGCGTCTGATGTTCTAGAAGCTTACTATTCTGAAGAGAAACAGATTCAACCACTCTCTTTAGCTCCTTTTCAATCGTCTCCTTCTCCTTCTCTCTCTCCTCCTCTCTCTTCTCTCTCTCCTTCTTCTCCTTCTCTCTCTCCTCCCGCTCCTTCTTCGTCTCCTTCTCCCTCACCTCCCTCTCCCTGTCCCTCTCCTCCTTCTCTTCCTCCCTCATTTTCTTCTCCTTCTCTTTCTCTTCCCTCTCCCTTTCCCTTTCCTTTTCTCTTTCCTCCTTCTCTTTCCTCTTTTCTTCCCTCTCCCTCTCCCTTTCCCTCTCCCTCTCCCTCTCCCTCTCCTCCATGTTCTTCTCCATACCTCTCATGTTTTCTTCCACTTCCCTCATCTTCTTTCCCAACCCCACTCTCCATTCTCTTCACCTCTCTCCTCTCCTCCTCCCTCTCCTCCTCTCTTTTCTCCTCTTCATCTCTCGCTTTGGCCCTATCCTCTTCCCTCTTCCTCCTCTCCTCCTCCCTCTTCCTCCTCTCCTCCTCCATCTTCTTCCTCTCTTCCTCTCCCATACTTATTCCTTCCCTCTCCCCCTCCCTCTCCCTCTCTCTCTCCCTCTCTTCTTCGATCATCCGGACTTCCTCTTCCACTTCTCCTATTCTTTTCATTATTGCTCTCTTCTCTTCCCTTCTCCTCACCTCCCTCTCCCGCTCCTCCTCGTCCCTCCTTTTTCCTCCATCGCTTCCCTTTCTTCCCTTTCCTTCTTCTCCCTCTTCCTCTCCTCCTCCCTCTTCATATTTTCGCTTCTCCACTCCTCACTAAGCCTTCTACTCTCCTCTTCCATCCTCTTCCTTTCCTCTTCTCTCCTTTTCTTCTCTTCCTCCTCTCTTTTCCTTCTTTCTTCTTCTCTCTTTCTCTCTGCCTCCTCTTTCCTCTTCCTCTCTTCCTCTATCTTGACTTGCACGATCTTTTCTACTTCCGATGAGATATTTGTTTCCAGATCTTTTTGCTTGACTTTGACTTCTCCGACCAGCGAAAACATTTCTCTTCGGACAGAAGATAGCTTGTCCTCTATTTCCTGCCTCTCCTCCTTCCTCTCTTGTTCTCTCTCTCTTTCTTTCCCTGTTCTCTTTTTCCGCTTCCTTCTCCCTTTCCTTCCTCTCCTCCTCTTTCTCCCTCTCCCTCTCCTTCCTCTCCTCTTCTTTCTCTCTCTCCTTCTCCTTCCTCTCCTCTTCTTTCTCTCTCTCCTTCTCCTTCCTCTCCTCTTCTTTCTCTCTCTCCCTCTTCTTCTTTTCCTCCTCCTTCTCCTTCTCCCTTTCCTTCTCCCTCTCTCTCTCCCTTACTCTTTCTCGTTCGATTCGTTCGTTTTCCTTCATTTCCCTCTTCTTCTCTTCTTCCTCCTCCCTTGCCTTCCTCTTCCTCTCTCCTTCCTCCTTCGCTTTCTCCCACTCCTCTCTTTCACTCTTCTCCTTCTCCCTCTCCTTCTCCCTCTCCTTTCTCCCTCTCCTTCTCCCTCTGTTTATCTCTCTCTCGCTCCCTCTCCTCTTCCTCACTCCTCTTCTTCCTCTCTTCCTCCTTCTCCCTTCTCTCCTCCTCCTCCTCTTACCTTCCTCCTCTCTCCTCTTTCCTTCCTCCTCCTCCATTTCTCTGATCAAAGCAAACAGGTCATTCATTTTTCCTAACTTAAACTCATGAGCAGGGGCAGCAGAAGAAGAGGAGGAAGAGGAAGAAAGGGAAGGAGAGGAAGAAGAAGAGGGGAAGGAGAAGAAGAGGGGGAAGGAGAAGAAGAGGGGAAGAGGATTCAAGAGAGGAAGGGGCAGCAGAGGAGGAGAGGTAGTGTGGAAAGGCGGGAGGAGGAGGGGGAGTTGTGCTTGTTTGTTTTTCGGTTGCTCTTGTTCTTTTTCTGGCATTTCCTCACTTCCTTCTCTTCTATTTCCGCTCCCCGAGATATTTTCTATCTCAATATTTCTTAAATATCCGTTACTTTGTCCGTTACTCACATAAACGGGAACTCCCGCTGTTCTTTCAAACTGAGTAACTGCCGAAGTAACAGACAAAATATCTTCGATGAGGAGTCTTTGCGTCTTTTCAAGCCGAGCAACTCTGGAAAGGAAAATATCTCTTTGTCTGCTAGACTGCACTCTCTCTTCCTCGGCTTCTAGCTCCCTCTTCCTCTCCCTCTCCCTCGCCTTCTCTCTCTCTTCGCCCCTCTCCCTCTCCCTCTCCATTTCTCTCTCCCTCTCCCTCTCTCTCCCTCTCCCTCTGTAGTTCCTGCACTCTCCTCTCTTCCTTCTCCCTCTGCTCCTCCCTCTCTCTGGCTTCCTTCCTCATCCTCTCCACTTCCCTCTCCACCTCTTCCAACCTTTTCATTCCCCTTTGAGCTTCCACCTTTCTCTTCTCCTCTTCCTTCATCCTCTCCTCCTCCCTCTCCTTCTCCTCCTTCTGCCTCTCCCTTTGCTGGATCATTTCTTCCTCTCTCTTCGCCTGTTCTTCGCCCCTCTCTCTGTCCTTGCCCCTCTTCTCCTTCTCCCCTCTCTTTCCCTCAGCTCTCTCTCCTTCCGTATCTCCCTCTTTATCTGACCCACCTCTTCCTCTATCCTCCTCTTCATCTTCCTTATCTCTGTCCCGAATACTTTACGAGGCACGAAGGAGGAAGGAGAGAAGGAGGGGGGGAGGGAGAAGAGGAAGATGAAGAGGAAGAGGAAGAAGAAGAGGGAGAGGAAGAGGAAGAAGAAGAGGGAGAGGAAGAGGAAGAGGAAGAGGAAGAAGAGAAAGAGGAAGAGGGAGAGGTGGAAGACGAAAAGGATGAGGATAGTGGGGAGGAGGCGGAGGAAGGAGAGGAGGAAGGAGGGGAGGAAGGAGGGGAGGAGGACGAGGAGGAGGAGGAGGAGGAGGAGGAGGAAGAGATAAGTGGCGAGCGTAGATCGGTATGCAGAGGACTAGCCAGCCTTCGCCTCTTCTTCGTCTGCTTCTTCCTCCTCCTCCTCTCCACCCTACCTCCATTATTCAGAATTCTCAATAACAAAGCGTTCTGGAGGTGATCTCTCTCAAATTGAGTGGCTGAATCAGAAGAAAGAGGAGGATATGAAGAGTAAAGGAGGGAGGAGTTGGGAGAAGAGGAGGACAAACCAGAGGAAGAGGAGGAGGAAGAGGAGGAGGAAGGAGAAGGAGCGAGGGCACGAAGATTAGAACGAGAAGGGGGAGAGGGCCGAAGAGGAGGGGAGAGGAAGAGGAGGGAAGGGAGGAGGAGGGAGATGAGAAGGAGGAGGGGGCAAAAGAGGAGGAGGAGGAAGTGGTGAGAGAGGGGAAAGGGGACTCCGCTGACATGAGGTTTCCATTGGAGTAGACGTTTTCTAGATATTTTTTCATTGATTCTACCTCCGACTGCACGTAAGAGATATCTTTCTTCACCGAAACCAGATCTTTTGAAATATTTTCGCTAGCTCTGTTGACTTGGATGATCGCCGATTCCTTTCCACTCTCCCTCCCACTTTCTCTTCCACTTTCTCTTCCACTTTCTCTCCCGCTCTCTCGTCCCGACCTACCCCCTGCGTCTGCAGCAGAGAGGAGAATGCGGGGAAGGGAGGAAGAAATAACAGAAGACACGCCCAGTGAAATTTTATCGGACAAGATCGAAGATACTTCTGGGGGAAGGGGGAATCCAGGTTAGAAAGAGAAAAGGAAGAGGAGGAGAGGGAAGATGAAGAGGGGGAGGAGGAAGAGGAAGGAGAGGATGATGTGGAGAGCGAAGAAGGAGTGGGGGAGTGGGCAGAGGGGAAGTGGGGGGAGGGAGGATGAAGAGGATGAGGGGAAGGGATTGGGAAGAGACGATATGTCCGCAATCAAGGCTTGGACCTCAGCAACCTTTGACTCAACTCTCTCTCTTTCCTCCCTCCACTCCTTCCTCTCTTTCTCCCTCTCCCTCTCTCTCCCTCTTCTCCTTCTCCCTCTCCTCTTTCTCCTTCTCTCGTTCGTCTTTCTCCCTCTCCCTTTCCTCTTTCTCCCTCTCCCTTTCTTTCTTCTCTTCTCTCCTCTCTCTCTCTCCCTTTCCCTCTCCCTTTCCCTTTCCCTTTCCCTCTCCCTTTCCTTCTCTGCTCTCTCCCTTTCTTTTATTCCTATCTCCTCTTCCCTCTCTCTCCTATCTCTTTCCACTTTCCTTCTTTCCTCCTCTTCCCTTTCACCCCCTCCTCCCTCTCGCTTCCTCATACCGATCTCTGCCCTCGCTTCACTCTCCTTAGGCTCTCCCTTTGACTCTCCCTTCGCTTCCACCTTGTCCCCCCCAAGTGTGCTTACGAGGCGCTCATACTTCTTGACCAAGTCATCTGCGACTCTCGCAGTCATTTGTTCGCACCTCCAGACCCTGTCCCTCGCCTCTTGCTCCCTTCTGGCGCTCTCCTGGTTAAACTCCTCGATAGCCTTGTCGAAAGTCTTCTTGGACTCCCTCATTCTCTCTACCAACGCCACTACCACTCCTCTGCTCTCCTCCGCCTTCTCCTCCGCTGTCTCACCCGCTTTCTTCGCTTCCTCCTTCGCATCTGCCGCCTCACTCAAGGCACCCCTCGCCTCTTCCTTCGCCCTCTTCGCTTCGTCTCTCGCTTCTTCCCCAGACCGCCTCGCTTCCTCTCCCACTCTCCTCGCCTCTTCCTTCGCCCTCTTCGCTTCGTCCCTCGCTTCCTCCGCTATCCTCTTGGCTTCCTCTGCTATTTTCCTCCATCTTTCTCCCACACCGTCCTTCCACTCCTCTTCCCCCGCCTCCTTTTCTTCCTCGTATCGGGTCTTCTTTGCCGAACCTTTGTTCGCATACTCTGCCAAAGACAAGGCCTCCCTAGACAAAGAAAGAGCGCGTGCAGCTTCGTTTCCAACGGAGGAGATCTTTTGTCAAGAGCTATGAGACCTGAGGAAATGGAAGACAATATCTCTCTCTCCTTCTCCTTTTCTTTCTCAGTCTCTTTCTCCCTCTCCCTCTTCTCTATCTTCGCCTCTTGCTTCTCAATTTCTCTCTCCTTTTTCTCTTTCTCTCTCCCTCCCTCTTCTCCGCTTCTCTCTCCAGCCTCTCTCTTTCCCTCTGGTTCTTCTCCTTCTCCCTCTCCTCCCTCTCCTTCCTCCTCGCCTCCCTTTCCCTCATTGCCTCCTCCTCCCTCCTCTTCTCAACCCCCTCTATTCTGACCAACAAACCCTTGACATCTGTCTGGTATTGCTCTTCCTTTGCCCTCCAACCTCCTTCCTTCTCTCTCCATTCCTCCTCTCTCCTCCTCCATTCCTCCTCTCTCCTTCTCCATTCCTCATCTCTCTTCCTCGCATCTTCTTCTCTACTCGCTCTCTTCTTGTCGTCCCTTTCCCTATCCTTCTGTTCCCTTTCTCTCTTCACACTCGCTTCCCTTTCCTTCTCCTCGATAACTGAGCTCACTCTTTCCGCTATGTTTTTCTCCCACTCCCTCACTTTCTTCTCTAACTCTTCATTCAACTGTACCTCCTTTGTTCCACACTTCCCTCCCCTGCTCTTTTCTTTCCCTGCCATCTCCACTCCGATAGTTCTGACTGTCGCTTCCATCTGAGCCACCCTCCCCTCCATCTCCTTCTCTCTCGTGTTATCCCTTCCCAGCCTCCCTATCTCCACATTCACAGACTCTAGTTGATTCGCGATCGCGTAGACTTGTTTTATCAATTCCTGAGTGGTCGTTGCATTTTGCTTCAACTCCTGTTCAGTCAGTTCATGAGCTGCCTTTACGAGAGATGCTAGCTGTTTAATCTTCCTTTCCTGCTCACTCCCTGTTCTTTCATCCTCATTCCTTCGAGTTCTAGCATCAACAAGTACGCTATCATCGCTACTTTCTTCATCCGCGCCCAAACACAACGCAGAAACCCGTTCTAATTCCCGTTCAAGCATCTTTATGTATGCTGTTTGGTCCTTCATAGAGCTTAGACGCATCGGGAGGACTCCCTGGGCTGTGAGGACTCCTACCTGACATATTATTCTCCTTCTAACCCTTTCGGTAACCGCACACAGTTGTAAGATCTAGATAAAATATATTTGTAAACATGACCAAAATTTTTTTGTATGCTTATTAGAATTATGTAGTTGATGACCAAAATGATCGTGAATCATATTTCAGCAATAAAAGAGCAACTACAAATGAACAAGTGCATATCTCATCTCTATTCCACACATTATATTTTTCTTCCTTAGAATAAAAATAAAATAAAAAAGACATAATAATAAAAAAATCGTGTGTATTTTGCGATGCAATAAAAAAAACTTTCTGTTAAGCATCGCATCCACCTGAGCAATAAAAGCATCTAAGAAAAAGCGCCTTTTTTCCTCAACGGTACGATTTTTGAATGCAGATATTTACCAGAATTTGGGAAATTTCTCTAATGTATATGAGATTTCTCTTTATTTATGAAAAAATAACAATAAATTGGGTTATATATTCATATAAAAGTATACAATGAATACTAATTTCAGTCTCTTTGAATGATCTCCTTTTCCCTTACACATTCATCTTTCAGTTTTTTTACTCGCTCGGTTTCATAGCCAGTAAACATCTAGGAACCGATGTTGTCTAAACTTTCATATGAAGTGACCAGATCTTCTGTTGGAAAACAGAATGCTACTAGTAAAGTTCTCTCTAGCATAGCTACCCCTCAGGTGTGCAAGCAATTCTTCTCTCTCTTGTCGTCTCAGAAAACCATTTCTGAACAGAACGTTAAGCACCTGGCTGCTACTATTGCCAAATCTAAGGATTTTAAGATCGCAGGAACGATATCCGAGCAGATGTCATGCGCTCGTACTCTGATGACTATGCGTAGAGACATCAAGAGAGACCAGAACCGTCTGAACATCTCTTCCTCCGTTGCCATGGATTCTGTGAGCAAAAGAAACATCGCGTACGCCGAAAATGCTTTTAAAGGAGCTGTATTTCTGTCCAAGATGTATCAGTATGGAGAGAGAAACCCTCTCGTGGGCTATGCAATGCTGTTCGGATCAGTAATTCTCTTCCTCTACCTCTTCTTCCTCTTCCTCTCCTTCCTCTTCTCCCTGATTTTCTACTCCCTCTTCTTCCTTGCCGCGTGGTACTGTTACGCCCTCACCCGTGGGATCATTTTGAAGTCTGTCCCTGCCCTCGAGAGGATCATTCCTGACTTGAAATCCCCCACAAGATGTGCTTCTGAGGCGAGGCGCCACTTGGTGTCAGGTCGGTTGAGGACACATGTCCATATAACCCCTTCTTTACTTCGAGTGTACATATCTTTTACGTGATTCTCTCATAAGGATGTTGACATTTTATATGCGAACAGAGCTACTTCGCTTGCGCTGCTGTTCCTACCTGTTCCATTTACCTCGTTTCGTTCATTCGTTTCTTTTCTTTCATCTAATTCATTTGTCATATATTTTCGTTCTCATTGTGTTGCTCCTTCGCTATTTTGTTTCTTGCATGCTTTACTTTCTACGTGATTTGTTTCGCCTTTTTCTTTCAGTTGAGAACTTGCGTGACTTGTCGGCGAAAGAGGCGGTAACGTTGATAAGGGAGAACGACGAGGCGTTGCGTCGGTTCGGAGTGCCTCGCCTTAGTGGACTCACGTACTGCATAGCAACTAACCCCCTCTTCAACTACTGGCACGTGCCCCTCGGAGGGTTCAAATTCAAGCCCGAGAAGTACGAGTTTTCTTACCCAAAGAAGTTCGACATGCTGTCTACGTACGGCATTAGTTCAGACAAAGGAGAGGTAGGTGAGCTTTACGTATTCTACGATCTCATTGTCCCCTCCTACACCGAGAAGGACTTTTCCCACCTCGACGACGTTATCCCCTCCATCGTGTGCGTGTACATCCGCCTCATGGATGGCACTGAGATCCCTGTTTACCACAAGGGAGACCCCAGGGGTTCCGTCCAGTACATAGAGGGATTCGCGAGAACTCTCTAGAATATTTGATGATTCAGATATCAGCTGGGGAGAATTTAGGGCTGGGAAAAGTAGTAGTTGGGATTGGTGGAAACATGGAATGTTCGAGAAGGAGAACAGGGGGGGGGGGCGTTGGGAGAGCACTGTAGTGTTGTCAGTCGAAGGGGGAATATATGAACATAATAAGCAGACATATGGGGATTAACACGTGCGGTGGAGGGAGAGAGAATGAGTGGGGGAAAGGGGGAATAAAAAGGGAAGGGTGAGTGGTAAGAGATGGAGAAAGAGGTAACGAGATGAGGAGGAATAACGATGCAGAACAAGGGAAGGAGAGTGGATGGAGGAAGAGACATGCGAAGGAGGGGTCATGCGAAGGAGGGGTGGGCGGGTGTGTTCCAATCAGAGAAAACTTTTACTTGACCAGCGGCGATCCTCACTTGACTACTCTTCTGCCTTTGTAACTACCGATAGCCCTGCACTCTCACCTCACTATCAGTTCTTTTTTTCAACTACCACTATGGCCCTACTCTCCACTTATCATGCCTCATCTTCCTTCTGTTCCCCTTCATTTCTTTTCTCTCCCTTCCGTTGTGGTCTGTCTGAGCCCTTTTCGCAACGCTGATTGATCTAAACCATCCTCCGTTTCGAACTACTTCTCGGATTCAAAGTCCGTGTATGCGTGTGCTGTATTGTGTGAGTGTATGCATGTACAAAAACTCGTGCACATATATCTATGTACATGCGTTTGTTTCATCCAAATGTATGTGCATATATGCGTGTGTATATGTATGTGTATGTGCATACGTGTGCACACTATGTGTATATGTCTTATGTGTTGGTTGTGTTGAGTGCGTGGTCTCTAGGACGGACGATTGACAGTTTGTTGGGTTGAGGGATCGGATCGGATGCTATAAAATAGGATAAGATAGGATAAAATAATCATCTAGGTGTGGCGTAGTCACGTGCTTACACAATTATCAAAGATTCATGTGCGAAGACGAATGCTACTTGTATCGGATTGAGCGTCTCACGGGTAGTGTTTGAGTGGAATACATCTAAGTCAATACCAATATGCAGTTTTGAAGTTACAATAAATAGGAGATTACAATAGCAATGCAACGACTGACCACTCTTCACCAATTTAGTCTTTATCGTATACTCAACACCGTATTTGATTCGATCTTCTCATAATATGCTACTGTACTACTCGAAAAATAATTAACCGCGTTGGCATACAACCATTGAACAGCTAGGAGTCAAGCGCATTTATACAAGGTAACGGTGATATCAGATAACATCACAGCCGCTTTTGCTAGGAACAAAAATGACCCACTTTGAAAAATAACACTTTACTGAGGTTTGAATGATAAACCAAACTAAACTACGGCTCTCACGAGTCACGAAACTACGCGAAATGAACAGTGTGGAGACATGTACTGCCTCAAGTTAATTGTATACACTACCAAGTAGAATGTACAAGGTGGAGGGGGATGCCGCAGATTGATCCGTGTTTCTTGGACACAGATACACTGACGTAATTGTGATTCAATATCGAGTTCCACAATTTCTAGACATTGCAGTAAAAATCAGTGCACCCACACGAACCTCTATGCAAATAAGCTAGGGGAAAATGTAATGAAAACATGTAAGACGAAGCAGACACACGAGAAAACACAGGGACTAAAATACAGACAACGGGCTAGAATAACTTATTGGTGGTGAGACATTGTCTCCATGAATGTTTCTCTAATGAGAGACACCTCATCCAATAACACAGAGATAGCGTCAACGTCACGTCTTGGGGGCTGGTGTCAGAAGTAGTTTGCACCTGAGGAGAGTTACAATTACAACACACAAACGCACACACAAGAAAAATGAACACACCAATCAAACATACGACGTTTTAAGAATTTAATGTTATGGTAAATATGCTGACCTACACGTATTGATGAATATGCACGAAAGCAAGCAAATAGATGTGTCAAGATAGAGAAGAGAGTACATACCCTGATGACAGTGTGATTAATCAAGGGTGAGGCATACGATATCCCGCGAAAATAACACGATTGTCCTTTAGTAGCTGCGTTCTGATAATGTTTCCAAGAGTGTGGTCTTCTTTGTTCAAGATGAATTGACCAGCGTTCGAAACTTTACTGTCAGGAATGTACTCGACTCTGAAAACCCCCACAGAACGCAGAACAAGGAAAAAATCACAACATACGAATATCATATACATTTTATCAAACATTAGCTTCTTCGTGATACAATCAATTATGCACATCGAACAGTGGTTCAGTCCAGTTCTACGAATAAACTACGATAAGCAATAGATAGGAAATAGTGACTTACTTTTTTTCACCCTGTCTCAAAACAAAGTGCTCATCAGGAGCAGGAGCATTAGGAGTGAAGAAGAGATCCTCTTCGTCGTCATTAGGCAACTCTTCAACGAAAGTCATATTGAACTGCTAAAATATGTTCCACTTAAAAGGCGTTCTCTTTTTTTCCCTCAGAAACAAATATCTGATCCTAGAATCTTTCATATTTCTAAAAACAATCTAAGCTCTGAGTGTAAAACAAGTGTTCATGTGCTTCTTTAATAGTTTGACCTATTTAATTCATTTTTTTTTGCTCAAGTCAGATCTAAGCCTAACATCGAATTATCCTAGAGTGTTGCTCAAATTAACTATATTGTAATATAACATGATCATAATCGCGATGAGCATAATTAATAACTAATGAGTCGATTAGTAGATGTAAGCGCATTGCACATTACATCAGCCATTGCATTCAGTCATTAATATTTCAACTACAATGCTCATAATAACAAATAACAGAAATGTCTAGCCTTCCAAACTGTTTATTGATGTTTTGATGATAATTTATCACAATTCAAAAAGAAAGATATTTTGTTCTCCTTTAAGTTCTCTCAGGGTGTAAACCTTCAATTTAAACTCATATTCTGAAGTGTACACGCTGTATAATATATATACTGTAACATATTACAATGAATTTACAGTTTATTGTATGTTTTATGTATTCCTGTCCCTATATTCAGTTTCTAATCCATCTTTTTTCTTGTTATCATCTGCTCTTCTAAATCACTTCGTCTTCTCCAAAACAGATGTCAGAGAAGGGTAAGCATTTATTAATCAGTAATGAGACCGTGAATTGGCGTGATAAACACATTTCAGTCTAATGTCGTTTGTAATTCGTTCGTTCGAGTGTTCCTGAAGATCTGACAGTCAGCTTTCGCCATTTCTAACTCTTACCTCAAATACTTTTCATTCTTTGCGTACTGCTCATTGTTTGCCTACCTCTTTTTTTACTGGAACATATTGATATAATCTATAGCCAATCCTGATGCATCTGCTCCCGTGGAGAAGAAGGAGCACTTGAACATCGTGTTCATTGGACACGTCGACGCTGGAAAGTCGACCATCTCCGGACAGATCCTTTTGTCTACCGGACAGGTTGACAAGAGAGTCATCGAGAAGTACGAGAAGGAGGCCAAGGAGAACAACCGTGAGTCTTGGTACCTTGCGTACATCATGGATGTGAACGATGATGAGCGTACCAAGGGAATTACTGTGGAGTGTGGACTCGCTCACTTCAACACTGCGAACAAGAACTGCACCTTGCTCGACGCCCCTGGACACAACGGATTCGTCCCCAACATGATCACTGGAACCGCACAGGCCGACATCGGAGCCCTCGTTGTCTCTGCCCGTAAGGGAGAGTTCGAGACCGGATTCGACCGTGGAGGACAGACCCGTGAGCACGCGATCCTCGCAAAGACCCTTGGAATTCAGAAGTTGATCGTCCTCGTGAACAAGATGGACGAGGTCACTGTCAAGTGGTCTGAGGAGAGATTCAACGAGATCAGAGACAAGCTCGTTCCCTTCCTCCAGGAGTACGGATTCAGAAAGGACGACATTGTGTTGGTGCCTGTCTCCGGATACACCGGAGCTAACATGAAGGACAAGGTTGACTCTAAGATCTGTCCTTGGTACAAGGGCAAGTCCTTCTTCGAGGTCATCGACGCCCTCCCCCCCATGGTCCGTCTCACTGACAAGCCCACCCGTATGCCCGTCACTGCTCGTTACAAAGACAGAGGAGCTGTTTTCGCTACCGGAAAGGTGGAGGCTGGAAAGGTGAAGGTCGGAGACGAGCTTCTCATTTCCCCCACTTCAAAGTCTTGCCAGGTCATCGGAGTGCAGATCCTTGAGGACGAGGTCGAGGAGGCCCCTGCTGGAGAGAGTATTTGCGTCAAGCTCAAGGGAATCGAGGAGGAGGACCTTGCTCCTGGATTCGTTCTATGTGACCCCGCTGCCCCCTGCCACCGCACCCAGCTGTTCGAGGGACAGGTGATGATCCTCGACCTTACCGACTCCATCCCCGTCCTCACCACTGGATACGAGTGCATCATGCACGCCCACACTGCCACCGTCGAGTGCACTGTCAAGGCTATCGTCGCCGAGCTGACCCCCAAGGGAAAAGTCAAGACCAAGCAGCCTAGACACGTTGCTTCCGGAGCTATCTGCGTTGTCCGTATTGAGTGTAACGATATCATTCCCCTCGAGAAGTTCGCCGAGTTCCCTCAGCTGGGAAGATTCACCCTCAGAGACAAGGGAAAAACCATTGCTATCGGAAAGGTCCTCAAGATCAAGCCCGCCTAAGTGCTCCATCCGTCCTCTCTCATCTTTCGAGTGATCCATACGCTGTAGCCTTCGCTTGTGCACAGTCTGTTCATCATCGTTCCTCCGCATCATTTGTTTCATATTGCCGAAACAGTTTCATTTTTTCCCATCGTCTTCGTTGAGTTGCTTGTTTGCTTTTCTGCTTCTATTTATTGTTTCGATATAATCAAGTAATAAAGCATTTCCGTTTTTTTAGTCGTAAGTCGTTCTTCGAGTTCGTTTTTTTTCCAGCTGACTTGTTTTCCACGATTTCCATATTTCTCATGTTTGCAGTGCCAATGCTTTATCTGTTTTAATGCGCCCAAATATGATTTCATAACTGGGATGCAGAGAAAACAAGCATAGAATCTGGTATAGGCAAGACACAGAGTATGGATAAAAACGGTTGCTTTCTGGAACGAATAAGTCTAGGACCCACGCCGTGAGACCACACTACTTCACTCTCCTCCTCCTTTTATTCGTTGTTCGAACACCCTTTCCTTAGAATCCAACACGTTTGCTTTTCGAAGATCTACCGCTTCCCACTGCACAATCTTATTTCTCCTCTAACTCACGCTCCAACCCCCATTCCCTTCGAGTTCCATGAGAGGGTGCTGGACAGCCCACCAGAGAGAAGATACAGAAACAGAACGTCCGCAACACTACCATTCACAATATGATATATTCCACACAACTTGAGCGACGTCTAGCAGACTGAATTCACCTGCTCCGCTAAATTGAGAGTATCAACGGTTAGTAGCAGAGCGGAGGATCCTTCCTCCTAGGCGAGGACACCCAGGAAACTAACCCTCAATGATTTTCTCAGATCTTTCCTAGTCTATATCCTTAAAACACCACCGATGACGTTAGCACCGATTACTTATTCATCTCTATCATCATCTCCCTATCTGTCGTTGTCTATCGACATAAGGTTTCCCTCACACACCCATTCTTGATCACAGTCGTCCAGCCAAGTTCAAGTTGTGCCCTGTCTGCGTGAACCGTATTCCTCATTGATAGTTCGACGAAGTACCCAGTATTTTTGTTTTCTGGACTGGACTGTTTTATTGAGAGAATGGAACTGCCCTAACATCGATATCAATAGAGAAAACACACGAGTACAGAAAGCGAAGATAGGATGAGGATAAATCATTATAAAAACTTCCCCGAAAGATAGTACAGATGATGAAGATACGCCTCGATAACCCTTTCCAACAGAATTCAGTACTTGGCACCTCATTAGATCTACAGCGTTACACCGTATGACATTTACCGAACAATAAAAATCGATTTCATGAACTACAAAAGAGGATACATGACATGCAAAACGCAAGTTTCAGGTAGGACGGAAATGAGAGGGGAGCTGGGATAGACATCGAGTGATGAGATGAGGGCGATGGAAACAAAGTTAGCAGCAGTGTTGTGAGAAACAAGGAACTAGTTAGGAATGGGAGAGTAGAAGCAGAAGCAGAAGCAGACGCAGTTGTGTGTGAGTGGTTGAATAGGTACAAATACAAGTACACTATCATAACTGCAACAAACAAACTGCGCAGACCACAGTGGGGGAGACGCAGAGAGAGCGAGAGAGGCGCGCAGAAGAGTAACGAAGTACGTGTATACACGTGCAATTGAGCTGTTGCGATAAGAGCGGCTGGTATTAGAGGCGTGTATTGTATTCCTCCTGACTAGCTGTCCTTCTCAACAAACAAGGAGGGGAGAAGGGAGGGAGAGAGAAGAGAAGAGAAGAGAGTAAGAGGGGAAATCAGACTGGATCGTGCAATATCCAGACTTCCCTCCTTTCCTACCCTCCCTCTACGCTCAATGCGGGGGCCAATAGATGCAGGAGCCAGAGCGAGACAAACGTGTTTCTTTCGCAAGTACCTTTTGTTCTCCATTCGGTCCGCGAACTCTCTCCTCTCCCGACATCTCTGTCCTTCGCATCTATCGCTGCATCATAAGCTGTGAGGCAGTAGATCTTTGCTGGCAGATAGAGGGACTTAACGATAGGTATGGCGTGAATCATTGACTTCACCACGACCACGTTCGACCTCTCAGGTCTTTCTATGTTCTTCTGTCTTTCCATATTCTTCCGTCTTTCTATGTTCCTACGCCCCTCAGAGCCCAAAGCAGGAGGCGTGGAAGGTTTGAAGGACACAAAGGAAAGGCGAGGCGACGCAGAAGGGGATGGAGGAGAGGGTACCTGCGAGACAGCGGTGGAGAAGTGAACAGTGGTGCTGGCTGTCCTGGTAGTGTTCGTAGTGGCGCCACTACTAGTGATGTTGTTGTTGCTGGCCTTGACAAATCTATATCTTCTGAGCTCGCAAACAATCACTGATAGGGAGAAGCTTGTATGACAGAGCGCACAATGTAATAACCGCCAGGCCAGTTATTCAATCTGCGAATAGTGTAAGAGTCAAAACACCTTGATTTTTTACTGAACAACACCTGCATAACAAGTTGTTTGCATGACTATTTTAAATTATGTATTTATGTTGTGGTTGTTCAATGATGCAAATATTCGAGTTGTATTTAGTTTGTATTCCAGCCTCTTCTATCTGTGTTTCTTTCATTTTAATCGCTGTAATTTTTTTCAATGCGTTGTGCAGCTATCTCGTATTTTATTGTATAATACATAGTGTACATGTTTGTATTTAGTTTTGTTTCTATTTATGTGAGCCATATCTCGAACGAGTGAGGTTTTATACGTAGTGCAGTCCATGATACTTTCAATATTTTGGCCAGAACAATGTTTTATGATTCCGCACAAGCGTTGCATGGAACCACCACATACTTTAAGTAAATCGCTATTTATTCATCATAAGAACATCTATCATATTTTGCCCCCTTGTGCTCCCTGCATTCAACTTCACTTCTGTTGTTTCTCCTTGTCGTAGTTTGCATCCTTGACTTCCTTCCAATTTGTGGAGAGGACTGTTCCGTTCGACGTCTGGAAGGACTTCATCATCGCACGACGAGTATCCTGGAGGTAGGGGCAGTTCAAATGCAGTGCGGAGATAAGGGGGAATGAGGGGAAGGAGACAAAGAGCGTGTATAAGAGCAAGAATAGACAGAGACAGGGAAGGACAAGGTGGAAGAAGTGGACGAATGCGGGAGAATGACGAGGTGGACGAAAGTACAAGTTAAGGGGGCAATGCAAGGCAGGTAGGAAAGGGTAAGAAGAAAGGACCACACCGAATGAACAAATAAGGCGATGAAGCAAGTGGAGTTAAAATATTGGTAGAAATGATTAGGGAGAAGCATGAGAGGATGGGGAAGGAATGTAAGACACGATATATTAGATAGATAATAGAAGAGGAGTTCGAAATAAAAAAAGAAACACCAAACAGAGAATCAAAGAAATACGGATAACGAGAGAAGGGTAGTATACGAAGGAGTGGATACATGGAAGAGAGGAGGCAGTAGAGAGATAATAGAGATGGTCTATACAGATAGAAGATGAAACACACATATGCTAAGGTAAACAGATCAGGGAGCGAGGGGGTAATCGAACGAGATACGAACAATACTTACGTCGTCAGCGTTGGAGTAGATCTTTTTGAAGAGGGCCTGAAGAGGGTCGCCATCCAGAGGCTCCTCTTCGTCTTCATCCACTACTTCCTTCTGCTCGGACAGAAAAAGGAGAGGACAGAAGAAACAAAGGGGAAAGAACAGTGAAAGAGAAGCAAGTAGATGAAGGAGAATAAGGGCAAGTGGAAAAGGCAAAGGGAACACGTAACAGCAAAGGTGGGAGAGAAAGGGAAGGGAAGGAGGAATGGATGAGGGGAAGGGAAGGGGGAATGGATGAGGGGAATGGAAGATGTGAATGGAACGAGAAGTTAAATGCAATACGGGATGGGTATAAAGCGAAAGGTAAACGACGGAGGTAGGAGTAGAAGTGACCGTGAAAGGAGAGGAAATGAAAAGGGTATAAATGATACATATGCGTTAAAAGAAAGAGTGAGAGCACTTTAAAACATTAAACGGACATCGCAAACATGTTATTACATGAAGGAAGAATATATGCCACCGTATATATATATATATACACACATATACACGACAAAAAGAGCAGTGCAGGCAAAAATATAACAGAAGAGAGCGCTGAAGAGAAGATAATCCTAGAAGCATCACATAGATGAATCACACATTTGCGAGAACCATGTGAAGAGAGGAACACAACAAATGACAGTTCAAGACAACAGATGAGAGTGTCTCAATACGAGTAAGATTGGGTGAACGCAAAGAGATGGACATTACCTCAACTTCAGCCCAATCGAGGTTTTTCTTTTTAGAAGAGGGGTAGTACACCGTCTTCTTCCCTCCTCAACATCCCCTCCTTCTCCCACCGCGGCGTTTGTGTTCTCTCTCATCTTCACATTGTTTATATACACTCCATCTGATCGCATCTCCACCGGAGACGGATTCGAGGACGGCTGATCAGAGGGCTCGGAGGAAGAGGAATGCGCAGATGAGGCAGTGGAAAAAACTCTGAAGGTGCGTGTGAAGATGCCGAGGAGGAGGATGTAGAGACTGATGCGGATGAGGAGGAGGAAGACGAAGATGAGGGAGATACGGAGAATGAGGACGAGGAAGGGCCGATGAATGCAACTGTCTTAGACCTTTCGAGGTCAGGCCAAGAGAACAATGCCTTCTTTGAGAGACAAATGTCTACCTGCGAAGGGAAGTGAGGGAGGGGAGGTAGAAGGGGGAGGGGAGGTATAGTCATGCACGCACGCACATACACACACACACACACACACACACACATGTGAAATGACGCAAAGATACAGTTAGAAATACGCAAGAAGTTACTGTTATTTGCAGACCTACAACTGGGGCTTCGAATAAATAGCCACGAAAATAAGAAATTCCATGTAAACAAAGAACGCATGCGTACACAAAAAAATAATCTACCGAACACCATGCACAAGGAGTGCTATATGATAGAGATTATTACCTTAAATGGATTTACTGAGACTCTTTCGACCGAAGAGTTTCCAGCAAGCACTGTGGTTTTGGTGTATGTGGGGATCAAAGACCCAGCACTTACGAGGTCTTTCGCTGCAACCGCGCTGGAAGGAAGCACCGGCAGAGATACGGTGAGAGTGACCTCATCTGTGTCAAGAACTACCTGTACCTTGTCTTCGCACAACTCAGTATTCTTTGCGTAATACACTACGTGGACTTGGCTATCGCTTTGGTACCAAGTCATTCGGGGCTCAACTACCTGGGTCTTCGTCTCACCGTTGGGTGGATCAGAATCTGACAATTTCTTATGAGTTAATTTTGACGATAACGAAGCGTCTTTCCTCGCATTTTTCTCACTAAACCTTTTTTCTGCTGCTACTTTCCTCGCATAGTAAGGATCATCAGGATTCAAATGATCTAGTTGCATTGATGCACACTAGAATCAACATATCCAAATATATACATGACCACATAATACACGGTAAGCAAGATACCATCATAAACAACTTAAAACAAAGCAAACAAGTATCCTATATTAAGCACGAGCTATTAATGCTCTATAAAATGCAAATCGTAGTCTCCTCATACAAGTAACTTGTTCTAGAAAAAAAATCTAGTGCAGATAGCAGATATCTTTAACGAATATTTGAAGTCAGAAGCGAGAATTATAAATTCAATTATAAAATAGACGACATTATTCGAGTATTCAATCAGCTTAATAAAAAAAAAAAATAAATAAACAAATTTTCTATTTCAACAAGAGTCGAAAGATATATTCTAATATAATACCAGACACATCATGAAGCGTTGGTAGCCAAGTTGGTTACGGCGCCAGATTAAGGTTCTGGTGGATTCGTCCGCGCGAGTTCGAATCTCGTCTAACGCATTCTTTTTTTCCCCGCAGCGCCACGAATTTAGGATGGATGAGGAAGTATAGAATTAGGTATTTCAAGAAGGTCGATTGCAAAAAATGCTATGCTATATGGAGTCGAGACGGTCAACACACAATAAACAAGCTCCGTCAAATTAAAAAAAAAAGATTTCACAGAATAGTCCAAATATTCAAGTTATGGCATTCAAGCATGCGTTGGGGGTCATGGTGTATCGGTATCATTCTTCTTTCGGGTAGAAGAGGTAGCGGGTTCAATTCCCTGCTGGCCCCCGCTGATTTTTTTAATAGAGTACTAACTCCACTTGAAATAGTTCTGATGTGGACTTAGATAAACGGGAATAGCACACAGAAATCGTGATATTCTTAGTCTATCGAAACATTGATCTGTAAACGAAGGCAACGAATAGCGCCCTTGTGAATTTCAAGTGAAGATAACCTGATACACACACGAGCCAACCACCGAACTGTGTCATCATCTATGAGGAGGACCCTATCCGCTACACTTATATTACGATTACATAGAAGATCAAATGACGTGACATACTTATGAAACTGTATGTTTTATTAATGTGCAGTTGATAAAAAAATAGCCTCCGCGCTATCGGAACTGCTTTGCCGGAATAAAGAAACACGTGCAGGACCAATGAGTAACCAAGGGCAAGTAGCTAGGGGTTATTCACGTGCGAAGGAAAAGACAATTTCCACTGGGATTATTATTTTAGGTAGATAGAGAATGAAAAGACGCGAATGACAACGAAACAAACGCAGATCTCATGAGTTATAATAGAATAGAATAATATTCAAAACAATTATGACATTACAAAAGTATGCAATTGGAGCTGGGACAAAGGAAGACAAATACAAACAAATCAAAATAACAAATCGATTGTACGCACGTTCATACGCATTGCTTATATCATGCTGTGTAGTCACACATTAAAATGCGAAACACGGATAAACACATGCGTCCAAACAATCCAAACTATGGATTCCAGACGAACACAAACACGCGAACTTCATAACTGCGTGAATTCGACAAGGAGCAGATGCAAATAGAGAAGAGCTGAGAAACAAACTAGAGAAGGTAAAAGAAGCTAGAACCAGTAGAACACGCACAAAGAGAAAAACAAAAGTAAACGCATGTATGAAGCGACGAAAAAACACAATTATGAAAAATTAAAAAAAAAATGGGACATTCTCTCAAACGCAAGCAAAACACGCAACAAATCCTAATGAATCTACGAGTTCATGAATTATGAGAACTCATAGACAACAAAAGCCGCATTCGCTGAAGAGGAAGGGTAGAGAGGTGAAAAACATGTAGAGCAAATATACATCTATATGGGAAAAACTAACTACAACAGAAAGATGAAATGGTTGACCATTCTTCTTCGATTAAGTGACAGAGAAGGGACTACCACCCCCAGGGAGAAGCAGAAGAAATCTAAGAGGAGCAGAATAATAGAGACATACAAAACACTAGCCTCAGTTATTAACACCAAGAGAACTGGCATTCGAGGTGGCCTTCTGTGTCTGCGCAAGCTGTTGTTTGTAAAAAGCTAATGAGGTTGCGGTGTGGAACCTTCTGTCGGGGCGAGCGGAAGCGGTGCGGTTGAAACCAGGGTAGTTGACGAAGCTATCTCTGAACTCTGTCAAGAAGTCTCTATCTTCACCCATGCCCTAGGCGCTGCTTGGGCTCTCATCGAATGAGCGGGAGAAGTGAGTCCGTAGCTCACGTAGTCGTCCGCGAACGTAGTCGTAGCGCTGAAAGGAGCGGAACTAACCTCTCTGCTTTGGGCTTGATGGGGCTGCGCTTCGGGATCCCCTTCGGCGTGATAGTCGCCCTATTTCACTCACGAAGTCCCTTCCATCGGGCACTCCTTCGTAGACCTCCCTCTTCTTCACGGACTGCGCGGGGTCAATCTTCTTTTTCGTAAACTCTCCTCTAGACTCGGTTGCGAAGTTTCTGTCCTCAGGAGAGTCATCATCCTTCTCGTTGGGCTTGAAGCTGCTCTGCGTGCTGAGTGGGCCATTGTTTGAAGTCCTCCTTGTTGGTGGAAGTTCCCTGAAAGGTAGACTGACCTGATTCCTCTTGTTGGCCCGTGATATTCTACCTTCGGAGTGCCCTTATTTGCAAATTCCTTTCTATTCTCAGTCACGAAATCTCTGTTGTCGGGTTGATCATCAATCCGCTGCCTAGGACGGATAGGTTTCGCAGGGTCAGCCTTGAACTGCCTGTAACCTCTCTGTTGGCGCTAGTGGCATTGAAAGGGATCGATTTCCCCAGCTTCTGGGTTGGCTTGTAGTCCTTCCTCTTAGCGTATCCTTTAGGCTGGAACTGGCTGGAGCCTTCAGTGGCGAAATCTCTGTCCTCTGTTTGGTTGTCAAGGTCTCTGTTAGGAGCATATGACTTTACCTTTCCCAAAGGCCACTGCCTGAAATCCTCTTGGTCGTGGAATGCCTTGGAAGGGTCCAGTCTGTTCAACCTTAGGCGCAGGCTTGAATGACATTGAGGATTCCCCTGGTGCCTGAGTAATCGGAGCGGTAGTTAGAGGTTCCATCGAAAGGGGCTGACTGCTCCAATTTTTCCACTGGCTTGTAACTCTTCGTTTGCTGAGTGGGCCACTGCTTGAAGTCCTCCTTGTTGGTAGACGTCCCCTCAAAAGGTAGACTGACCTGGATTCCTCTTGTTGGACCATGATATTCTACCTTCGGAGTGCCCTTATTTGCAAATTCCTTTCTATTCTCAGTCACAAAATCTCTGTTGTCAGGTTGATCGTCAATCTGCTGCTTAGGACGGATAGGTTTCGCAGGGTCAGCCTTGAACTGCCTATAATCCTCTCTGTTGGAGCTAGTGGCATTGAAGGGGATCGATTTCCAGCTTCTGGGTAGGCTTGTAGTCCTTTCCTTAGCGTATCCCTTGGCTGGAATTGGCTAGAGCCCTCGTGTTGGTAAGTCTCTCATCGTCAGCCTGATTATACGGTCTCTGTTTGGAGCATATGACTTTACTCTTCCCCAAAGGCCACTGCCTGAAATCCTCTTGGGTCGTGGAAGTGCCTTGGAAGGGCCCAGTCTGCTCCACCTCAGGCAGGCTTGCAAGAGAACGCAGGAATTTCCCCTTGTCCCTGAATAGTCGTTACGGTAGTTAGAAGTTCCATCAAAGGGTCCAGCCGTCTCAGCTTTCTCCACTGGCTTGTAACTCTTTGTTTGCTGAGTAGGCCACTGTTTGAAGTCCTCCTTGTTGGTGAAGTTCCCTGAAAGGTAGACTGACCTGGATTCCTCTTGTTGGCCGGTGATATTCTACCTTCGGAGTGCCCTTATTTGCAAATTCCTTTCTATTCTCAGTCACGAAATCTCTGTTGTCGGGTTGATCATCAATCTGTTGCTTAGGATGGATAGGTTTCGCAGGGTCAGCCTTGAACTGCCTGTAGTCTCTCTGTTGGAGCTAGTAGCATCAAAAGGAAGTGACTTCCCTAGTTTCTGGGTAGGCTTGTAGTCCTTTCTTAGCGTATCCCTTAGGCTGAATTGGCTGGAGCCCTCTGTTGCGAAGTCTCTATCGTCAGTCTGATTATCAAGGTCTCTGTTTGGAGCGTATGACTTTACCTTCCCAAAGGCCACTGCCTGAAATCCTCTTGGGTCGTAGAAGCTGCCTTGGAAGGGCCCAGTCTGCTCTACCTGAGGCGCAGGCTTGCAAGAGAACGCAGGAATTCCCCTTGCTCCTGAATAATCGTTACGGTAGTTAGATGTCCCATCAAATGGTCCAGCCGTCTCCAGCCTTTTCTGAGGGCTTGAAGTTCCTCGTCTGCTGAAGAGGCCACTCCACATAATCCTCCTGTGGTTCGCAAGATCACAAACACATTACAGAAACACAAAACCACGTCAATCGCTAACACAAACACTAATCATCATAATAACCCCTAGTCAATACTGAACTAAAATACAAATATATACATGCGTTTCGAACACTAATCGGCTAACCGAGATTCAGCACCAACAAACTCCAGCTCTTTTCCGCGAACCAAGAAACCAGCTAAATTACGTTAAATTGACTGAATCTCAGTCACATGCAATTCAAATATGAATTCTCCACATATATACTATGTAAACGTACTTTGAATGTACTGTTTCCGTTGAAGGGGACGTTATCAATAGGTTTAAAAGAACGCCGGGCCCTGTCAGGCTTGAAAGGAAAGTGGTTGGTGTAGTCATGAATGTAAATTGACTCAGTACTGTCTTTATCGTAATGTAATGCTTGCGGTAAAGTCAAGCAAGATCTTCGTCCGTACTGCATGAAATATACAAAACATAAGTCATTTGCAATATTAAAGTCATACATTATTTACAACCGACAAAAATCGTAATTTGTGTACATTTAGTAACGTTGAATTGAAAGCAGAATACAGAAAAAAAAATATTCAGTTCTTTAGAGAGATGTAAGTGCAGCACATGACCTACCTCATATTGTTTCGTTCAGTTTATACTAAAAACTTTTGTGATAAATACACCGTTAGCAATAAGTACCGGTGAAAATAGGTAAATACTGTTGTTTATGCGGTACAGATAGTAGCTTGCAGTCGTGAAAATAAAAGAAACGGTCAAATTTCAATTTAGATATTTTCAAACTATTCAGAATGGTAGATAAAATGAAAAAACCGCTGAGAAATGAGGTATTGGACCATCTTTACTGCAAGTTTACACGTTTTTAGTGTAGTCAGTCATTGTTTCTAGAATAGTCTTACATTTAACGTTATTGTTTCTATTCACTTTTTGTATATTATCTTATATAGACACGGCATTTTGTGTGAAAGGAAATCATACAGAATGATATTCTGTACAGAAAGACATTCTACATTTTGTTTTTTCTTTCTTCTTTCCTCAATACAGTAGTGTTTCGGAACTAATGTGCATGAGCTACTTTTTTTCTCAAACTCAATGTCCTTTTATGTGCGCATATAGCTCTCAAGACCATTTCCTGATTTAAAACTCATTTGTGTACATTTTGTGTTGCGTAAATAGGTATTCCCAAAGGATTTGTTAGGCATGGGAGATAGGGAATTGCCTGTACAGAATCGTCTGGTTAACGATCGTTACTTGAAGTACACATACAGTGTGCACCGCTCACACGTTAACAATGTGCAGCCTATGGTCAGCACCCACGGAACAATGTTGTTCCCCCACTTGCAAACGAGCAGGAAGAAGGATCAACTTCAGCTAGGTATGATTGCTCTGCTCACTCTTCCCATCACGCGGTATTTAGTGATATAATCCAAACGAAGTTTTCAACTCTTTCATATATTCTATTAGCATATGGAACCGTGTTTGGAACACTTACATTACTATTGTTTTTTAAATGCATATTTAATTCTCCACCGGTTGCGCATTTGCATGCTTGATTCGTTCTGAATACTTGAACGCAAATTCATGTTGTATAACTCCATATGCAAGCATACCCTATCAAACTGTTCGCTTTTTATGGATGGATTAACGCGAGTCCACTTTCTCTCACTCATGTGTCTCTATATATGATTCATCTTGCATGGACAGAGAGAGCAGCGCAGATCGAGCATGACAACATGATTTTGTTGAAGAAGATGAAGAACATTGTGCGGAGACCCCGCATGGGGACTGAGAGTGCCCCTTACATGAAGGACAGTCTGAACAAAGAGAGGAGGAGGGACGAACAGGTGAGGATAGCCCAAGAGAACCACGCTCTGCAGAGAAGATTGGAGAGTAAGAGACCCTATTACGACGTCAGAGATATGGAGGTCCACCGTATTGATACCGAGAAGAGACTCAAGATGATCGGTAAATACCCTTACCGCCCCATGGCGGGGTCACCTTCTCCCTCCCGCCTCCCGAAGATCGAACCTCTTCGCAGTCGCAAAGAGATGAATCAGATGAACGTAGAATGCAGAAACACAAGACGTACGCCTTCGGATCCCCTCCTCCGCCTCTCCCTCCTCCTCCCCTTCTCCCTCCTACAGCACTTGCGTCTTCAGTGCTAAGAACCTTCGTGTGGGAGGTATCTTGTCGACTCTCTCAGCATACGAACGGAAACCTCCTCTGTCCCTTGACTTTGCAGCTAGGGACAACGGCCTCCGCTCTGACCTCACGCCCGCCTCGATCACATTCAAGGAGATCAATCGTCTCTTCTCTCACGATCCTTCGATAACTTCCCCTCCAGGACACTTGATCTCGTCAACGCCCTTGTGCCTGCGCTTTGGTGGAAGGAGGATGGCCGCTCACTCTCTCTGCAACTGACACCTGAATACGTAAGAAAGCAGCAAAACACTGCAGACGACAAGGACACAACCTTCATCGCTGTCAAGTGTTTCAACCTCCCCTCCGCACCCTCTTCATCCTCGTCCTCCTCCTCATCCTCATCCTCATCCTCTGCCCCTGACACCGCCTTGTTCGCGTGGAAGAGAAGTGGCGAGGACTTCGACTACCTTGACCGCACTGAGTGCTTTTACGAATCCTTCTCTCCTGCCTTCCAAAAGAACATCCGCTTGGGAGAGAAGAAAGCTCAGAGGAGAAGTGAGGGAGATAACGGATCCGATGAGGAAGATGCAGGGACAGTGGTTCGCTTGGATGTGTGCAGAGTGAGCAACGGAATGGCACAGGAAGTTCTCTGCTTCTCAGAAATTCCCCTCTCTCAAATTGAGAATTCCCCGAAGGAGGGAGTTAAGGTCCCTCTCACGATTTCATCTGGAGATGATGGAGACGAAAGGGAACCCAAGTCAGGGAGAGATGGAGAGGCAGGCGCTGAAGGAAAGGAGGGGGATGAGGCAGAGGGAGCGTATGCTCTCGTGACCCTCGTGGGAAACCTCAGCACTCTCATTGCCCCCTCGGTGGAGAAGGCCGAGGAAGACAAGAAGAGAAAGGAAGAGGAAGAGAGAGAAATGGGGTTGGCATTAATCAAAGGACCATTCAATGCTTCTCTCTCCTTCTCCATCTCCTGTGCTCAGAAAGAGAATATTCAGCAGAAGTCAGAGGAGAGTGATGAGTATGGAGAATCTTTTGACGAGCCCTCTTCTTCCTCCTCCTCTTCCTCCTCCCCTCTCGCTGTCCCTGTAAGCATCGCCCTCTGGGCCACAAACGAAGACGACGACGAGGAGGAGTTTGCAGGAGAAACGGAAGGGAGCAGAGCAAAGAATGAAAAGGGGGTGTGGAAATATGATTACACCAAGGTCCTGAGCTCTGCTCATGATGAAGATAAAAGAAACGCCTCGTTCTTCAAGGTGGGAGTGAGGACCATAGGAGAAGGAAAGGAGGAGGGGGAGGGAGGAAAGGAAGAAACGTACCCACAGGACTGCGACAACATAGAGTACGTTCATTTCGATAAGTTACTGGAAAACAAAAGCTACACGTACAAGTGCAACGTAGGGTCAGAGATGGAAGAGGTGGAGGTGGAAGTTCGAGCGTTCTTTTCTTTCCCTTCGGAGGCTGTGGCTCAGTATAAAGAGAAGAGGAAGAGAGAGAGGGCAAGGGAGAAGGGAGGGAAAGGAAAGGATTCCAAGGAAGACAGAGAGAAGGAGAGGAGAGAGAAGGAGAAAGAGGAAAGGGAGAGGGCAAAGGAGGAGAAGGAGAGGGAGGAAAAGGAGAAGGAAAAGAAAGAGAAAGAACGCTTGCGCAAGGAAAGGAAGGAGAGAGAGAAAGAGAGGAAGGAGAGGGAGGAACGAAGGAGAGAGAAAGACGCGGAGAAAGGGCGGGAGAAGGAGGAGAAGGAGAAGAAGGCTAGACTCGATAAGAAGGCCTTTGCAGAGGAGGCGAAGAAGAGAGTTACAAACGACCTTGCCCAATCGAGAGGGCCCCACCCCCACCCCTTCCGCCCCTCCTCCCCCGCCTCCTCTTCTGCCTCCAGAGCCAAGAGGAACACAGTTCCCCACTCGTCTTCCTCTTCTGCGACTGCTTCTACCCCGCAGCTCCTCCTTTGAAGCCCTCTCCTCCTCTTCCCCTCCTCCTCAGAGGACCAGGAGCCAGAGGAATAAGATTGAACCGAGTATTGAGGCACAAAAGAAGGAGGAGGAAGGAAAGGAAGAGAAGGAGGAAGAGAAGTTGAAAGAGAAGGAGGCGGGGGCCGAGGCGGATGTGAAGAAAAATGAGGAAGAGGAATATGGAGACGATTATGCAGATGAGGAGAAGGAGGAGGAAGAGAAGAAGGAGGAGGATGAGAAGGAGAAGGAGGAGGATGAGAAGGAGAAGGAGGAGGAAGAGAAGGAGAAGGATGATGAGGAATATGGAGATGATTATGCAGAGGAGAAGGAGGAGAAAAAGGATGAAGAGAAAGAGGAGAACGAAGAGAAGGAGAAGGACGAAGTGGTTCCGTTAGAGAAGGGAGAGGTGGAAGAGAAGGAGAAGGAGAAGGAGGAGAAAGAGAAGGAGGAGAAAGAAGATGAATACGACTTTGAAGAAGACGAAGAGGAAGAAGAAGAGAAGGAAGACCTCCAGAAAAAAGAGACATCGAATGATGAGGAGGAGGAGAAGGAGAAGGAGAAGGAGGAAGCGAAGGAAGAGGATATTAACGTGAATGATGATGCTGATGACTATGATTTCGATATGGACTTGGACGACAAGAAGGAGGAGAAGGAGGAGAAGGAGGAGAAGGAGGAGGAGCAAGAGAAGGAAAAGGAAAAGGAGGAGAATGAATACGAAGATGAGAAAGATGAGGGGGAGTGGGAGGGGAGGGGGAGAAGGAAGAAGAACGCGTCCAAGACCAGGAGGACAAAGAGCAAAAAGAAAAGGAGGAGGAGAAGGAAGAAGAAAAGGAGGAGGAGGAAGAAGAGAAGGAGGAAGAGGAGAAGGAGGATTCGTCTGCAGCCAGAGGAATCGCCGTTTTGTCTAATGAATCAAAGGAAAATGAAGAGGAGAAGGAGGAGGAGAAGGAGGAGGAGGAAAAGAAGGAAGAGGAAGAGAAGGATGAAGAGGAGAAGGAGGAGGAAGAGACAGAAACAAAGGAGAAGGAGGAGGAGAAGGAAGAGACGAAGGAGAAGAAGGAAGAGGGAGTGGACTTCGACAACTACGATTTCGATGAGGCCGATGAGTATGATTTAATTGAAGACAAAGGAGAGGCAACGGAAGAGGGTAAGGAGAAGGAGGAACAAGTAGAGGAGAAGGCGAAGGAAGAAGAGAAGGAGGAGGAGGAGGAGGAGGAGAAGGAGGAGGAGGAGAAGGAGAAGGAGGAGGAGGAGAAGGAGGAGAAGGAGGAGGCGAAGGTAGAAGAGGAGAATGACAAGGAGGGGGCGAAGGAGAACAAGGAGGAGGAGGAGGAGGAGGAGGAGGATGTATCTGGATCGAGGGGGATCTCTCTGGACTCAAAAACAACGAGGATAGTGAGAGGGAAAAAGAAGAGGAACGTAGAGAGAAGAAGGGGGAGGAAGAGGAGGAAGAGGAGGAAGAGGAGGGGGAGAAGGGGGAGAAGGGAGAGGAACAGAAGGAGAATGCGGAAGAACATCCTAAGGAGGAAGAGGAGAAGAAGGAAGAAGAGAAAGCGAAGGAGCAGGAGGATGATGAGGATGTATTCGAGGTGAATGAAGTTCAAGATTCAGAAGAGGAGAAGGAGGAAGAGGAGGAAGAGAAGAAGGAGGAAGAGGAGGAAGAGAAGAAGGAGGGCGATGAGGAGAAGGGGGCGAATGAGAACGAGAAGGAGGAAAAGGAGGAAAAGGAGGAGGAAGCAGAAAAGAATGACGAGGACGACAAGAAAGACATTGCTGAAATAAAGGGTGATGTGGAGGAGGAATACGAGAATCCAGAGGAAAAGGAAGAAGAGAAGGAGGGGGAGAAGGAGGGGGAGAAGGAGGGGGAGAAGGAGAAGGAAGAAGAGGAGGAGGGGGAGAAGGAGAAGGAAGAAGATGAGAAGGAGAAGGGAGAAGAGGAGAAGGAGAAGGGAGAAGAGGAGAAGGAGAAGGGACAAGAGAAGGAGAAGGAGAAGGAGAAGGAGAAGGGCAATGAGAAGGAAGAGGAGGAAAAGGAAGAGGAGCAGAAGGAGGAGGCAGGCGAAGAGGAGAAAAATATGATCATGAGACTACAGACGAGAAAGAGGAGTTGAATGAGAAGGAGGAGGAGGAGAAGGATGACAAGGAGAAGGAGGAGAAGGAAGAACTCGAAGAGGGTAGTAGAGGGATATCGCTAGACAACGGAGAAAAGAATGATCAGGCTGAGGTCGACGAGGAGGAAAAGGTGGAAGAGGAGCAGAAGGAGGAGCAGAAGGACAAGGAGGAAGAGAAGGAGGAAGAGAAGGAGGAGGACGATCAGCAGAAGGAGAAGGAGGAAGAGAAGGAGGAGGACGATCAGCAGAAGGAAAAGGAGGAAGAGAAGGAAGAGAAGGAAGAGAAGGAAGAGGACGATCAGCCTAAGGAGAAGGAGGAAGAGAAGGAGAAGGAGGAAGAGAAGGAGGAGGAGGAGGAGAAGGAGGAGGAGAAGGAGGAGGAGAAGGAGGAGGAGAAGGAGGAGGAGGAGGAAGAAGAGAAGGAAAAGGAGGAGGAGAAGGAAAAGGAGGAAGAAGACAAGGTACAAGATGATTTGAACTTCGATGATCTTGGCAGTGATTTTGAGGTACAGAAGGATGACGATGTGGAGGAAGAAAAGAGGGAGGAGGAGAAGGGTGAGGGAGAAGAGGGTGAGGAAGAGGAAGAAGAGAAGAACAAGGAAAGTGAAGAAAAGGAGACGGAAGAGGAAGAGAAGGAGAAGGGAGAGGTGGAGAAGGATGAGAAGGGAGAGGAAGAAAAGGAAGAGAAGGGAGAGGAAGAAAAGGGGGGAGAGAATGATGATAACGAAAACAAAGATCAACACGAAAGTAGAGATACCTCTTTAATTGGTGAAGAAAAAAAGGAGGAAGAGGAAGAAGAGCAAAAGGAAGAGGAAGAAGAGCAAAAGGAAGATGAAGGAGAGAACCTAGAGGAAAATGAAGAGAAGAAAGAAGAAATACAAAATGTGGGAGAGGGGGAGAAGGAAGATGAGAAGAAGGAGGAGGAGGGGGAGAAAGAAGAGGAGGGGGAGAAGGAAGAGGAGGGGGAGAAGGAAGAGGAGGGGGAGAAGGAAGAGGAGGGGGAGAAGGAGGGGTCTGGAACTAGAGGAATTTCTCTTTCTCCTCAGGAGAAGGAAGAGGAGGAGGAGGAGAAGGAGGAGGAGGAGAAGAAGGAAGAGGAGGAGAAGAAGGAGGAGGAGGAGAAGGAGGAGGAGGAGGAGAAGAAGGAAGAGGAGAAGAAGGAAGAGGAGAAGGAAGATCAGGAGAAGGAAGAGAAAGAGGAGGAGAACAATGGCAATCACGAGGAAGAGACAAATGAGGAAGAAGAAACTGAAGAAAAGGAAGTAGGCGAAGAAAAGGAGACAGAGGAAAAGAAGGAAGGAAAGAAGGACGAAGAAGAGGAGGGGGAGAAGGAGAACGAGAGTCAAGCGAACGAAGAGGAGGGGGAGAAAGAAGAGGGGGAAGAGGGAGAGAAGGAGGAAAAACGACTGCCGTTGAAAAGCCAAAGGAGGAGGAAGAAAGGCACGTGAGAAGGAAGAGGAGGAGAAGGAAGAGGAGGATGAAGACGACGAAGAGGAGGATGAAGATGACGACGAAGAGGAGGAGGAGGAGGAGAAGAAGAAGGGGAAAAGGAGGAGGGGGAGAAAGAAGAAGGGGAAAAGGAGGAGGGGGAGAAAGAAGAAGGGGAAAAGGAGGAGGGGGAGAAAGAAGAGAAGGAAGAAAGGAAGGAGGATGGAGAGGAAGGAAAAGGAGACAATGATATTGTAGAGGAAGGAGAGTAAAAGAAATGAGAACGAGGACAAAGAGAAGGAGGACGAGGAAGGAGAGGACGAAGATGAGGAAGAAGATGAGGAAGAAGAGAAGGATGGTGATGAGAAGAAGGAGGGGAGGGGAAGGGAAGGGGAAATGGACTCGATGACGACCTCGAACTCAGCATGACAATTTAGAGTGAGAGGATGTGTTCACTTCGCTACAGATGCTCTCATCCTCCCTCCTACCTTGTCTATCTTTCCTTCTTTTGTTTCTCCATTTTCCTTTCCTCCTTCCCCTTATCTCTATGTGTTCGCTTCGTCTATTTTCTTTTCGTTATTTTGCTTGAGATTCCTTCTCCCCACTCCCTCCCTTAATTCTCATTTTTTTGTATAATCGTTGAATTTCCTCTCAGTAATCCAGAACTTGATATGCACACACATGCTCATTCATATTTCCATTTGTCTCATCAATTACGATTCTTTTTCATTTGCTTTGTCAGTGTCTGTTTTCTTTGTGGATTTGTATTGTTTCGTGTTTCCCAATGTTTTCTAATTGTTGTTATGTTGTTTAGTTTCGTACGAGTCTATTTGTTGTACGTGTTAAGTTGTGGATATTTTTTATCTTTGTTAATTTTCATTACATGATTTTGTGTGTTTGCTCTTCGTGCGTTGCTCGACTGCTTTTTGACTTGTTTCACGCGTGTCTATTTTTCTGAACATGTGACGAGAACAATCTATATAAACTGCACATTAACCTTAGCGTGTTAAACTCTGCACTGAACTATGTTTATGTGGTATTATCAAACGTAGTTTCATCCCATTGGGTATGAAGATAAAGATTTTCGTTGTTATACTACAACATGTGAATATTCCATCCAATTCAAGCTTCTGGTTGGTTTGATTTGATTTGTTTAGTTTCGCATCTGAGTCATTTGAAGTGACATTTGACACATTAACCAGAGAATTCAATGCATGACGTTAACGCAGTCTATGAACAAAAAATATCAAGTAATATATCTCTCAAGTATAGTTATAAAGTCCAACGATCCCTTAGCAAGATGTGGTATTAATAATTATGCGCAGTTCCTGCTTACATACGTTTAGCTTGCGTAGCTCGGCCTTTGCTTTGTAGTCCGCGCTTTACTTCGTGACAGCTATCACCACTCCCGTCGTCAAGACATGTCTGCGTCGTATGTGTATAACTATAAGCCAAGCTTCTGCTAATAGAAATCAAGTTTCTGTCCATAGAATTGCTGATTCTCACCCTGCATGCTTCCAAACTGTTTCCCACTCACATATGTCATGCATTCGCGTATTGTCTTGAAAAACATTATTCGCGGTAAGCCACCACCAGTGCGCCTCGCATAATCACCCTCACTTAGAGAGCACTCTAACAATGGAAGCGAAGGCAAACAAAAACAAAAGCATTACGTACACAAATGAGGGAAAGTAGAACAGTGAAGAACACATACAAGGCAATACAAACGAGCGATGAGATAACCGAGATCATACAGTACTCAACCTCAACACATTCTTCTGAGCAAGTAGAAAGACTCACACTCGCAAAGAACAGAGGACGCGAACAACAGAGAAACAAGAAACAGAACACAAGAAAAACAGATGAACGAGAGACAGAAAACAAGCACGCACTCCACCAACAGCGGAAAGAAGGCGACGTGTAGATGCAATGTATATAATATAGATGTTACAACTAGATATATGAAAGATAAAAAGAGTAGAAAACTATGAACGTGTGACAAAACTCATTTGTTAATAAGGGCACATGTATGCATCGATGAATGGAGAAGTACAGTTCATATGCTGATTGACTGGAATAAGATAGAATTGATTTATTGAGTGGGGTACAAACATCTAGGACTAATGTAACGCATGCAGGGACTCACAGCATGACAAGCAAATAAATAGGGTGCCTCACATAGGGACGTCGCGCCTAGAGAAGTTTGAGTCCTCCTGTTACGGCGTTGATTTTGTTCTCAGGAGCAGGACCAAACGCAATCTACTGTCACAGTGTTAGCTGCAATCTGCGTATGCCCGGCATCTCTGATTACGAAGGCAGGCACATTGTGGTCTCTTGCATTCTTGGTGAGAGCATTGAGCTCGTCAATATCCTTTATCTTCACTACGATCTTAGCCTGTCCTTCGCTACGAAGAAAAACACACAAGGGAGAGTCAACGAATAGTTAGCCAGGGCGCGTGAAAATAAGAACTACATACGAAGTAATGTTATTAATTGAATTCACACACAAAGGTATAAAAGGAACGAAACGCATTTCGGCAGAAAAACAATAATCTATGATCTATCTATTCAATAGGGAGTTGTATGCTGAACTGATCATACTCATATACTAACAAGCGACAAACGCAAACACTAACCTTAGCCAACGGGGAAGGTTTTTGTCCCCTCTCCTCTGAGCCTCTAATACTGCGCAAACTGCTCCGTGTGCACATTGTGCCATCATTTTCCCCTATACGCATAAGAAAAAAAAAGTCAGTCAGCAAACAGAAGCAATGTCAGTACAGAAACAATGAGAGATGGGGACAAACCACCAGAAAAGCAAGTGAAGTAACGTAATGGTTGAGACGGTAAATACCGAGTTGATATATATATTCATGCGAGTAGTGTAGATATGCTAGGTCCTTCTGGCAATGGCTATCATGACTGCAGAATGGAACTGCTACTACATGTAAATACGAACACCTTACCTTTCCCATAGCAGTGTCCATTCGCACCCCGATTACCATTTTCAAGGGAGATCCCCGCCTCCTTCGCCGCCACTCGCAGCACACAACCCTTTACCACTCTTAAGCACATTGTCTCCCTGGGGATGATCTGCCTCCTTTACTGTTGGAGGAGGCTGCAATGTCTTCTATCCTTCAGTTTCTTCGTACTCTGTGTTCCTCTTCTTTAAACGGGATTTACAAACCATTTACGTGTAATTGTACAGAATTTCGGGTAGTAGAATTAGATTAGCAGCTTACTGTTTAGCAAATTGTTACGTGCAATGAAATAAACAATACTTGTGCTTTGAAAAAAAAAAAAAGAAACGTGAGCAAATTGAAAGCAAACGTAAGCTAATTCGTAATCAAGATTCAAATTACGGACAGGTACCTACGATGCCAGGAAACCCGCCATTATTGCTACGGGGAGAAGAGATGTTTCCCAAAACCCCTAGGGATAGTTGTTGTGGATCTGTACTCATAAATTGTGTATTATCCATATTTGAAATTAGAAATGGAAGTAAATGTGGTAAGTCTCAATTTCTGATAAATGTCTGATCCAAAGTTTTTCGCAGCAAAATGAGCATGCATATATGGATAAAAGACAACGTGCATAGTTGATTTACCTGGATGAGAGAGAAGTAAAGACCCTTAGCATTAATCTAAATGGAAAAGAGGATGATGGTAGAAAATGAATAGTCATCGCCAAACAGACGTGTTAAGAAATAATTAATCCCTCTCCAAATGAATGAATGCCAAACGTAGTACACAACAAGCGAAACCACCCCAAACAAACGAAGGAGCACAACAGTGCATGCACTTCTCCTTCTGATAGGATTATTGTGAGGTTTCTGCTTCGAGCGCATCTAGCATGTGTGTACACATAGGGTACAATGTAGAACATACATGAACAACGACTGAATTGTAATGTGGGGTCGGTGTATACATAAATCAAATTTACTGTGTGAGCATGCATGCATGGCTTTATAAAAATTACGCTTTAAAAACACATAATGTTTGCACGTGCTTGAGCAATGAAAAGTCTCATCATGAGATGATGCAGCATCAGCTGAAAATGTAGAAATCGCTCATATTTCAAGGTAAATTCTAAGGATGGTATTCACTTGAACAACAAGCAAAAAATTCAAGTAGAAAGTTTTAGATAGTAGTTCAGTGAATATCCTGTTTAATCGATTAACCTTGCGCACATCTACTCTTCTCAACAATAAACCATTGTTCGATATATAATAACCCTGTTTTTTCGTGAAAATTAAACTACCTTACTTGATATGAATAGTTCAGTCATCGATACTCGATAAGAATTATTAGCAAAACAGAGTTCATCGCATATGAATAAGAGCACAATAAAGTATATCAATGTAGGATTGCATGTGTCTCTTGCGCCTCTCTGACAAGTGAAATATCTATTTCGAAGTAACGATTGAAGGTCATTATCCTGCGAAAAACGGAAAATATGCAGGATAATGGTGCAAACGAATATTCACCTTCTTATATTTACAACTCTATATTGAACGAGCGCAAACTAAAAAATGTACGTGAGTATGAAAAACGTAAAACGACGTGGATGAAGGGCTCTGGCAGAGCTGGAGTAGTGCCAGGAGTGAATGTGGGTAATTCAAAGGCAAGATATGCTCAGTCAGGTAAGATATGTATCGACGAAATGTATGTATTATATAGAAGATTCGTGTATACAATTGATGCATTGTTTAGAGATTGTGCGTTTGTATTTGGTGGCCTTCTGACATTGGTTTGTTACTTATTGTCTGCATATAGTCAATCGAGTAGAAGAAATGAGTCGTGAAAGGGCACAACTGAAGATAGAGGAAGCGGAACTGGAACAAAAAAACGGGAAGAACTATATTGTACCTTATGGAGAGGTGCTGGAGGAGTGGCCGTTGTTCCACGACTTCATAGGGGGGCTCCCCATCACAACTTGCTTCCCAGAGTCCTACAACGTATGTGTGGAGAGCACGAGGGGAGTGAGAAAGATGAAGAGATATCAAGGCAGGGGAATGGCAGTGGGGAAGGGAGCACGAAGCCAGTGGGGGAGTGGCTATCAGGTAAGGGGCGGGTGAGGATGCAGGCAATACCCCAGGACTGTCCTCCCTTGGAGAGTAGGGAGTGGAGGACTCTTGAAGAGGCGTTGGGGTTCGCATTGGAGGTGGAGAGGAGGAGGAAACAGGTTGAAATCGGTGAGTGGAGCGATGAAGGAGAAGATGACGAAGATGATGAGGATGATGGGGGTGAGGAGGAGAGGGGAGGAGTGGGGAAGGAGATGAACCTTGGAAAGGAAAGGGGAGCAGAGGTAAAGGAAAAGGACAAGAGAAGGGAGAGAGGGAAGGGGAAAGGGAAAGAGAGGGAGAGGAGAAAGGGAAAGGGAAAAGGAGATTTATCTGGCCACCCCTTTAGCGTGAGGGTGGAGGAGGGAAGGGGAGGGGATCTCCAGGTATATTCTCTCATTGGCACTGCTTCGTCTTCCTCCGCATCCTCCTCGTTCTATCCTCTTCAGCCAGTGGGCACAAGCTTTATAGGTCTACATGCGAAGGAGGCAGGGGGAGGGGGGCGGGGAGGGAGCGATAGCTATGGGAATTCTCTTAGGAGTGGGGTGATCGGGAATGAGGAGATAGGGGTAGGAGGAACGTTCAGATATGCAAATAAAGTGAGGAAGGAGATGAGAAAAAGAAGGAGGAGAGAGAGAGAAAATATCAAGAACAGGAGAATCAGGATGAGAGGGAGAGGGAGATGAAGGCCGAAGAAACAAAAGTCTTCAGGGCAAGACTAGGAGTTGGTGAGGGCAAGAGGAGTGGGAGGAGTGGGAGGAGTGGGGAAAGAGAAAGTGGTACGGGGGAGAGAGAGAATGGGGGCGTAGGCAGACGGGAAGATAAGGGGCGGGTTGTGGAAGGAGGGAAAAGGGAGAGACAGTACGAGGGGGAGAGGAAGGGAGAGAGGGGGCAGACGGAGTGGACAAACCGAGGAGAAAGCAGAGCAGGGAAGGAAGAGAGGCAGAGGAGGAATGAGAGGGAGAGGAGGAATGAGAGGCAGAGGGAGGAGGGAGGGAAAACGGCATCATGGGTCCGTTCTCTAGCTACGATGGAGGTGATGATTTCGTAGGAGGAGGGGGTGGAGGTGGGCCGATAAAAGGAAGGGGAAGGGGCAGAGAGGAGGAACAAGGATCAAGAGCTAAAAGTTGTGGATGGCCACGAAACAGAAAGAGGGGGTAGGAGGAATGGGGGAGGGAAGGGGAGAAAATTGAGATGTTGGTTAAATCGTGTGTCGACCTGTTGAGGGAAAGGACTGGGGTGGTAGGAAGGGGAGGAAGAAAGATGGCGGGCGGAGAGGTGAGTTCAGATGCTGAGCTGTTGAAGTATCTACAACAAAAGCAAGCTAAGAGAGAGGAGAGGCAGAGGAAGGAGAGGCAGAGAGGAGAGACGAGAGTAGGAGATATGAGGAAAGGAGGGACGGAAGAGGAGAGAGAGAGGGGTACAAGAAGAGGGATGTGAAGGAGAGAAGGAAGGGATGGGGGAGACAGAGGGGGAAGAGATATACATGTGAAGGGACTGAAGAGAAAGAGAAGGAGCGTCAAGTTTAGGAAGAGAAACAATCAGAATGAGGCTACGAGAGAGGAAATAGAAGGAAAGGGAAAAGGAGGAGAAGGGGGGAACTGAGGACAGTAGAAATGGTGGGGGGAGAGGGAAGGGGGAAGTGAAGGAAGAAAAAGCCGAGCAACAGACAGTGAGGCGAGGGGAGAAAGGGAGGGAAGTGAGGTAAGGGACAAAGAGAAAGAAGGGGAAGGGCTAGTAGGAGAGGGAAGAGAGAGGAAGGAAAGGAAAAGAAAATTGCTGGTAGGAGAAAAGAAGGAGAGGAGAATAGCGCAAGGGATGGTCGGGTGTCGAAGAAGAGTGGAAGGAGTCGAAGGAAGGCGGAGGTGGGAAAGAGAGAGCAAGAGGAAGAGAGGGAAGATGGAAGAGAAAGAAAGAGCACCGCGTTGGAGGAGGGAGGAGAGGGGGAGGAGGGAGAAGAAGAAGGAGAGGGGAGAGAGAACCACAGTAATCTTCATTACTCGTCGTCATTCTCTTCTCCTCAACCCCCTTCCTCTTCCTCATCCTCTTCCCCCCATCTCGTCTTCCTCTTCTTCTTCCGGATCTTTTCCCCTCCCTTTCTCCCTCCTCTCCCTCTCCTTTCACCTCCAACTCTCGATCATCCGCATCTCTCAGCCCTCACTCTTCTTCATCTTCTTCTTTCTCCCCATCCTCCTCCTCCTCCTCTTCCTCCCTCCCCAGTCATCCCCCTCCTCTTCCCCATGGTCTTCTTCTTCTCCCCCTCCCTCATCACCCTCCCCCTTCTCCTCCTCCTCCACTCTTGGTCCTTTGATTCGTAAGAGAAGTAGGCGAAGAGAAGTAAGAGAACAAGGTTGGGGAGGAGGAGAGGGAGAGAGGCGAGAGGGGGAGGAAGAGAAGAGGACGAGGCGTATCAGGAGGAGCACCGAGGAGAGTTCGATGGTGATGAAGAACAGTGGGGATTGAGAGAGGGAGGAAGGGAGGAGTGGGAAGGTGGGGATCGTTTACAGACAGCGGAGAGAGATAGAGGAAGAGGGGAGGGAGAGGGAGAAGAGGAGGAAGAAGGGAGAGAGTGGGAGGAGAGGGAAAAGGATTGCGATATGAAGGGTGGAAGATGGGTGGAGCAGAGGAGGAAGAGGAAGATGAAGATGAAGGAGATTACGAACTCAAAAGAGCATTGAGTGAGAGGGAAAGAAGGGAAAAGGAGAAGGAGAAACGGGAAAGGGAGAGGGACGGGAGAATGGGGGAGGGGGAAGAGGAACGGGGGGCGGAGGGAGCAGAGGGAAGAGAAGGATATAGAGTGAAAAGGGTGACCGAGTGGGGAGGGGTAGAAAGGGATGGAGGAAGGGTTAAATATCTGCAAGAAGAAGGGGGTGGGTATGGAGTAGAGGAAGAGGACGAGGGCGAGGAGGATGAGGAGGATGAGGAGGATGGAGGCGAGGACGAGGATGAGGATGAGGACGAGGAAGAGGAAGAGGAAGAAGAGGAACATGATGGGGAGAAAGAGGAACAACGAGCGAAAGAAGGAGACAGAAAGGAGGAGGAAAAGATGCGGGAGGAGGAGAGAAGGAGGGAGGAGGAGAGGAGGAGGAGGAGGAAGACTCATTCCGGGATCTGGAGTTGGGAATATACGGGGCGTCAGGCAGAGTTGGGACGGGAGGGAGGTTGTCTTTGGAGAAAAGAGGAAGACGCGAGGAAGAGGTGGAGGCAGAGGTGGAGGCAGAGGAAGGCAGAGGGCAAGGCATCGCACAACCGGAGGCAGCGGGAGAGGCGAAGGGAGAGAGCGGGGAAAGAGAAATGCTTGGGAGAATAATGCGGGTGCAAAGGGGGCGCAGGAGGACAGAAGATGATAAACAACACGAACAGCTCTCTCTTATTCAGAAATATATATACCAAGACACAAATGCGCACCCTAGCAAAACTCATTTCTCCTCTTCTCTCTCCTCCCCTTCCCTCTCCTCCCCTTCTCTCTCTTCCCCTTCTCTGTCCTCTGCCTTCTCTTCTCCTCTCTCGTTCTCTCTCTCATCGTCACTCTCATCATCTTCTGCTCTGCCCTTCTCCTCTCCTTCACTCCCCCTCCTCCTCCTCGTCCAACTCCTACTCCTCCTACTCAAAGGTCACACAGAGAGGTGGATGGACTAGTCAAAGGGGGAGGGAGGGGAGACAGGGAGGGAGAGAGAATCGGAGGGAGGGAGAGGGGCAGTGGAAGGGATCGAAACGAAGCGAGAGGAGTGCATGGAAATATGAGAGATCATAGAGAAGTGAGAGGAGTGAGGAGATCGAGTACCTCGTTGCCAGTGGGGGGATCTCTTCATCATTGTCTCTCTCTCATCCTCGCTCCTTCTCCCCCTCTCTGTCTCGCCCCTCTGCTTTCTCCTCCGTCGTCCCCCCTATGCCACAATCACTCTCTTCTCCTTCGTCTGCCTCCCCCTCCCCCTCCTACCCCTCTTCGTCCACACCTCTATCCCTCTCATCGGCACTCTCATCTGTCTCTCTCTCTCACAGCCTCCTCCTGCACGAAGAAAGAAACAAGCCCATTCCGGATGGATCTATTCGGTTAGGAGTATAACTCGACTGTTTCTTCTTTCCTCCATCCTCTTCCTTATCTCCGCCTCCCTCTCTTCATCTCCTCTTTTCAATCTTGCCTTCCTCGATGCAAGCTCCCACCCAAACAAAAGCAGGTTCATCCTCTTCACGCTTTCCTTTCCGCGTTTTCCTTTCCACGCTTTTCTTTCCGCGCTTTCCTTTCCGTTTTTTCCTCGCATGCATCTGTATACTCGTATCAGACCCTTCTCATTCATCAGTCATTCATATCCAGACACTTTTCTGTTTCATTATTAGTACTTTTATTGGCTCTCTTTCCACCAAGCGCTCATTCCTTTCCTATGCAACAGATCCGTTATTCGTTCCAACCTGACTGATTGCTTGGAAGCTTCGTTTTCTGTATATTTGTTTTTACATTTAGAGTAGATGTTGTTGTACTGGATTTGCTTCGACATAGGATTAAATGTTTTTTGTGTTGACATAGGATTAAATGTAATGTTTATTTGATTTTCTTATAAAACATGAAAGTTATTAAAAAAAAAGTATGGAATGAAATACTCTAAATGATATGCCCTGTTTGATGCTATATGATGGTCACTACTGCGTCAAACTCATTTGGCAGTGCGTATGTACAGCATACCTTTCTTTGACAGAAAGTGCCGTTAAAATAGATAAGTGGGTGCTTGTTTTTCATATGTCTGAGCCACCATGCGTGCCTTTGATTCGCACAATGAATTATGCGTGATTTCGGTCAGCATCTGTGTATAAATTTCTCGTGTCTTCAATCCCTTCAATCACGTTAGCTTGTTCTCCCTATGCCCTTAGCTTGTCCCGTATCCAACAAATGAAACGGGGTTAGAAATGGTTGGGTTATGCTGTCTGAGAGAACTAGGGTGAGTGGCCGGAGTGAACGTAACACGGCGAAGTATGGTGAGATTTAGAGCTGGAAGAGAGACGCGTATCGCACGTCCTTCTTCTTCATCATCTTCAAGTGTTTATCGACGGTGTTTCCGTAAATGTACTGTTCTACGCTGGCAAATGCTGATTCATCCTCTCCGTTTTCTCGACTCCCTCTCCTTCTTGGGTGCTTCCTCCCACATCTTCGTATTTTCCTCGCTGCTTCTGGCTCTCCCTCCCTTTCTTCCACCCGCATTTACCCCCACTGATCCCACACCTCCTTCCCCGGTGTTTGAGCCTGAGACCCTCTCCCTTTGCCTCTGCCTCTGTTTCTCACTCTCTGTCTCTGCTGCGATCTTCAACAAAGTAGACTGCATTGCATAAAATTCAACCTTGTCTCCAACTACCTCATCTCTCCTTCCCTTGCCCTGCGCCCCCATCGCTCCAACTGCCTTCCCCCTGATATCAGCCTCATCCTCTTTGTCTCTGTTCCCTTCCCTTCCCCAAACTCTGTCGTCCTCTTCCTCCCTCCCTCCCCCACCCCCACCTCTCTTTTTTGGTTGTACTCGTAGTAGCTCTCTATTTTCTGAAGGTCAAATCCTCCGCACTCCTTGTTGCTGTTCGCTTTGGACTTTACTTCCCTCTCTTTCCCTTCACTTCCCCGCCCTTTAGATTAGCATCTTCTCCTTCCCCTTCCCCTCCCCCCTTCCCCTCCCCGTTCCCCACCCCATAGCCTCTACCTCTCTTGCGATGGACTCTGCCCCCAAACGAAGAGAATTCTCCAAATGTAGTGAGTGGGGGTGGTTGATCCTTTGTTCTCTGTTCATCTTTACTCTTTGTCTCTTGAAATTCCTCCCTTCCCTTCTCCCTTTCCCTCTCCCCTCCCTTCTCCTTTCCCCTCTCCCTTCCCCTCTCCCCTGACTCCCCCTTTCACAGTCAAACTCAACTCCTCCATCCTTTCCTTTATCCAGTCGTATCCCATGTCTACCACTCCCCTTCTTCTACCCCTTCTCCTTCCTCTTCTCCGTCTTGTTCGTCTTCCCCTTTTCTTTTATCTGCTTCCCCTCTGTACTCCTCGTCTGTTGCTTGCTCCATCTCTCCTCCTCTCATTGCCCCCTCCCTTGCGCCCTTCGCTCTCGTTGTCTCAGACGCATTAGAATGGTAAAATGACAAAATGGAGGGACGGGAAGGAGGTTCAGGGGAGGGTTCGAGTCGAAGGGGAGAAGAGGGAGGGGAAGAGGAAGGGAAAGAAGAGGGAAAGGGGTAAGAACCCTCTTGTTTTTCAGTTGCCCTTCTAACCACAGAGAGGATGATATCTTTTGCTTCCCTCTTCTTTCTCTCGAACGGGAGAAGACGAGGGTGGAGAGAGGCTTTAGAAGAGGAGCAGAGAGAGGCAGAGGCAGAGGCAGAGGCAGAAGCAGAGGCAGAGGTAGAGGCGGAGGCAGAGGCAGAGGCAGAGGCAGATAATATAGGGAGAGGGGAGGGGAGAATGGAGAGGATAGGGAAGACGCGTATGATCTATTTGTGAAATCGGACGATTTACGTTGAGTTTCACTCTTGGCCCATCTCTTTCCTTCCTTCTCACTCCTTTTTGTTTGATCACTCATATTTCCACTCTCTGAAAGAATATCTTCGTGCCCTTCTTTCCCAATTTGATTGGGTTTTGAGCATGTATTCCTATCCGTTTCTTGTTCTTCTGAATCGCGAGTGTGCATGATATTTCCAAGAACTGAAAGAGAAGACGCTACCAGAGAAGAGAGAGAGGACAGAGAGATGGAGGGGTGGGGGTGGAAGAAGGGAAGGGGTTGAGGTAGGTATCGGAAGAGAAAGGAGGTATCCAAGGGACGAAGGGGAATGAGGGGCGGACACAAGCGCAGGGGATAGAGGATGAAGATGAAGGAGAAGGGGAGCGGAGGGAAGAGGGGGACGAAGACGAGGACGAGGGGAAAGGCGGGAGAAGAGGAAGAGGAATGCAGAGAATGGAACGGACAGTAGGGAGAAGGGGTTGAAATAATCAGAGGGAGAGGAAGGAGAGGAAGAAGGGGAGGATGAAGGGGGAGGAATGGAGGGAGAGAAAGAAAGAATACTGAGATCTCAGTGATAAATCAGAGGGGAAGAAGGAGATGGAGAGGCGGAGTAGTGTGAAGAGGGGGCGTGGGAGGGAGGAAGGGCAGAGATGCTGTGCGCAGAAGATGGAGGAACAGGAGAGAAGGAGAGGGAGGGAAAGAAGAGGGGGAGAGGCGAAGAGGTCAGAGCACAGAAGAGCAGATGCCTCTGAGTCCAAGTGCGAAGAAAACGAATACGGGACTGGAGAGGAGGAGGAAGAAGGAGAGGGGGATGAGGATGGGGAGGAAGAGGAATAGAAGGGGGAGGATGAAGAGGAGGAGGATGATGAGGAGGAGGAGGAGGAGGAAGAGGAAGAAGAGAGGCAAGGCGTGCTAAAAAAAGAGGGGGAGGGAGTGGAATAATGGGGAAACCGTGGGGGGAGGGGATATACGAGAGATGAAGAAGGAGAAGAGGAAGAATGAGAAGAGTGGAAGAAGAGGAGGAAGACGAAGAAGAGGAGGAAGAAGCATAAGTGGGGGTGAAGGAAGAGGAGAGAGAGGAGGAAGAGGGGGAGGTGGATGAGAGGACGGTGCGGCCTGGAAGAAAAGATGAAGAAGATGAAGAAGATGAAGAAGATGAAGAGGGTGAAGTGGGATAGGGAGAAGAGGAGGTTGTTTGTGTAGTGTCATTGAACGAAGGAGAATGGAGGGGACCAGGAAATGAGTGGTTAGAATGTCCAGACACAGGGCGAAGAGAGGGGGAGGCAGAGGCAGAGGCAAAGGCAGAGGGAGATGAAGAAGTAGAGGGGGAGGAGGAAGAGAAGTAGGTAGAGAAGAAGGGGGCCGAGAGTGTAGAAGAGAAGCAGAGGGAGAGGGGAAAGGAGAGCCAGAAGGAGAAGGAGAAGGAGAAGTAGAAATAGAAATAGAAAGGGAATCTAAAGGAGAGTAGGATGAAGAGGGTGAATATGATGAAGATGATGAAGATGATGACGACGATGAAGACGATGAAGACGATGAAAAGGAGAAAGGTGACGCAAAGGATGAGGAAGAGATGGGGGAGGGTGGGAAAGAGAGAGTGAAGATGAAGAAGAAGGTGAGGGAGAAGAAGAGAAGGAGGAAGAGGAGAAAGAAGAGAGGGAAGAAGAGGGGGAGAAGAGGGGGAAGAAGAGAGGGAGGAAGAACATTGGGAGGAAGATGATGCAAAAGATGATGAACGGCAAGAGGGGAGGGATGAGGGGAAGGTAGAAACTAGCAAGAGAGAAGAGGAGGAAAGGGAGGGGGGGCGAAGAGAAGGAGGAAGGGAGAGATGGGGGAAGAGGCGAAGGAAACGGCAAGGGGGGTTGTTGTTATCGAATGAGTTGGAGGCGAAAGAGGGGAAGTTATGGGACTGATGAGAGCGAAAGAAGTCAGAGGAAAGGGGAGAGGGGTATGCGAGGGGAAGGAGATGAGGTAGGCGAGGTAGATGGGTAAAGGGATGGCGGGGAAGGAGGAAGGGATGGAGGAGAAAAGGGAGGAGGAGGGAAGGATGGAGGAGAAAAAGGAGGAGGAGAAAGAGAGGAGGAAGGGGGGTGGAATTGAAAGGCAATGAAGGGGAGTGCGAGGGAGAGGAAAGAAGAGAAGGGGAAGGAAAGGGAGATGGAATCTGAGGGGGGAAGAGAAAGGCGAAGGAGAAGGAGAAGAGGAAGGAGAAGGAGAAGGAGAAGAGGAAGAAGGAGAAGGGGAAGAGGAAGAAGAAGGAGAAGGAGAAGAGGAAGACGAAGGCGATGAAGAGGATGGAAAATAAGATAAGTTGATGGAAGATGAAGGGGAAGAGTAGAAGGAGGTGGAAGAAGGACGTGAGGAAGAGGAGGGGGAGAAAGATGAAGGAGAGGAGAAGAAATGGCCGGAGGAAGAGGAGGAAGAGGGGGAAGAGGGGGAAGACGGGAAGGGAAGAGAGGAGAGGAACAGAGACGTATTACTTCTATCTCTTTTAAATGAAGAAGAAGAAGGGGAAGGGGAAGGGGAAGGTGAAGGGGAAGGGGAAGGTGAGGTACGAAGGGAGACGCAGGAAGAGTTAGTAGAAGAAAATGGAGAAGATGAGGAGGGGGAGGAGGAAAATGGGGGAGGTGGAGAAGGAAGAGGAAGAGGAGGAGGAAGAGGAAGAGGAAGAGGAAGAGAAGGAGGAAGAGGTGGAGGAGGGAAAGGCTGAGCAGGAAAAGGATGAGGACGAGAAAGAAGAGGGGGAAGTAGAAGAAGGGAAGGATGAGACTGGGAGAACAGGGGAAGAAGAAGAAGGAGAGGGTAGTGGAGAAAAATCTAGACTATTGAAACTCTCAATTTGATTGATTGAGTAAAAAGAATGAGTAGCTAATTGGAGGTTTTGATTTCTAGAGGAAGGGAGGTAAGAAGAGGGAGAGGGAGAAGGAGATGAAGAGGAAGAGGGGGAGGAAGAGGGGGAGGAGGAGGGAGAAGGAAAGGGAGAGGGAGAGGGAGAGGAAGAGGAAGAGATGCAAGACGAAGATGAAGGAGAATAATGTGGTAAATAAGGGGAAGGAGAAGGTGAAAGAGATGAAGAGGAGTGAGATGGGGAAGTAGACAGAAATGATGAGAAAGAGGGAAGAGAAGGATGATAGAGAGGGGGCCTCGACAATGAAGATGGGGAAGGGGATGCCGATGAGGTAAAGTATGCAGAGGACGATGGAGGGGAGCAGGAAGAGAAGAAGGGATAGGAGGAAGGAGGGGAGGAAGGAGGAGGGAAAGGAGGAGGGGGTGAAGAGGGAGAATACTCCAACAAAGAGGAGGAGGAGGAGGAGGGAGGAGGAGGAGGGAGGAAGGAAGGAGGAGGGAGAGTAGGAGGCCATTCGGAAAAGAAACGAGGAGAGAGGGATGAGGAGGAAGAGGAAGGAGAGAGGGGGAGGTAGGAGGAAGGAGATATAGGAAGAGAAGAGAAGGAGGAGGAAGAGAAAGAAGAGAAGGAGGAGGAAGAGAAAGAAGAGAAGAAGGAAGAGAAGAAGAAGGAAGAAGACGGTAAACGATGAAGAGCAAAGGAAGCTGGTAATCCTCCTCCCATTCCGACCTCCATCTCCCTCCCTTCTTCTCTCTTCCCTTCTCCTCTTTTCCTCTGCCTTTCTCTGCATCCATTTTCTTTCGCTTGCTCCCCTTCCTCCCTCTCTCCTCCTCCTCCTTCCAGCCATCTTACTCCTTCTCTTCTTTACTTCTCTCCTCTCCCTCCCTCCCCTATTTCCTCCCTCTCCTTTGCTTTTTCGTTCCTCTACCCACATCACCTCCTGTCCCTCTCCCCACTCCCCGGCTCTGCTTCTCCTTTCGCTCTGCTCCCATACTCCTCCTTCCCATCTTCCATCTTCTCCTATTTCATTTCTTCGTCTTCTCCCCACTCTGTCTTCGTCTTTCTTCCCCTCCCTTCCTTCCTCTTCCTCTTCCTCTTCCTCTTCCTCTTCCTCTTCCTCAATCCTTTTCTCTTCCTTCTCCCTCCCCTTCTTGTTCCTCTGATTCTGTCATCTTGTTGACTTGAAGATATTCTCTTTCTCCTTGTGCTCCCAAGTCAATGATCCCCCAAAACTCATCGTAGTCCTCTTCTTTCTCTCCTTCTGCGTTCTCTATTATTTCAAGTCTTCTTTTCTTTCTTCTTTCCACTCGTTCTCCGCGCTGTTCCCCTCTTCTCCTTCCTCCCTTTCATCTCCCTTCCCTCCCTCCCACGCCTCTTCTTCTTCCTTCATTCTCATTGTTATTTCCAGCTATCCTCCCTGCTTCTACACTCCTCTCTTCCTCTTCGATATGTTTCTTCCTCTTCTCTTTCAATCGCGTCTACTTCTTCCACTCTCCCCCTTCTCCTTCCCTCTTCCTCTCTCTCCCTCTCCCTCTCCCTCTCCCTCTCCCTTTCCTTCCCTCTCTCTTTCCCTCTCCCTCTGTTCCGCTTGCCCTTCTTCGACCTCGTTGTTCTCAAATTGAAGTTTGATTAGGTGCATTCCAATATAAACTCTCATGGTGGGGTCGGTACTTGAATTGTTAGACTTCTTCTCTCTTCCTGATCGCTCGGTTTTTCTTCTTTCGTGTTCTCCTCTATCTTCTTTTTCCCCCTCGCTTCTCCCCACTTGTCTTCTTTTCTGAGTGTCTCTTCCCGCCTCCGTCTCCCACGCATCGAATAGGTCTACCCTTCTCTCCCTGCGCTCTCTCTCTTCCTGTTGCTCTCTTCTTTCCCATCCTTCTTCCTCTTCTATCTCTCTTCTCCCTCTCTCTCCCCCCTATTTTCCCTCTCTCCCTTCTTGCACATGGTTCCCCTTCCCTCTATGTGGTTCATACCCATCGAATTGATACGCGATGACCTTGCTGACCCCTCCCACCCTTTCCCTCCCTCTCCACTCTCTCGTTTCTTTCATTTATTTCACTTCTTGCGCCTCTATCTCTATCTTTCCATGTCACTTTATCCCCTAACAGATCAGTCCACAACGCTCTCTTCTTCCCTCCTTTTCTTTTCTTTCTATTTTCCTCTTCTCTTTCCTTCTCCTTCTCCCTGTCCATCTCTCTGTACCTTTCTCTCTCCTTCTCTATCTCCTTCTCTCTCTCCCTCTCTATCTGCCTTTCTCTATGTCTCTCTCTCTCTCTCTCTACCTCCCTCTCTCTCTGCCTCTCCATCATCTCTCTCCATCTCCCTCTCCCTTTGCCTCTCTCTCTCCCTCTCCATCCTCTCTCTCCCTCTCCCTCTCCCTCTCTTTCTCTCTCTCTCTCTCCCTCATCCACTGAAATACTTCCTCTTTATCTCTGTTCCTCTCCCACATGAATGAATCTCTCTCTCTGCTCGGTTATCCTTCTTCTTCCTCTTTTCAATCTCTCTTTCTCCTCTCCCACTCGAGCACCTCCTTCATCTCTCTCTCTCTCTCCCTACTCGAAACTTCCTCTCTCTCTCTCTCTCTCCCATTCGAGCACATCCTCCCTCTCTACTTGAGTGTCCTTCTTCCTTCCCTTCTCCCTCTCCCTCTCCTCTCCCTCTCCCTCTCCCTCTCTCTCTCCCTTTCCCACTCGAATGCTTCCTCCCTCTCTCTCTCCCTCTGCTCTCTCTCAATAGCTCTCTCTCTCTCTCTCTCCCTTTCGAGAACTTCCCTCCTCTCTCTCTCTAGTAGAGCCTCCTTCTCTCTCTCCCTCTCTCAAGAGCCTCCTCTCTCTCTCTCTCTTCCTCTCGAAAACTTCCATCCTCTCTCTCTCTCTGAGAGCTTCCATCGTCTCTCTCTCCTTCTCCATGCTTCCATCCTCTCTCTCCCTCTTGAGCACTTCTATCCTCTCTCTCTTTCTCAAGAGCCTCTCTCCTCTCTCTCTCCTTTCGAGAGCTTCCATCCTCTCTCTCTCTCTCAAGGGCTTCCATCCTCTCTCTCTCCCTTTCAAGGGCTTCCATCCTCTCTCTCTCCCTTTCAAGGGCTTCCATCCTCTCTCTGTCCCTCTCAGCTCTCTCTTTCTCTCTCCTTCGAGAGCTTCTATCGTCGCTCTCTCTCTCTTAAGAGCTTCCATCCTCTCTCTCTCCTTTCGAAAGCCTCCATCCTCTCTCCTCTTTCGAAAGCTTCCATCTTCTCTCTCTCCCTTTCGAGAGCTTCTATCCTCTCTCTCTCTCTTCGAGAGCTTCCATCCTCTCTCTCTCTCTCAAGAGCCTCCATCCTCCTCTCTCCCTTTCGAAGGCTTCCATCTTCTCTCTCTCTCTCTCAAGAGCTTCTATCCTCTCTCTCTCCCTCTTGAGAGCTTCCATCGTCTCTCTCTCCTTCTCTAAAGCTTCCATCCTCCTCTTTCTCTCTGAGCACTTCTATCCTCTCTCTCTCCTTCTCGAAAGCTTCCATTGTCTCTCTCTCCCTCCTGAGAGCTTCTATCCTCTCTTTCTCTCTCTAAGAGCGTCCCTCTTGGCTCTCTCCCTTTCAAGAGCTTCCATTGTCTCTCTCTCCTCTTGAGAGCTTCGATCCTCTCTCTCTCTTTCGAGAGCTTCTATCCTCTCTCTCTCCCTCTCAATAGCCTCGTTTCTCTCTCTCTCCCTCTCGAGAACTTCCATTCTCTCTCTCTCCCTTTCGAGACTTCTCTCCTCTCTATCTCCTTCTTGAGAGCTTCCATCGTCTCTCTCTCCCTCTCGAGAGCTTCCTTCCTTTCTTTCTCCCTTTCTTTCTCCCTTTCTCTCTCCCTTTCTCTCTCCTCTCTCTTTCCCTCTCTCTTTCCTCTCCCTCTCCTCTCTCTCTCCCTCTCTCTCTCCCTCTCCAATTCGAATGCGTCCTTCCTCATCACTCTAACGCCTGTTCCTTGAACTTGATCCCCTTTCCTATTTCTCGCCACCACGCTCTCTGCCTCTTCCTCAGTCTCCTCTTCAGCATACACATACCTGTTAACCCTCTTCCCCTTTCTACCTTCTCTCTCCTCCGTCCTTATGCCTCCACTCCTCTTCTTCCTTTTCTACCTCCCATTCAACATCTTCTTGGCTTTCTTCAGTGTAAGCTCCCTTTCTTCTCTCTCCCACTGCTCCTGCCCTTACTCCTTCTCCTTCATCCTCTCTTCCCTCGCTTGAACAGATATGCGCATGATCCTCCGCTCGTATAACTCCTTTCCTCCTCTTCCTCCTCTTCCTCCCCTTCCTCTCTTCCTCCTCTTCCTCCTCTTTCTAGTTCTCCTCCTCGTTCTCCTCCTACTTCTCCTCTATATTCTCTCACTACTTCTTCTCCTGCACCCCTTCCTCTTCCTCTCCCACGTCCTCTTACTCTTTCTCTTCCTCCTTCTTCCTCCTCACTCTCCCTCCTCCGTAGTTCTTGAGATAGAACTGCCTCTTCTTCTAACTGTGCTTCTAATCCGCCCCTTTCCCCTCTCCCTCTTCCTCTGCCTCTTCCCCTTCCTCCCCTTTCACGTTCTCCATCTCTGGCCCTTCCTCTGCCTCTTCCTCCTCCTTCCCTCTCACCTCCTTCCTCTTTTCTCCTTCTGCCCCGCCCTCTACCTCAACAACATACCTCAACCTTTCTCTCTCTCCCCCTCCACCTCTGCTCCTGTACTTGGGAGAGGAAGGGTCGGGAAACATAAATGAGTAGTTAAGAATAAGAAGTATAGCATCTGCTTTGTAGTTGATCTTGGAGTAAAAGTAGTTTGCCTCAAGAAGAGATATAGGGCGGATGGAGGAGGAGCAGTGGAGGAGGCGGAGAATAAGAGACATGAAAAAGGCAGCCTTAGATTGCAAAAGGAAGTGCAGGTTGTAGTAGTGAATGTAGATCCTTAAGAAGAGAGGCGAGCGGATAGAGGCAGGGAGAGAAAGCACGGAACAAGAGATAGGGGAAGGAAGGAGAGGGAGGGGGGGGGCGGGAGGAGAGGAAGAAGAACAGGAAGAGGAGGAAGAGGAGGAAGAGGAGGAAGAGGAGGAAGTGGAGGAACTGGAGGAAGAGGAAGAAGAGGAAGATTGGATGGATGAAGAAGAGACCAGGTGAGAGTGGGAGGAAGAGTTAGAGGAGAGAGAGGAAGAAGATGGACTGGTAGTAGAGGGGTCGGAGGGGGAGCGGATGTAGACTCGGGGGAGGACTAAGAGAAACGGAGGAGTGGGAGAAGGAGGAGTGGGAGAAGGAAGGGTGGGAGAGGGAGAAAAAGGGGAAGTCCAACGTGAGGAGAGAGAGATGGGCAGAGAGCGGAAGAGAGGAACGATGAAGGCACTGATGTGCTGCACTTCAACTTGAAACAAACATCTATATACGAAACCCTTCCTGCTCTCCTCTCTTCCTTCTTTCTTCTCTTCTGTCGTTTCTTTGTTGTTCTCTCCTCCCCTTTTCCCTATCTCCTCTCTTCTCCCTCTTTCTTCTCTTCGCTCATCTGTTACTCCGCTTGCTACTCCGATACTTCTCTGCTGTCTCTCAGTCTCCCCACTCCTCCACCTTCTACCATCCTGTCCGCCCTCGCCTACATCACTATTCCGATCGGCACGTCTCTCTCTCTTCGTTCCTCTCTCTCCCTCCTCCATCTCTCATCCACTCCCTTCGTTCCTTGATCGCTCTTTCTCTGACCCCTACTCTCAACCCCATCTCGATTTCCCTCCTAATTCTCTCCCCCACCCTCGCCCTCTCTTCCTCCCACTTCCAATGCCCTGGGGTCAACATGAGGGAAAATCAAGGAAGAAATGACTGAGTCAGCGAGAGATAAAATATCCACGCTCGAACTGTAGACTTCTTTCTTTTTACGCGAAGACTTATTGGACTGATGGGATGAAGAGGACGAGGAGGAGGGGGAGAGGAGGAGGAGGAAATGGAGAAGAGCGAACAGAACGAAGGGAAGGGAGGGAAGAGGGAGAAGAGGCAACGGAGGTTGAAGAGGAGCGATGAGAACGAGGGAGGGGAGAAGGGAGAGGAGAAGGGAGGGGAGAAGGGAGGGGAGAAGGGAGGGGAGAAGAAAGGGGAGAAGGGAGGGGAGAAGGGAGTGGTGAGGATGGGGGAGAGGGGGAGAGGGGGAGAAGAGGGGACGGAGGAGGGGGACGGAGGAGGGGACAGAGGAGGGGACGGAAGAGGGGTGGGAAGAGGGGACGGAAGAGGGGTGGGAAGAGGGGACGGAAGAGGGGTGGGAAGAGGGGACGGAGGAGGGGACGGAGGAGGGGACGGAGGAGGGGACGGAAGAGGGGACGGAGGAGACGACGGAGGGAGAGGGACGGAGGAGGGGACGGAGGAGGGGACGGAAGAGGGGACGGAGGAGGGGACGGAGGAGGGGACGGAGGAGGGGACGGAGGAGGGGACGGAGGAGGGGACGGAAGAGGGGTGGGAAGAGGGGACGGAGGAGGGGACGGAAGAGGGGTGGGAAGAGGAGACGGAGGAGGGCACGGAAGAGGGGTGGGAAGAGGAGACGGAGGAGGGCACGGAAGAGGGGTGGGAAGAGGGGTGGGAAGAGGGGACGGAAGAGGGGAGGGAAGAGGGGTGAGAAGAGGGGACGGAGGAGGGGAAGGAAGAGGGGGGAGAAGAAGGGACGGAGGAGGGGGCGTAAGAGGGGAGGGAAGAGGGGACGTGAAGAGGGGAGGGAAGAGGGAGTGGGAAGAGGGGTGGGAAGAGGGGACGGAGGAGGAAACGTAAGAGGGGTGGGAAGAGGGGACGGAAGAGGGGAGGGAAGAGGGGTGAGAAGAGGGGACGGAGGAGGGGAGGGAAGAGGAGGGGGAGAAGAAGGAACGGAGGAGGGGGCGTAAGAGGGGTGGGAAGAGGGGACGGAAGTGGGGAGGGAAGAGAAGATGGAAGAGGAGAGAGATGAGGGGTGGGAAGAGGGGTGGGAAGAGGGGAGGGAAGAGAACACGGGAGAGGGGAAGGAAGTGGGGAGTCGAGAAGAGAGGGGAGAGGGGATGGGAGAAGAGAGACGAGAGGGAAGGGAGAGAGCGAATGAGAGAGGGGAGGGAGAGGGAAGACGAGAGGAGAGAGGAGAGGAGATGGGAAAGGGTAGCGGTGAGGGGAGGAGAGGGGAAGGGAGAAGAGAGGAGCGAGGAGAAGAGGGGAGGAAAGAGGCGGGGCGAGAGGAGAGGGTAGAAGGGAGGGGAGAGGGGAGGGTAGAGGGGAGGGAAGAGGGAGAGGACGGAGGGGGAGGAGGAGGGAGAATTGGAGGAAGAGAAGAGGGGTGAAAAGAGTGAAAGGAAGAGAGGGGGAAGGAGGAGGGGAAAATGGACGTGGAGAGGGAGGCGAAGGAGATTGAGAGAGAGGGAGGTTGGAGAATGAAGAAAGGGTGGAGGAAGAGAGAGGGTGGGAGACGAAGGGGAGAGGAAAGAGGGAGGAAGGTGAGATAGACGATGATGAAATGGGGAGAAGAGAGGACGATGATAGCAAAGGAGATGGTAGGGAAGAGGGGGCTTGGGTATAGGAGAGGGGACGACGAGGGGAAAGAGAAGAAGGGGGGAAGGAACGAAGCGTAGAGGGTATGGAGGAAGGGAAAGAGGAAGAGATAGAGGAAGGTGAAAGGGCTGGCATGGAGCCAGAACCATTACTTTGAACAAAAGGGAGGGAGAAGGAAGGTGGGGAGAGGGAGGAAAAGGAGGGAAAGGCTTTGAATGAAGATAGAGAGGATGATGAAGAAGAAGAAGAAGAAGAAGGAAAATAAGAAGGAGGGGCGTATGAAGAGGAGGAGGAGGAAGAGGAGGAAGAGGAGGATGAGAAGGATGAGGAGGAGAAGGGATACGGGTTCTTAGTAGTAGAGGAATGGGGCAAAGAGAAAGAAGATGAAGATGAGGGAGGGGGGTGAGGAATGGGCAGAAGAGACAAAAGAGGATGGGAAAGATGACGAGACGCATGAGAGGGAATTCGAAGGAAAGGAAGGGGGAAGAGTAGAGGCGAGAGAAGAGGGAAGAGAAGATTGCGCAGAAGATGGGAAGAAGGAGGGAGGGGAAGGAGGATGAAGGAGACTGCGCGAGAAGAGGGGGAGGGAAGAGAGGGGAGGGAGAGGCTGAAAAAGTTGAGAAACGAACTGGAGGACGAGAGAAGGAGAGAGGGGGGAGAGAGAGGGGGAGAAGAGAGGAGGATTGGAGGAGAGGGGAGGGGGAGAGAGGGGGAGGAGAGAGGGGGGAAGAGAGAGGGGGGAAGAGAGAGGGGAGGAGAGAGGAGAGGAGGAGAGAGGAGAGGAGGAGGAGAGGAGAGGAGAGAGGGGAGGGGAGAGGAGAGGGGAAAGTGCGAAGAGGGTATAACAAGGTAGGAGAGCGCGGAGAATGGGAGGAAGGGAAGCAAAATACATTAGATGAAGATGAAGAGGAGGATGAAGATGAAGATGAAGAGGAAGGAGAAGAAGAAGGAGAAGAAGAAGGAGAAGAAGGAAAAGAAGAAGGAAAAGAAGAAGGAAAAGAGAATGAAGAGTACGAAGAGGATGTGGCCGAGGGAGAAGACACGAAGAGAGGGCGATGAGGGAAAAAGTGAGAGGGGGAGGGAGAGGGAGAGGAAGAAGGAGAAGGAGAGGAAGAGGGAGAGGGAGAGGGAGAGGGAGAGGGAGCGGGAGAGGGAGCGGGAGATGGGGAGGGGGAGGGAGCGGGAGAGGGGTTGGGATAGGAGGAGGGAGCGGGAGAGGGGTTGGGATAGGAGGAGGGAGCGGGAGAGGGGTTGGCATAGGGGGAGGGGGAGGGATAGGGGGAGGAGGAGGGAGCGGGAGAGGGGTTGGGATAAGGAGAGGGGGAGGGAGAGTAGGAGGGAGAGGGGAGGGATAAGGGGAGGGGGATGGAGAGTAGGAGGGAGAGGGGGAGGGAGAGGGGGAGGGAGAGGGAGAGGGGAGGGAGAGGGGAGGGAGAGGGGGAGGGAGAGGGAGAGGGGGAGGGGGAGGGAGCGGGAGAGGGGGAGGGAGCGGGATAGGGAGCGGGAGAGGGGGAGGCATAGTGGGAGGGGAGGGAGCGGGAGAGGGAGCAGGAGAGGGGGAGGGAGCAAGAGGGGGAGCGGAAGAGGGGGAGGGAGCGGAAGAGGCAGAGGGAGAAGGGGAGGGAGATGGGTAAGGAGAAGGAGAGGGAGAGGGAGAAAGAGAGGGAGAGGGAGAAAGAGAGGGAAAACAAATCGGACATAGACCAAACGCTGGTGTTCTTCCCCTTTCTTCCTCCACCCTCTGTTCTCCTTTGTTTCGGCGAGTTGGTTTCTGCTCCTTCCTCCCTTCTTTTCCTCCCCCTGCCTCCTTCTCCTTTTCTTTAACTTGCCTCTTACCTCCACCTACACCTACCACCTCCACTACACCTACACCTACACCTACACCTACACCTACACCTACACCTACCACCTACACCTACACCTACACCTACACCTACACCTACACCTACACCTACACCTACACCTACACCTACACCTACACCTACACCTACACCTACACCTACACCTACACCTACACCTACACCTACACCTACACCTACACCTACACCTACACCTACACCTACACCTACACCTACACCTACACCTACACCTACACCTACACCTACACCTACACCTACACCTACACCTACACCTACACCTACACCTACACCTACACCTACACCTACACCTACACCTACACCTACACCTACACCTACACCTACACCTACACCTACACCTACACCTACACCTACACCTACACCTACACCTACACCTACACCTACACCTACACCTACACCTACACCTACACCTACACCTACACCTACACCTACACCTACACCTACACCTACACCTACACCTACACCTACACCTACACCTACACCTACACCTACACCTACACCTACACCTACACCTACACCTACACCTACACCTACACCTACACCTACACCTACACCTACACCTACACCTACACCTACACCTACACCTACACCTACACCTACACCTACACCTACACCTACACCTACACCTACACCTACACCTACACCTACACCACCACCTACACAACCACCTACACCTACACCTCCACCTACACCTCCACCTACCCCTCCACCTACACCTACACCACCACCTACACCTCCATCCTCGTTTATCTGCTCTGTAAGATTCTTCCTCCCTTTGTTTGTTTGGATTATCTCTCTTGCCCCTCCTCGTCTTCTTCTTTCCCCTTCCCCCCTCTACTACTTCATTTCTCCCTACTCCTCGTTCTTCCTTTCTCTCTCTCTCTCTCTCCTTCTCTCTCTCTCTCTCTCCCTCTCGCTTTCCCTCCTCTTGCCTTAATGCTATATATTTCACTTCCTCCTCCAACCTGCCCCCTTCTTTTCTCTCAACCATACTTTCTTTTCCCCTTCCCTTCCCCTTTTCTTTTGCCTTTCCCTCTCCATTGCCCATGCCCTTTCCTTTTCTCTTTCCCTCTCCCTCTCCCTTTCCCACTCCCTTTCCCTTTCTCTTTCCCATTCCCTTTCCCTTTCCTTTTCCATTTCCCACTCTCTTTCCCTTTCCCTTTCCTTTTGTCTCTCCCATTCCCTTTCCTTTTCCCACTCAATTTCCCTCTCCCTCTCCCTTTCTATTTCCCTTTCTCTTTCCCTTTCCCTTTCCTTTTCCCTTTCCTTTTCCCTCTCCCGTTCTCTTCTTCTTTCCCTCTTTCTAGCCCTCTGCTTCTTCATTTTCCTCTCCTTGATCAGCCTCTTCTTCTCGTACACTTCCATATTCTGGACTTTCTCCTCGCACTGGGCTAATTTGATGAAAGAGAGAGAACGGATAGATGGGTAAAATACGGAATAAGCAGGACGAGAGAGAAAAATAGCGCAGAATGCGAAGAATAAAAACAACACCCTTTCCCAACGGTCTGATCCTCCTTCCTCATCAGCCCCTCTCCCTCCCCTCCTCCTCCACTCCCTCGCTAAAATCTTCGCCTTGGCCCCCCACTTCCCTGTTTCCCCTCCATTTCCCTTCTCCCTTTCCCTCCCTCTTTCTCCGTCCCACATCTGCATATCTCCACGCATACTAGCCCTCCGTCCCCTCTTTCTACCAATGATTTCCTCCCTCTCCTCCTCTCTCTCTCCTTTATCCGCTCTCTCTCCTCCTTTGTCTTCTGCACTGCCACCCTCATACCCTCGTTTACTGCCAATGCGTTCAGCTTAGATCTCACGAACGAACCATCTCTCTCAACCCTCACCGTCATCTTCACCCAGATGTTCTCTATATGCACACGCACCATCCCCTCCTCCTTCTTTCCGTTTCCTCTCGCCCTTGCTTTCTTATCCCTTCGCTCTGCCCTATTCTTCTCCTCCTCATCACCCCAGAAGAACGACGCTCTTTCCCCCCTCTTCCCCTCCACGATCGACATCCTCTTCGTCTCGAAATCGTATACTAAGTCTGTCTCTCCTCCATTCTGTAGGTAGTCAAGGAGGAGAGGAGGTGCGTATGTGATCTTCTGAGTCGCCTCTACTGCTGTTCTCCGAACAACGTCCAACAACCTAGACAGAGTGTTTGTGTCTCTGTTTCTCACCATGCTAGATGACTCCCAAAACTCACGCCAAGGGATCAACGATACCAAATGACGAGGAATAGACATGTTGTGTTCCGCAGATTATGTCATAGTCTGATTCCTCTGCCCCCCCTTTGAGTTTCTCTTTGTTCAAAAACAGAAGCACTTGCAGGAACAGAAAATACTTTGATTGACGAAGTGTTTTTACAAGGGAAAACGAATTTGTTTCTAGATATATTCCATTTAAAACTAAAGCATATGGAGCGTCCATTTTGTTCTATACTTGTTTCATTTAATACTCCCAATTCAAAATTTCCAGTAGGCACCTGTTTGCATAAAAAAAAACATTATCGTGGTCAGTTCATTGGCATCAATTCATGTTCGAATAATCAAAACGTCCGTATGTAGCCCAAAAATAATAGTGTTCTTGCGGTGCACTTTAAACTGATGTAAAAAATGCATTATCGTTAGATTACTCAGACCAAACAGCGCGCTTCATCGAAACCGAATAGGATGAGATTTTTTTTCGTTCTTTCGATTTCGCTTTTTCGATTTTTTTTTCTTTTCGCGCGTGAAGTTCGGCAGTTGAGATTTAAATTAAACACATCTTTATTGCTCTCTTTATAATCATTATATGACACTTTAACATACACCAATATATAAAACATTAACGTATATTCGATCTTGAGCATTCTTAACGATTGGATTATATGCATATCATGTTAGAAAATTCAATATATGTATGCTTTAAAAGATATTTTAACACAATACCAACAGATACAGCATTGGCATATATTATATCCAAACTATTGTGCACTACTCATATACGCACACAAACACTCTTCACACACACTGACCACATACACTCACACTGCTCACATGCACTCACGCTGTTCACACACACTCACGCTGATCACATTCACTAGCATCACGTTTGGCTATTACATGAACTGGAAGTTTTTCTCGTGGTACGACTTGATAAGTGGTGTGAACACTCTGCTTGCCACCATTCTCATTCTCACGTACGGGATCCTACACACATATGAAAAACCTTCTTCTTCAGTGGGGACTGGAAAGGGCCATCGCAATATGCATTTAATACAAGATTAGTTAGTAGATGAATCCTAAATCATGAATCCTAAATCCTGAATCCTAGATCCTGACTCCTGAATCCTGTTAATCACAGTAGCAAATCAAATAAATGTGAATACTGTATGTGGTGTATTTGTTTAGTCGAATCCAATGTTAATGCGTGTTTACCTTCGAAGTTAGAGTTGTACTTCTTGTAGACGACAGGGTGAATTCTTCTCGTGTACGATTTGTGAGTCCTTTGGTCTGCGTGTGATTGAGCTATTCTTCTGGGTGGGTGGAAAACGAAGGCTCGTGCTTGGATGTCCGTCCCTCTTTCTTCGTTAACCGAATTGAGGACATCGAAGAAAGATCTCCTGCCCCTTACAGTCGAGTTCGTGTTGTCAATCACTACAGAATACCCGGCCATCAACGCCTCGTATGCCAATTTGAGGCATTTGTTCATAGAGCCGATCGAGTCCTAAACACAAGAAAAAGCAGCAGAGGCAAACCGAAAAGAAGGAAGCAGACGAAAACAGGAAAGACAAGCGGATAATCGAAGATAGAAACGAAAGAGACGTGAAAGCATAGGAGATACGGGGAGATAAGATGGGAGAAGGGGTGTAGAGTTTTAGATGAGTATCAATGAACAAAAGGTCATATATAACACTCAAAACAGCCCGTTGTCTCATGGAGGATTTACGTGATTGAAGTAAAGAAACACAGCAAAGAAGACCCTTGAGCACACTCCAAGCAACGCGATTACGACATCAACATATATGGACGTCAAATGCATGCATGCTTGTGTGACATATGCTATCGTGGTAGGAATGGAGAAGATATACAAACATGCGAGAACAGGAGTACAGGAAATAACTGAGTCCACGACATGCGTCAGTGAGCGTGGGTTATTTCGACAAAACTCAGCAGTATGAATGAGGCTAATAGTGATGCGCGTGTCAATGCTCGAGTTATTCTCAAATAGAAAAATCTTAAGTGTAGTATCCGCGTGTGACGCGCTTGCAGTGTTTAGTTGTAGAATTCGAGTGCGGTGTGTTTGCTGTGTTTAGTGTTTGTATTTGCTGTGTTTATGCGCGTGTTGGCCATGATTCTGTTACAATCATAGAATAAAGAGTTGTCTGATAATGTTATATCAGTATTAGTATTAGTCCAAGTGTATGAGTATACAATTCTCTCGTGTGTTTTCCTTACGTTGTTGCATCTGATGTATCCCACGGGGAGGACGAATGCGAAGGTGAAGGTGGATTTCCCTGATCCAGGGGGTCCCACAAGGAATAGGACTTCTTGAGAGGAAGAGGGGGCCTTGGGGGGAGGGAGGGGGGCCAAGGGGAGGACTGAATGGAACAGTAGGGAGATGAAGCGTAATAGTAATCGTCATCGACAATGAAAGGCAACGGGAGCTCAGGGCGAACGAAAGGACGAGGAGAGCATGTATGTCTGCTCTGGAAGAGGATCCTGATAGTGCCTCTGACGACGTTGGTGACGAGGTCCTCCTCGTCCGAGAGATAGGCAGTCCGGTTCTGTTCCTCGTTTCTTCTGTTGTCGAAGTCCTTGCAATACTTCCACCCGTATCTCTGGGAGTAAGTCATTCCTGTTGTCATCGCCTTCATCAAACCTTCAGGGACCTCAATTCCGGGGAGAAGCGGCTGCTGGCTTTCTCTCTCCCAGTAGCTCCTCTGCTCATCATCATCCTCCTCCATTTCTTCTTCGTCGTGCCACTCCTCGCTCTCCGACCCCTGTGCATCTCCTCTATCGTCGTTGTACTCATACTCGCTCTCACTATCGTATCCCCCATCCGCCCTTTCGTCGGATGAATAGTACTCACCATCACTTCCTTCGTAGAAATTGGACAGATTGCGGGGTTCTTCGTCCTCAGACTCCTGCCTGTATCCATGTGCCTCATAGGACCCGTCGTCGTCGTAGTCAGGAGCACGGCCGTACGAGTTGTCGTATGCGTACTCTCCTCTGTGTCCATCGCTGTCTGCGTCGCTCCCATCGCTCCTGTACGCATTTCCCCGGGTGTTGCCGTAACCAGCGTGGTTGTAGTAATCCATCTCATCGCTCTCCTCTTCAGAATATTGTTGTTGAGGCTGGTGGGTAAGGTGGTGTCCTTGGCTGCCTCCTCCATTACCGTGTCCCGCTCTTCCTCGGTTACCACCTCTACCTCTACCTGGTTGTCCATTTAACAGCACTGCATTTCTGTCCGTCCCAGCCCAACCCCCTCTTCCTCTCCTCCATAACACTCCTCCTCTCCTTCCTCTCCTTCCTCTCCACCCTCCCCTTCCTCTTCCATGCGTGTGGACGGAGACGCAATTAACCATGTTTATCTTGACAAACATGTTCGATGTATTTGTTGTGTTCGATGTATTTGTTGTGTTCGATGAATCGCTACGATAAAATGAATTTGACATAGCTGAGTATCCAATCCCTAGAAATAAAGAAAAAATTAACAGAAAAAAAAAGCACAATTAATATACTATTTTGTATAGAATATGGTGTGCAGACAAATGAATAAAAATAGTTCATCAAAAATATGGATGCTCCCCTGGTGTCAAACCTGTAAGCCACACACACATACGGATTTGAGAAAAAATCATTTTTTGAGAATCTACAAAATAAAAAATTAAGGTGTCAAGGATGGACGAATTACTAGTTTACTGACGAAGCGTATAAATAAGTCATGTTTTGTAATCATGTAAACGAAACTGTACATTTTGATCTACTGGAGAAAAACAAATCATAAAGAATAAAACCCTAATTAAATTAGAGATTCAGCGAGTTAAGGCTGAGAAGACTTGGCATCAGCCTCGACGAGTCTGCTTGACTCTGCAGGGAGATTGGGAGTCCGTTGGGTATTTCTAGGGTGATACGAATCTGTAATTGGTTTGAATACGCGCTCACTGATATCGGAGTTGCTCAGGTAGGGGATCCTGCACACATACGAAAATCCGTCCTTTTTTGTGGGAACTGTGATTGTTGTGTAGGAGTAATATACGCATCATGATACATCTGTTAGACACTTACAATGGTGCATGAGATATGGATGGATGCTTACTAAAAACACTCTAATTGAAGGAATGGGAAACAATACATAAACGATATTCTAAAAACTTACGAACGAAACCAGAAGCATACGAACGGAACGCAACAGGAGGGATATATTCAGTGTTTGATCTCTGAGATCTGCTGACGGTGTTCCCTTTGCATATTTCTTCTTCTGTCGAGAGAAGGAACGCTCTGGCCTTGATGGGGGGCAGGGAGGGGTCTCTGGCTGCATTGACTTCCTCGAGTGCTTGGATGTACCTGTCTCTCCCAGTCTTCGTGGGATTGGTGTTGTCAATCACCACTGAGTATCCTCTCTCCAACGCATATTTTGCGAGAGAAGTGCATTTCATCATGGCCCCAAGGGAATCCTGCGGGTGGAAATGTGAATGTATACCTCAATGTGTTTAGAGAGATGATGTAAGTCAATGACTGTAACATCAGAACGAACATAACTAGTATGGTTAACGTACAAGGTACGTGTGCGCGCACGAATAAGCAATCTAAAAAGTGAAGAAATCAACAAACCAATAAGCTGTAGAAGCACGATATTAAGGAAGCAAAGAACAGGAAGAGAGATAGAGGATGTAAATGCGAATGCAAGAATTCAGTAAATGGGTGTGGACAGATTTGACTCCTACATTATTGCATCTGATGTATCCCAAAGGAAGGACGAAAGCATAGGTGAAGGTTGACTTCCCTGCCCCAGGGGGGCCAACGAGGAAAAGGATTTCCTGAGAGGGAAGAGGGGGTCTTTGGGGGGAGGGAGGGGGGCCAGGGAGAGGTTTCCTTGGACGCGTATGGAAGAGTCTTGTAGTAGTTGTGCTCGCCATGTTGATCACCTAGGTAAGGCAGAGGGAGAACGGGTTCAGGGAAAGGGATGGGGGACTGTGTGTCCTCGCTTTGAAAGAGGATCTTGATTACCCCCTTGGCAATGTTGGAGAGATCTTCGTCTGAGCAGAGTCTTTCAGCCGTGGGGTCTTGCTCCTCCCCACTCTCCATTCCTCCGCCGTACCCTCCTCTGAACGTTTCGATCCCGTTGGCAGATAGCACATCTTCCCCGCCAAAAAGGCTTGGGTCAGTCCCCTGGGCATAGGAACGAGGCACTGTATCTGTTCACGGGTGGGAGGGGTATATTGGCGGGGGTTTGGGTGGTCAGACGGTTGTCCAAGCTGGGAAGGCACAGAAGGGAGAGGCATAGGTTGTATGCTCCCTACCGTCGACCGAGCTCCATTCAAACCTCCACCAGCTACAGGTTCTGCGTCCACCCCACCTGCGGTCACCTTCATTTGAGAATGCGCAGTGGTCTGCATCCTTTCCTGCTTCTGCAACTGCTTCCTTTCCTTCGCTCGTTGTCTGCCAAGTCTCCTCTTCTCTTTCTTTGCCTCTTCTTTCGAAGCCCAGAGCAGCTCTATCGACTCTTCCGATGTCATTCATATCATGTACAATATTACTTGCATTGCCACTGTTTAACTCACACCGTGTACAGGTAGCGGCTTCTCTTGATTCCGATTCAAAAACAGTCGCCTATCGATCTTTGTTCTTACGAATGGAGTCGGTACCTTCGCCTTCAGCAATGCTAATTTTAGCCGTGCGCTGGGAAAGATCGTCGATGTCATTTTGGTCTAAGTTGTGGTATGTTTTGCCCGCATGTCCTTCACCCCCAGCTTCGTGCGCTTCTGTATTTCCTGACGATAATTTAGTTGCACTCATCTCTACTTCTCGCTGCTGAGACAAATCTGAAAACTGTCCCGACATCCCTTTCAAGAACACAGTAAAATACAATCCATAATATTTATTTAGAATCAGGTTATATTAGGTGATTTTTGTGAAGAAAAGAGTAATATTTCTAATTCTAGAATTTTTACGAAATGATGATGGTTGGAAAGGATATTTCTGAGAAACGTACACTGACTAGAGGATAAAGTGAATTATGTATGTATATACGTAATCATGCATATGATATTTTCGTTACTTTAACTCTGTTCGTTTGTTTTGATGTTCTCTTTTTCTTTTTCCTTCTTTTTTTGCAGACATGGTTCGAATTACGCAAGACTTGATTGTCAAGAAGAGAGTGAACACCATGGTGGACTTCTTGCTGACCTTCAAGAGCTATCTCTGCATCAGTTGAACATAGAAAGATCCGAGTTAATAGGAAACATCTGTAAGGGACCGAAGATCTTGTATCTACAGAACAATTTGATTCCCCAAAATCGAAAATGTGAAGAAACTAAAGGATGCTCAGTGCAGTAACTTCGCACTGAACAACATTGCTAAAATCGAGGGATTGGAGGAGTGTGAGAAACTCGAGCGCTTAGATTTGACTGTGGAATTTCATCGACATTCAATCTTTGAAAGATAGTTTGGAGAACATCAAGGATCTTGAGTTTTTTAGAGAATTGTACGTTGTTTGTGGTATGGGGTATGAGATCTGTGTGCGTATGTATAGTACTGATATCACAACTAATAGCGTATGCCGCATGACCTCGCTCGGAATGGTTCTTCACAGGTACCTCATCGGAGAGCCATGTACTGACTTTGCATACTACAGACTGTACACGATTGGGGTGTTGAAGAGGATTGAAGTCTCTAGACGGGAAAGAAGTAACAATCACAGAGAGACTGACTGCTGAGAAATCCCTAGGTATGGGGATCTACACCCTAGCAATCAATTCACGTATCAAGCCATAAAAATGTGTCATGTGATTATGTGTGTGTGTGTGTCACTTTGCGTGGTTTGATTAGTTTCGTCTGTATATGTCTCTGTCGTGTTTATACACTGCTTCGTTTCTCCTAAACGAACGTTTTTTTGTTATGCGTACATGATTTTTATGCATGGATGTTGTGGGTGTGTGTTCGGCTAATATAACATGGCAATGGATGTCATTACCTACTCTATACGCCTAACTGAACGGTGGTATTTGTTGCAGAGGAGAACAAGAGGAAACTGGCGTTGTACTGTGAGTTATTCGGAGAGTGAGCAAAGAGAAGGGGGTACGACAGCGACGCAGAGGAGGAAACAGAGGACGGAGACCCTGTCTACGTGTTGAAGAAAGTGTTTCCGAATGACGTGGACGGATTAATCCGGGAGGTATTCCCCCTCTGAGATTGAGGAAATGGCTAGGGATGTTCAACGAAAAAGATCGCAGGGAAGGTGCGATCGTTCTCTCCTCAACGGGAGGCTGGGGATGTACAAAGAGCAGGAGGACGCTGAGAGAAAGAGGTACACATTAACAAACCAACACCACCGCATGCATTGTGTGTCCTGTCGATTGTGAAAATGTTTCGTAGGGACTGATATCTATTAGTATTCTACACAGCGGAATATGCATATATCTGTGAGCATGCTAGTCATACGGGGACTGTATGCGTAACTGACAACTGTTTCACAATTTGTATTGCACGCTTGATTGTGCGTCTCTTTCTCTCACACACCGCAATGCACATCGGATGATGAATTCCCTTACTTGTCCTCATTTCGCATAAAAGACAAGAGGAGCGTCATGCTCCGAATGAGTTCTCGCCTGCGCCTGATTTGGCAAAGGAAGCATACAAGAAGCTGAGCCAAAAGGACTATGAGAGGGACGGAAAGAGGCCTTCGCAGAGGAACACAGGAAGATACGATTTCACCTTCGATGTATGATATCTGAATTGACTAGTGCCCTGTATCTATGACCTCATCTACAGCTGCTCTTTTCGATGATCAGTCGAACATGTACTCGGTTCCCTCCTAGAGGAGTCTTTTTATCTCATACTGAATGTACACGTGCTTGTCTCAGCATCCATTTTATGTTAAGTTACCAAGACCGATCTAACATGATTCCCTGTTTATATATATATCTTCTGTTCGTGCGGGATTCCTTTTCCTTTGCATCTTCTGTATCTGTGTGTTTGCGTTTATGTATATCAATGCACCTCACTTGTTACAACACGTGCACGTCGACATCGTTGTGTGTGGATGGGATGGATGGCTACGGATATCTTAGGAGGAGGCAAAGGGTTATCTGCTCGAGGTCGCAGCACCACAATACACTGGACACCTCAGCAATTGAAGTTGACCTCCACCCTACTTGGGTTCAGGTATGTCTCGTGTCGTCCGCCTTCCCTTAATATACTTCTTTGCATTTCTCTTAGCTCCTTATCCTTGCGAAATTGGTTGTTGTTAAATATCTGTTCGCTTGAACTGTTTCTCGACGCGGTTGAGGGATGCACTCACCATCACATACAACATGTACACCCCCATATGTTATGTTTAATTGTTATGTTTTGTTGTTCAGCGCCATATCCATTCTCGATGACTACCATGTCACTTCTCTCTTCAGATCTTGGTCGAGGGAGAAGAACCTTCTACTACACTTGGACGAGGAAATTGGTCGTGGAAGCTTCCAAGGTCCAACGAAGTCCTTCCCACCGGAAAATTGGAGAATTTCCATGCCGTTTTGTTCCGCTGTGTTGTCCGAGGAAGAAGTAAGTGTTGAAGTCTCTGCGTCGGTTGAGTCTCATTTATTTCACAATATAATTCTACAGTGCATTGTTGTGTATTTCATTTTGTTAACAATCGAATGGTGTTTCCGTAATGTGGATTGCAGCCGTTTCTCCCATCTCTCATCCGAGAATGACTGACGAAGAGAATATTGAAGGAGATTATCCTTCCTCCAAGCCTCAAGCATCGTCTGCGGAGTCAAAGAAAAAGGAATTGTCGTCGATCGGCGTCAGGAAGGAGAAAGAAGGGCTGGGACCGACGCCAGTGAGCTCCAAAATGTCTGCTAAACTCCGTGCTGAGCTGGATAAGAAGGAGGCGGAGGAAGTGGAGGCACGTCTCAAGGCAATCGAGGTAAGTTGCGCCGACGAGTCAATAGTAGTGCCTCTTCATATATTTCATCCTTTAACGCGTATCATTGTGTCGCTTGTGGCTATTAGTGCACTCTTTTGGTATATCAATCCCACCGCTTCGTCTGGCGTTCACTAATCATTCCTTGTTGCTCTACATTTTGTATTTCTCTTCATTCTGTAGTTGAAGGAGGCAGAGAAGAGAGAAAAAGCTTGGAATATTGGGAGGAGAGAAGGAGAGTACGATCAGAGCTCTCGCAAGTGGACTTGGCGTTGACCTGGATGAACTTCCTGACTTGGAGTGATCTGCGGACATTGCTATTGTGCAATACTTGCAATAGCTCTGTTCTAGCAACTCCTATTGTATTTGTATGCCCTTGATATACTAGTTATGCCAACTATTTGTATGATAGCTCGCTAGAAGACCCGTCTCTAGATATCAGTTTTATCTACACAATCAAACATACTAGCCGAGATGCGTACTGTAGAAAAAGATGGAAAAAAAGTACCCACGTTTATTTCCTGTGTACATTGGTAGAATAAGAGTTGCACACTCTTCTGTCGTGAGTTATGACAATAAAGGGTTTGGAAATTGTTTTTTCTTTTGTTTTTAAATTACATGCAAATTATCAAATCAACTGTGACAAAATTCGTTGTTTGAAAAGCAATAATCGAATGGTTATATCATTGTCAGCAACGTACAGGGGTCAAACACACAAGCAAACTCTATGTATTCTAGTGTGTGCAGTTTTCTTCAGTTTCGAGTCAAATTAGGTCGAAATTAGTGTTGGTGTCACATACAAGCATAATGCAAATGAAGAGTGGGAACTGAATAACTTGCTATTTCAATAAACAAAAAAGTCTTCAGTTGTCCCCGTATTTGTGTGTTTCTAGATTTCCACTCATATCCTGCTAGATTAAGGATTAATGAGGCAGCCTAATTTAACTAAGCTGGAAGTATTGCGAGCGTGTATCGACTTGATCTCTCGTAAGGGGGCTCGTGGTTGTGCTAGAAGACTCGAACCACTCGTCGATCGCGTTCTTCTATGGATGAACACGCGTGATAAAGGTTCTCTACCGAGTTCAGGTTCTCTGTCTGTTCCGCCGTCTATCTCTCTGAAAGAGAGCGACAGTGTCTGGGGTGAGGTGCTTTCCATACCTTCCGTTCTCCACAATGTCCTCCATCGAGAATACAGCACTGGGGTTCGCTTCTTAGACTGGTGAGAAGGGACGGGTGCAAGAGAGGAGGGATACGCCTGAGAATTGCGTCGGAAATAGAAAATTCTCTCTTGAGCAATGTGGAGGCACTTTCTTCTTCGTTTTCGCTGGACTCATTCTCACTTCCAGAAGGACTGAAAAACCCACTAGATGCAGGACACTGAGACGAGGCCCCAGCGGAAGAAGGGTGGGATGTTGAATTTCTTCTCTGGCGCTCCCTCTGAGCTCGCGCCTGATCCTCCTCCTCCATCTGACGACGGAATCTATCATTATCCAATGTGCAGTGTGCCATTGGAATTCAGAGAATCCGTTTGGTGAAGTCGGCAGCTGGGTTTCAAACAGGTTGTTTGTGCACTACTGAAGAAATATACAGGAGTAACCAAATTGTATGGGTTACGGTGTAAGTCCAATCGTATGCGTATGTGCGTGCCGATGTGTTAGCTAGCACCTAAACGGAACAGAGAAAATTCACTGCAAAAGGAAAAAAAAATATAAAAAAATAAAAAAAAACGAAGGCAACTTGAAGAGTCAAATGCTACACAACATGAATCGTCAATAATACCGAACCATAATATGGCATAAAGGTACACAAATATAAGATGCATAACTCTAACTCAAGCTACATAACATTATACTGGGTTGTCTGTATGAAGAAGATGGATAGACCGAATAGAACGTACGAGGAAGAGGAACCAGATGGAGTCGATCCAAACATAGCAGGCAAAACCCCCAACTCGAGGGTCTCCATAATTGGAAGCGATGATAGCAACAGATGCCGCAGTGAGGCTACCGCTATAGAGCAAATAGATGAGACGTGGTCCATAACGGGTAATCCATTTCGATATCTGATGATCACATTTCCCATCATCCTCCTCAGTAATCTAAATTGCTGATCTGTCAAAGTAGGATTATATCTCTGCATGCGTACATCAGCGGAATGCATATACATGTTATGTTAAACTTGAAGGTGCAATATTGTGAAGTTGAACTATGTATTTCTAATGTAACTAAGATTAATAGAAGATGAGTTGTTCTAGTTCACTATGCCATTGATTACTTACTGAAATTATATGAAGAATTGCTTCGATCAATACAGTGTTTCCGATCTCCTTGGTCAAGAGGGACGTAATGGATTTTGCGGCTTGCCAAAAAGATCCACCACTTGACATATTACCCATGTATGGTCGTTTCTTGTGCGTTTGTTTTCTACTTAATCTGAAGTTCTGGGCACATGCGTGCGTATGCTACGATATTTTCGATTGTCTCTTATCCCGCACGTTACAATGCGCAGTGAACCACGCTGCAAGTAGTGTTAAATGGTTTGATCATCGTGTGGTTATGATACATATGTGAATTAAAATTTAGTAGTGTTTAACTATGGCTACTCTTTTTTGAATAAAATATGTATTTAAGCTAGATAATATCAATATTACGTATGTACAGGAGGAAAGAGGGATGAGCGCTGCGGCAGAAAAAAAGAATTTGGCACTTCATTTTAGAGTAAGCTAACATATTGGCTCATTTCATTTATGTTTTTATGAGTAATTAACTTCAGGACGAACCGATTTTGTGCTCTCCTGCAAAAATAGAAGAAAAAATACCAGAAATGTACAATCACTGAGATGGACCAGATGGACACTGAGGAATTCTTTTTTTTTACATATTTTGTTGCTCAGAATCTAATCCAAATCAACCGGTCATAGGACACTTACTGTTGAATATTAATAATTTGAAATAAAAGCCCCTTGTATTGTCACAGTGCAATACTCTTCCTAAGGATAGAAGATTATGAACTGCCTTGACGGGAACACACAGAAATATCAACAGTTGCCTTATGAAAGGTTGATAAAGAAACGCATGCGGTGAAGGGAGAAATAATAAACGCGCAGGTCCGAAGCGAACACACACCACACAGCCAGAATAGCATGATAATTAATTTTCTTTTACTTTTAAACACGATTGGAAGGTGAGATACATACAGACACTAAACAGACTCTGGAACTTGATTGAAAATAAAAAAATGGATCCGGAACATTACGAAATGAAAATAGCACTGTAAAACGAGAAAATGGAATACAAACATCAGATGAAGCATGTTCCTAAACTACAACTAAAAACAAAGGATAACAGGAAAAACCACGAACAATGACTATCTCCTAAGGTAACAAACAATGGCAAACAACGATCGATGTAGATACTGAAAAAAGCGAAGGAAACCTGGTAGGTACTGGGATGATATAACGGATAGGATCAATATGGGATATCGTTGTTTTTGTTGCATTGAAACAAGAGAGGGATGCGAAGAGATAGGCTGTAACAAGTAAAAGAACCCTTACGGTGAAAAATACAAAGGGTTAGAAGAAACATTCGAATTGGACTAAGCGAAGGGATTTGAAGAAGATGCATGGGGAGAAACTGGAGATAGGGGCAGAAGGGGGTTAACATAGAGAGGTAGATTGACCAGAGGCAACTTGCCTATGAACGAAGTCGGGGGAAGGTGTGTATGAAAGACAAAGGAAGGGGAGGAGGGAAGAGAAGGACAGATAGTGGAAAGGAAGAGAGGGAAGAGAGAGAGGGGAAGCGGAATGAAAGTAGGAGTGAAAACTCGGTGCTGATTGTTGCAATAGTGGGCGTATGGATGCGCAGAGTGAGAGTGGGATGGAGCAGAGAGGGCTACACCTCGCTTCATGTGGATCTGTAGAAGACCTGCAGGAACTGCGGAGATGTGAATGTGCACGATGCTACAAAACGATTGGTTTAAGGGGAGATGAAGGAAGCAGAGGGAGAGAGGGGGAGCGAACATCCTTGAAGGGGTCCGAGGTGGGAAGGGAGGGGGAGTGGTTGTAAGGAGGAGGAGGAGGGGCTGTAAGGGGAGGGGAGGGGATGCGAGAGGAGGAGGGGGAGGGATTGTAAGAGGAGAAGGAGGAGGATGCGAATGCTTAATTTTGATCGGGCCCTTACGGGATTGGAGTGAGGCCAATGACTCAGCGGAGGGGTGGGGAGGGAGAGGGGGAGGGGCGAGGAAAACGAACGGGAGGGTGAGGAGAAAGACGAGGGAGGGGGGGAGATGGGCGAGGGAGTGGAGGGGGAAGGGCTAAGCTTGGTGAACTGGAAGTTCTTGGGGAGAGTCATCATACTATCTATCGGAGAAGAGGACTCAAGGGAAAGGTAAGACACTCCTGACTCTAGCGTATCCCCGCCCTTTCTATCGGCCCCTTCCCCCCCTCGTCCTCTCCCTCTCCCTCTCCTTCTCCCTCTCCCTCTCCTTCTCCCTCTCCCTCTCCCTCTCCCTCTCACTTCGCCATCCTTTCCGTCCCTCTCTGATTCGTCATCGTTTAGAGACCTTCTCATTCTCTCTGCTCTGCCTCTAGCTCTGGGTCATACGCGCCTCCAATCCCAATGCCTACGGGATAACAAAGAGAGATATAGATATAGGAGAAGAGAAAGAGGAAGAGAAGAGGGAGAGGAAAAGAGAGGAAGAAAAGAGAGGAAGAGAAGAGAGGAAGAGAAGAGAGAGAGAGAAGAAGAAGAGGAGGAGGATGATCATAGGGAGAAGATTATAGGAAGAGAAAGAGAGAAATAAAAAGAGAATGAGATGATAAAGATGAGCGTATACGTATAAGTATAAAGAATACACGAACGAGCACATACACACAACAGAAGGAAATGTTAGAAAGATGAAGATCGTACACGTAATATACATTTATGTATGCGTATCCAACCAGATATACATATATAGATTCTATAGCGAGCATTGAAGCATGAGTAAGCGTATGACCACATGCATATCTATGCGCACAAACATACGATCATATGCACCCATAAGCAAGTAAGTTCGGATAAATACCTAATTCGCTACATCTCCTCATCGCTTCTGCGTCCTTCTTGGTGAGAGTGTTTAGTTTCACTTGCAGTTTGTCGGAAATGAGCCTGTGAACCTGGTTGCCTCCCTTAGACTTCACCGCCATCTTACCCTTCCTATTCTTCTGCTGCTCCACCAGTTCGTTGATGATGTCTGTGTACCAGTCGTCTCTCTCCTTCGTGGTCTCGAAGTCGATCAGCAGCAGTTGTTCGCTGTTGCTGAGCTCGATCGTTGTATCTCCTTGAGCATTGATCTTCACGGAGGGTAGATTAACGAAGTTCTTGAACTCCATGTTTTTGTTAGTCCAGATCAGGATGTCGTTGAACAGGAAGAATATACGTGGGGCTACCTTGAGCGTGCCAAAGAATCCTTTTCTCTGAGGTTCAGTGAGCCTCGCCCCTCCTTCCCTCACGAGTTTCCTGTGAGGCTGAATGAGATTGAAATCTCCACTAATTCTGTGCTGGATGTTCATCAGAGTATTGAGACTCTCGATCTGTCTCTTTGCCTCGTTGATATGGTTGGCAGTGGCCTTGATCTCAGATAGTGCCTGATTGATTTTTCCGAAGGACTCCGTGGAAGGGAGAGTGGAGCGCTTGAGCTCTCTGAGAAGTAAAACATACCTAGGCACCCTCTGCACCGGGGTAATCATGTAAGACATCAGTTCCAGATTACCCTTGCTTAGAAGCCCGTCCCTCACTTGTCCGAGAAAGTGCTGGAACTTCTTATTGGGCCGAAGCTCTGACATCGTGTCGATGATCTTCGAGTAGTTGTTCATGAACTGCGTGTACAGGCGGAAGAATGCAGCATAGTTCGTGAACACCAGCTCGACACCCAAATGCTTCACCTTCGTCTCCTTCAGGTCCTTGTCGAACTGTTCGTGGAACTTGCGGAGAGTCTCTAGGTTAGAGCAGAGCGCGTTCTTTTGCTGATGAGAAACTCCCATAGACTCATAGGACTTATCTAGCGGTTCAACGAACAGCGAACAAAGCAAACGAAGACCTCCCAAGTACGAGTCCTCTGTCGATAAGATCTCATCCACGATCTTCTCTGCCTTTATACGCATCTTCTCTTTGTCCTCATCCGTCAGCTTGCTCTCCTTTTCTCGCAGCTTTTCGTCCTCCTCTGCTTCCCTCTCCTTCTCCTCCTGCAAAGTCTGAGAGTAAGAAGACCCAAAAACTGACTTTGTCCTCTCCATATGGCGGGAGACAGAAGGCTCATTCATGAACTCACTCGGGTGGAGTCTGTTCGAGCTACTGTCTGAGTTGGGGGAGTGAGGGGTATCTTCCTCCAATCTCCCTGACCCTCCTCTTACACTCAACCCATGGATCTCTACCGCTGGCATAGTGTTGTACCTCGTCACCCTAGAGCCCACTTCTTTGGGAAGACACTGACTCTAACGACATTTATCAATATTCAGTATCTACTCAAACAATACACGTGTTTCTCCTTTTGATTGTCTTTTTTTCTTTCTGTTCTGCTTTCTATTTCTGTCCTCCTACAGACAAGGTTTTTTCTATACTCAAACCAAATACTTGGCGGTTACTGGCTACTTCAATATTACCTTGTCTCAAAGCAACAAGTACTTCAAGAAAGCTGTGTTGTTAACGCAAGAGTACATGGAATTATGCAGGTACAAGATAGGCATGCGCATATGGGATTAGTAAAAAAGAGAGAACAAAACAAGTAAATAACTAAATACACTCAATTACAGTAAGTTATTCCAACAAGTCGAACAGTAGAATAATTATCATTTTGCATGTTTCCAAACTCGAAACACAGTGATAGATGACGTGTTTAAGCCAAAACATAGTCTGGAAAGTAAGTGGGTAGTGGAAACTAATGCGCACATATTCTAGATACTAATGAGGGTAGTAGAACACCACAGTCACGTTTGCGTACAAAATGCGCACAAACTACTATTGTTCAGTAAATTGATTATAGAGTTTTGTCGGTCAGCGTTAAGTGTATAACAGTATCGTTCTCAGATATTCATGAAGGTCAGAGAACTTGATCAATAGCGAAGAAGGAAGATGAGTAAACTACGAACACAGTAACTATGTACATTGAAATATGAGTATTGTATGCAAACAACTCTAACTATATATCGCATTTTGTGCGTGGAATTGATATTCTCTTGGTGCTGAGAGTAACTAATACGACAAATAGAATGCATCCTATTTAGAATATATTGGAAATGACAATATAATTTCCACACAGAAAATAAGTATGCGAACAATAAGCTAATTATACCACCAAAAATAAAATAACAAGAAATGTATGTTTGCTTGAGCGCAAGAAAGGCTCGTGAAAGTTTGTCGCACTAGATGAAAAAATGCAATAACATTCGGAGCACCAGATGGAAAAAGAAGGCTCATGAAACAAGACCATGATTCACAATGTTTATTCAAAATGTTTATTCAGAGAGATAGAGAGCTCAACGGATATTGCAACATCCAAAACCTATGTTTTCTCTACATTCTGCAAATAAATACTGTTCATAATGTCTTCAACACTTACTTGATACCGCTTGTTTCTTATTTTTATACTCTTTTCTTTTATGCTGCGATTATTGTTGGCTGCTGCATGCACAAATGCTTCAGTGTGAAGTAGTGTTTTTTTCCTCGCTAATCTTTGTCATTTATTTTGCGTGATACGGAAGCAGTAGAGGAGCTTGCAGTATGGCGAGAGGAAGTACAAGTTCTTTGTCGTCTCTTCCTGCGCAAGACTTGTCATTAGGAGAGTTAGAAAATCAGATAAAGCTATTAGAACAGTTTCTTGACAAAGATACATATGGTATGAAACTTACAACAACGCGTACGCTGAGAAGATGCGATATATACGTACATCTAGTCTCTAATGAGTTGGCTTGCATGCATATCGTACTATTTTTGATTTGTTGGACGTGGTTCGCTAGATATCCCGCCTCACATGTTGATGACCCCTCATCCGAAGTCAGCTTCTTCCTCCTCTTCCTACCCTAGGACAGTGGCGGCAAAGGATAGGAAGGTGAGCGAAGCAGATATGAAGACTGTTTTAAAGGAAAAAGAGACCTTATGCAGGTTAAACAGGTTGCCCCTCCTCGGAGATTAGAATACGATGACTACACATATGACGAAGCTGGGGGAAGGAGAAGGAAGAAGGAGGAGTGCATAGAGATAAACGAGGGTGAGGGAGAAGATGACGAGATCATGGAGTTAGCCAACAAATATGCTGGGGTTGGGGCGGGAGTAGGGGATCTGGAGTTGGACAGAGTGAGGCGGAATGAAAGCAGAGAGGGAAGAGGGAGGGGAAGGAAGGAGGTGGGGTGGAGGGGGGGAAGAAGGGGAGAAGGGAGAAGGGGAGAGGGAAGAGGAGAAAGATGGCATTGACCCGAACATCAGTTTGTCTCTGTCTTCTTCTTCGTTTGACGCAGAGACAGAGGACGACCTGGTCAGTCGAACAGGAAGAAGGAGGGAAGGAGGGGTGGAGAGGGAGGGAAAGAAGGGAGAGGAGAGGAAGGAGAGAAGGGGGAAGAAGTAGGGTAGGGGGAAAGAGAAAGAGCTGAGGAGAGAGAGAGGAGAGAGTTTCGATAGGTTCTTCAAACGCTCTGCAGTTGTCTGCTCACAAGAATACTTCTCTCTCTTCTAAACCATCTTCCATCTCCTCTCTTTCTCCCCTCCTTCTCCTCACCCTCTTCTCCTTCTGAGATGCCTTCTTCTTCATCTTCCTCTTCTTCCCTCGTCTCCTCTCGATCTCAGTTTCCTGATTCAGCCTATTCGATTGCTAAAACTCCGTTTGTTATCAGGAGTTGGAGGGCTACGAGAAGTAGAGGAGAGAAGGAGGAGAAGGAGGAGCATGAAGGAGAAAAGGAGGAGGAGATGGGTGGGGAAGAGAGACCGAGGAAAGAAAAAGAAACCGAACAAGAGAACAAAGGGAAGGAAGAGAAGGGGAGGGAAGGGAGAGGAAGGAGGAGGAGAGGGGAGGGAGGAAAGAGGGAAGGAGGAAAGAGGGAAGGAGGAGAGGGAAAGGAGAAGAAAACAAATGGGGGAGTAGAAGTATACGATATTTTGTACGATGAAGATGATGATTGCACAAGAGAGAGGGGGAAGGGAAAAAGAGAGGGATAGAGAGGGAGAAAGGGAAAGGGAGAGGAAAGGGAATTATACCAGCCCGAGTCAATTTCCTTCCCTCTCCTCACCTCTCCACCCTTCTTGTCTGTTCCTTCTTCCTCTCTCCTCCTCTTCCTCCTCTTCCTCCTCTTCCTCCTCTTCCTCCTCTTCCTCTTCTCCTTCCTCTTCTTCTTCCTCGTCCTCATCTTCTTCCTCTTCATTTCGTCCTTTCTCTATCTCTGTCTCTTCTTCTTCTCCCTCTTCTTCTTCCTCATCTTTTCGTCCTGCTTCTCAATATGACGTTGACGAAGAGGTAGATATCTTGGCTCGTAAATATCTGCAAGCGAAGACCTACGGAATCGGAGTTGACGATGTGCTGGGAGAAGATATTTTAGGATCAAATATTACAGAGAACGATATTTACGGACAAGGTTATTACGAGGAGATCAGGGAAAGAAGAAGAGAGAGGGAAAGGGAAGAGAAAGGGAAGGCGAAAGAGGAAGGGGTGAGAAAGCCTATGTGTATGGGTATACGGGGAAAGAGGGAGGAAAAAGAGGGGGGAGGGAAGAGGAAGAGGGGGAGATAGAAGAGAAGGGAGGGGCAGAGGAAGGAAAACGGTCACCAGGAGGGGAGGGAGAGGGCTTAAATGAAGGGGACGATGGATACTGGAACGTATATAAGGATATTTTTGATGACATAGGAATTGGAGAGGGAGGGAGGTGGAGGGAGAAGGAGGGAGCGAAGGCGGGGGCAGGGGGAGGGCGAGGAGGAAGAGACAGAAAGGGAGGAGGTTGAAAAGAACAGAGAGAAGCAAATGGCAGAGCTGGAAAAGGAGAGGAGGGGGATAGAGAGGGAGAAGAGGGAGAAGAGGGAGGAGAGGGAGAAGAGGGAGAAGGAGGGAGAAGAGGGAGAGAGGAGCTTTCAACTTCAGACATAGAGTCTTATCTGAAGAGAGCATTTGGCAAAGAAACCGCGGACTTCCTGTCCAAGGTCAATGGTAAAAAATCATCGCACTCCTCTTCCTCCTCGTCCTCCGCCTCCTCCGCTTCTTCTTCTTCTTCTAAGAGACTAAGGGAGATCTAGCGAAGAGGAGCCTCAAGGAAAAAGGTTTATGGGAAGAAGAGGAGCAGAGGGTATGGAAGGGGGAAGAGAGGTGGAGGTGAAGGCGAAGGCGAAGGGGAACGGGATCGGAGAAAAGGGAGAGGAAGCAGTGCATGAAAGGCTGTGGCGAAGAGGCAGAGCGAAAGCACAGGCAGAGGCAAAGGGAGGATGAAGAGAGGGAGAGGGCTAGGGAGAGGGAAATAGAGGGATTTCCGTTCGCCCCCTCGCTACCTCCCAGAAGCAGACGAATGGCGGTTGAGCGGAAGGAAGAGGAGCAGAGGGAAAGGCGGACCAGGGAACAACAGAGGAGGAGGAAGGAGAGGATGGGAGAGAGAATCGCAGGGAGAAGAGGCGGGGAAACAGATGAGGAGGAAGAGGAAGAGGAAGAGGAAGAGGAAGAAGGAAGAGAAGGAGCAAGCGAGGAGAGGAAGAGGTAGAGGGAGAGGGAGAGGGAGAGGGGAAGAAGGGGAAGGCGGAGAAGAGGGAGAAGGGAGAGCTTTACGCGAGGTATTGGGAGGTGAGCGAGGAGAGGAGGCTGTATGTCGAATCGTTGAAGGCCATTGAGAGGAGAAAAGGAATCGAGGGATGCCCTTCGCCCCCAGTGATGAATAGGGAGAGCGAGAGGCTGGTGGGAGGTGGAAGGTACGCGTCGATCGACGTGGTGAAGAGAATGGAGATGGCAGATAGAGAAGTAGAGTCGAGGAGAGAGGAGCTGAGGAGGAGGAAGGAGGAGGAGGAGAGAATGGAGATGACCTTTACTCCTTCTCTCAACTTGAAAAGCAGAGATATCGTAAGAAATAAAATAGATCCCATAGCGAAGGGATTGGGTGGGGGCGGGAACACAGAGGGGGGAGAGGAGGGAAAGGGGGAGGTGGAGGGGAGAAAGGAGGAGGTGAAGAGGCAGGAAAGAGGGAGGGAAGAAGGGGTGGAGGAGAAAGCGAAGGTACGACTAGCGAAAGATGGGGAACTGAGAGAAATGAGGGCCGAGAGAGAGGGAGTAATGGGAGAGGGGGAGGCGCGGGAGAGGAGAAAGGAAGGAGTGAGGAGGGAGAGAGGCAGGGAGAGAGGCAGGGAGAGAGACAGGGAGAGAGGCAGGAAGAACCGGACGCGTTCGGTCGTTTTCTTTCTCGCCAGGCTTTACTGCTTGAAAAAAGAAGAAGGCGCTAGAGGATATCGAGAGGAAAGACAGCGCAGTGTCCAAGTGCACATTCAAACCGAACACTTCCAAGTCGATGGAGACACTTTCTCTATCCACCGGAGCCTCCTTCGCTCCTTCCGCCAACGAGTCAGTGGAGGAGAGGGTATTGAGGCTATCTTTCTTAGAACCTGAGGGAAGGAGGGTCAAACAGGGAGGAGAGAGAGAAACAGAGACTGAGGGAGGAGGATAGGGCATTGTTTACTCCTGATATAAACTATGTGAGTAGACTCATAGCTAACGACGAAGGGGTAGAGAAGGAGAAACGAACAGAGGAAGAGGGAGATAGCCAGCAATTGGAAGGGGGTGTCGAGGGAGTGTGAAGAGAGGGTGGAGGAGGAGAGGAGGAGAGTCTGTTCGTTTACCCCTCAAACCAATGCAACAAGCGCTGTCATTGTCGACAGTCTTAGGAGGAGAATCAGAGAGAGGGAAGAGAGAGAGGGAAAGAGAGAGGGAAAGAGAGAGGAGAAAGGAAGAGGGTTCGGAGGGAGAAAAAAGCGAAGAAAGTGAAGAGGAGAAAGAGGAGGAGGAGGAAAGGGAGGAGAGAGAGGGGGGAGAGGGGTATTGGGAAGAAACAGATGACGAAGAGGAGGAGAAAAAAGAGAAAGAAAGGGAGGAGAAGAGGAGGAAGGAGAAAGAGAGAGCAGAGAAGAGAAAAGAGGGAACAGAGAATGAGAGAGGAGGAGAAGGAAGATAAGGGAGACAGAGAAAGGGTAGAGGGAGGTAGACCGAGAGGGTGAGAGACTTAGTCGATTGTTCTTGGTCGAAGACTACGTGAAGGGAAGTGAAGGGTTGAAAAATCTCAAGGCGATGGAGGAGGAGAGGGAACGTAGGAGGGAGCAAAAGATCAAGGAGAAGGAAAAGGAAGAAATGAAGGAGTGCTCTTTCACTCCCAATTTGAGTGGAACACATGACAGGAACAACCTCCTCATCGCCAGAGCGAAGAGCTAGAGATATTTTGAAGAAGAAAATATCTCAGCGGAAGATCGGAGCAGGGGTAGGGGGAAGAGAAAGGAGAAGGAGGAGGCAGAGGAAGGAGAAGAGAGTGAAGAAGAGCGGAAGTGGAGAAGAGAGGCGGAGGAGGAGAGGAGAGCGTTTCATTAACAATGAGGGGTGGTCGTTTGTAAGAGAAAGACCCGTTCCAGTGGCAGGGTACGGGAAGTTCATGGAGAGAAAGAAAAGAAAGGAGGAGATGCAGAGGGAGCAGCGGGAGAGGGAGAAGAAGGCGTTCGGGTATGGAGAGTCTTACAACCCTGTCTCCCCATTCACTGTCCCTACTCCTTTCCGCCTCTCGTCAGAGAGATCGAAGGCAGTGGAAGAAGAGAAGAGGAAGATGAAGGAGGAGGAGGAGCAGCGGAGGAACAAAGAGTGCGTGTTTGCTCCGAACACGCTCAGCAGAGAGGGAAACAAAGAATGGTTCAAGCTATCATTGGAAATATGAACGACCCATTCGATATCCCTGATGTCCGTGAATACTCTCTCTGAAACCATTACTTTCTAATGCTCTTCTCATGCCCTGTAGTTTTAATCGTCTCCTTTTGCATTCTTGCTATTGTTTCCTGTGGGCTCATATCCACATAAAACTCTGTCATGCCATTTGTTTCTCTCATACATATGGAGTCATGCACATGCATACTGCAGAACTCAGGGAACTCTCGCTTACGCTTTTTTCGAGTCTCCCACGTAGTCGGACAAATTCTCCTCACTTAGTGATAATTGTGCCCGTTATTGATCTTCAATCAGTAATTAATAAAACTGTGAATACCATTGCCATATGCATGTATATATGTCTTCATTCTGTATGAGATTCGTGTAAGTGCATAAACATGACAAACATGATTAGCAATGGAATAAAAGCCTCTTTTATTTGAGCATTGGTGTTATTCTGCTCTGGCTTTCAGGGCATATGCGTTAACACTACATTTAATAGAAAATTCAAATACATTCGGAAATTAAGTATCTAAGCGAAGAGCTTTACATAAAGTACATGATGTATCCTTCATTGATCCTAGTCTATCTATCGTTTACTTCAGAGTTTTTTTCCTTTTCTTCATTTTCCCTCGCCATTTTTTTTTCTGATGGCAAACATGTACAAGTGGAAATCGAGTAAATATAAGAAATGTATGTGTATTGTGTATATTGCTAGTTATATTAAGAGTCCAAAATACCCCTGTTCTACAGTTTTCATAGTAGTTGTATTTTACTTTTTTTCATATACACAAAATATCCCAAAGATATTTTATCGACCTAATTTTTGAGCTTCGAAGCCTATTCTCGTTACAATACTAAATTGTTTAGTTGGAATTATGCAGTCTAACATTATTTTCAAGAGCACTTGACTTGAGTAAGTAATTTTCTATTGCGATGTTTTTGAGTGTGCTAACTAATCACTTTACTTGAGTTCCAAATATAGAGTGAAAGATATGATGAGCAACAAATTAACTAGCCTGCTTTTATTGTCGTTTGCGCTCCAATCTGTAGACTCCTTTGGGTTTGAGGATGACACCAAGGCTGGAAAGGACAACAAGCCTCAACAGAGCATTGTTCACATTCGTAACCAGCAGCGTAACGGAAGAAAGAGTCTAACCACGATAGCTGGACTTGCTGTGGACCTGGATCTTCTGAAAATCCTTAAGGTCATGCGTAAGGTAATTTAGAAGGAGCAGCACATTCCCGGTGCATTACATGGTTCCTGTGCTTGGTGCATTCATTGGAGCTTGTGAATTATTAGTTACATTTCGTCTAGGGGAAAAGTGTTGATGATTTTCTCTGTCTTTATTTTTTCTTACAACCGCCTGTCTAATCGAACAATCTTTTCCTTATATGCCCATTCCCTCTGCTGCATATGCACCCACTCCTTCCTTTACACCATTATTACTATCTGCGGCCATATTTTTGCGTGGCGACTCCTTTTTTCTCGTATCATTGATACGCTGGGATGCCGTCCCTGCTTCTATACCCATTCGAATCTCTGTCTGCATCTATGTGTCTCTGCACTTGCGTACGCTTATGAATGAATATTATATATATATATATATATATGCGTCTATATCTGAATGGCGTGTGCTGGCGCCTCTTTGCATTGGTGGCGATGATTGCGTGTATGCAGATGTTCAACACGAACGGAACCATCCTGCACGACGAAGATGGAAATGAGGTGCTTCAGCTGCAGGGAGACCGTAGAAGAGAGGCAGCGGAGTTCCTGATCAAGTACCACGTATGTGAGAAGGATGAGGTCAAGGTCCACGGAGCCTAAGTCAACAAGCTACTCTAAAAACAATTCCCCAACCGTTGCGCCTTGGTCTTCTCTCTCCCTTTTCTTCTCTTCTCCGTCCCTCTTCTCCGTCCCTCTTCTCCGTCCCTCTTCTCCGTCCCTCTTCTCCGTCCCTCTTCTCCGTCCCTCTTCTCCGTCCCTCTTCTCCGTCCCTCTTCTCCCTTTCCCCCTCGTCGCTTGCATTAGTCAGTGTGTATGAATGTGTTTAAGGCGGGGTGATAAGGGGCAGTGAAGAGGGCTGCACGAGAAGTGTGGATAGTGCTGGAGTAGGAGTTAGCCTGATGTGTGGTGTGGTGTTTGTCGTTGTGTGTGATGTTCATTTTTCTTTTCCTTTGCCCTGTGTCTTTTTCTTTTCATCGGTCCTCCCTCTCTCTTTCCTTTCGGTCTCTCGTGTCGTTGGCCTCCTCTTATTTATTCTTGTAGTTTTAGGTTAGGATTGTCATTGTGTGTGTGCTTTTTTTAGAGACAATTTCATATGAATAAAAAACATTCTAAATCATAGTTTTCATTGCGTTCCCTTTTTTTCCTTGTGTGTTTACGATCTTTTCCTTCCTTTTTCACATCCTCTTTCATGCCTTCCCTTACCATTCTCTGTATTTCTTGGTATTTTCCATTCCTTTCCCTTCCTTCCCCTCTCTCTCCCACTCGTTGTCTTCATTTCTCTTTCGTATACCACATGTATGTGTGTGTAGGCTTCATCTACGCATATAAAGTGTATGTGCTTAGGGTCCACATGCATATGAGTACTTGATTCTTTGTCTAGGGAGGCGCTGGCTTCGTCCATGATCTCTGTGTTGACACGTCTGTTTATATGTGTTCACTTCTGCATACACAATAATAAATGTATCGTTCATTCATTCACGACGGGAGACACCAAGAAGCAAAGTTGTCAGCTTTAGGAGTCAAGATGGACGTATGTACGGTGCTCAATTATATGCATACACGTACAGTCGTTATTATCACATATATACGACATATTTCATCGTCCACTCGATATGCGTCGATGTGCACGTGCGCAGTCAATGTGCACGCCATCGTTGCACACTTAGGTCTCAAGCAGAACGAATAAATATGCAGCAGAAGTACAAACGATACATGAATATGGGTATATTTATTCGATGTTTACTATATATCTATTCACGATTACTACGAAATACGTGCAGGACACGATCAGCAGACGTTTTCCATGAACATAGATATTTATGAGTGGATGGTAGATATTTATATTCTGAGAAGAGTAGAGACGGGATGATTCAGAAGGTGCCTCGACGTCTGATGCTAATTATCATCGTCGTACCTCCTTCTCTTCCTCCTTTCGTCCGCTCCCTCCCTCTCTCTGCTCCTCTCCCTCCCTCTCCTCTCGTCTTTCTCTCTTCTCTCTCCTCTGTCCCTTCTATCCTCCTTCTCTCTACTTCCCCTTCTTTCTCTGCTTCTTCCTCTCTCCCTACTCTCCCTACTCTCTCCGCTTCTCTCTCTCCTTTCGCCATACCGTGTTCCTTCTCTCCTGTCACTTCGCTTTAGTTCATCTCCATCCTCCCTCTTCCCATCCTTATGTATGTGGTGATCACGGTGAGATCTGTGTCTTCTTTCCTCTCTCCTCTCTCCTCTCCTCTCCTCTCTCCTCTCTCCTCTCCTCTCTCTCTCCCCTTGTCCCTTCTATCGCCTTTCTTCTCCCCTCCACCCTCGCCTGGTTCTATGCTATCGCTCCTCTCCCTCCTCTCCCTCCTCTCTCCTCTCTCTCTCCTCCTTCTCCTCCTCCTCCCTCTCTCCTCGTCTTCACTATCACTGTCACTATCACTGTAATCTTTTCTCCTCCTCACCCTCTTTTCCCTCTTCTCTCTCCCCTCCTTCTCCCGTTTTCCATCCTCCCTCCCTCTCTTCTCCTCCGCCATCTTCTCCTCGTTCTCTTGTCTGCCATCACTCCTCTCCCGATCACTTCCACTTTCACTTCCACTTCTGCTTCTGCTCCTACTTACGTCCTTCCACAACATCCTCCCTCTCCCTCCCTCGGCCTTCTTCTCTCCCTCATCTTTTTCCCTCTCTCCCTCTGCAGAAAGAAGAGAAGACGGCATAGGAGGGAGCGGGAGGCAGGTTATGAGGAGTGCGACTGTGAAATTGATGAGGAGGAGGAGGGGGGGGAGGAAGAGAGGAGGGGGGACAGGGAGAAGAGGGGGAACCGTGGGAGGGCCCCACCTAGACTTCTTCCGCTCTTCTTTCTTCTCCTCCCCTTCTCTTCCTGCCTCACCCCTTCTCTCTTGCCCCCATCTTTTCTCTCGTCCTCTTTCCTCTTGTATTCATAATTTGTGTTGTTGTTGTGATTGCTGTTGTAGTTATTGTTATTTTCTCCGTTTCGCCATCTTTCCCTTCCCTCTCCTCTTCCCTCTCTCCTTCCTCCCACCCTTGACCCTGCTCCTCCTCCCTCCGCCCCTTCCCCTGCCTCTACCCTATCTCCTCTCCTCCACTTGTTCCACAGTTTGGAAACACTCTGGCAGAAGTCAACTACCACGCGCGTAAGAGACATACAATAAAAGGAGTGGCAGAGAAAAGAATGCGAGGCAGGTAAAAGGAAAAAAAGAAAGGAAGGAGGAAGCAAAAAAAAAAAAAAAAAAAAAGACAAAGAATAGAGAACAAAGAAAACAAGAAACAAAAAAAGAAAGAACGCAAAGCGAAGTGCATGCATAAGTGGTATCGATGAAGAACGTTGAGTTGGTTAGGAATAAGTGGGGGGTGTGTGTGTCGGCTAACGTGAAAGAAAGGAAGACAAGCAGGGGCATGTCGAGAGGAGAGAGAGAGATAGAGAGAGATAGAGAGATAAGAGTGCGAGTGCTGGTAAAGAAAGAGACGGAGGGGTTACCTTGATTCTTCTTCCGTCGATGACTACATTGTTCATCTTCAGGTATGCTTGTTCGCATGATTTCTGGTCTCTGAACTCAACAAAAGCATAACAGAGACTGAGGCAAGGGAAAGGAAGGTAAGGTAGGGGAAGAGAAGGGGAGGGAAGGAGAAGGGAAGGAAAAAGAATAGGAAAAGGAAAGGAAAGGAAAAACAATATGAGTAAAGGAAAATGTATAATGCTGGTTAGTGTACGTTCGTATGAGTGATTTTCTACTAATATGTATGTCTGCGAGCGTATGAACGTATGAGCGTATGAGCGCATGGGCATACGGATTAGGGCGTGTGCGTAGAAGAGCAGGAGCGTTGGCTTGGGTTTCCCGATATCTGCTCTTCACACTCAGCTCTTTGCTCACGTCCTTATTCTCGTGCCTCTCTTTCACCTTTCACCGCGATGTTCATTCTCACGATCTTCCTCTGCCCCATCCACCACCCCGTCGTCCACATGCTCTCACCCTACACTCTTCGCACACAAACCTCTTTCTTTCCCACTCGCCCTGACTCATTAGTGCTAATTGTTCAGTGTTCGCTCCTTCGTTCGCGCGCATTTCTTCATTTCTTCGTGTTGTTCCGTGTCGTTCTCCTTACCTTTGCTTCGTCTTCCAGTCCCTCACCACTTGGCATTTCTTGAGCTCGCCGAAGCGAGAGAAAATAATGTCCAGGTCTTCATCCTCAGTCACAGGGTTCAACTGGGGAGCGAAGGGGGAAGGAGGGCATATAAATAAAAAAATAGGGGCAAGAGGAAAATAATGCCAATAAGGGAAACAAGAGAAAATACGGGTTAAGACAAAAGAAGTAAATATGTTAGCGTATGGGATCGAACATCTTTGATATACGGGGGATGCGTAGAATTCACGCTCACTCTGATATAGACAGCGGATGAACGAAGAGCGGTTGTTGGGGGTCTAGAAATAGTGCGTGCATAATGTTCCAGGGTATGCGCACATAATACGTAGTCTAGACATATTGAAGGAGAGATATATGGAGAGAGAAATGTGATCCACAGATGCGCATACGTCTACATCGATGGACGCCTTGTCCCGTGTTGACGTTCTAGACCAGCGTTTCAACGTGAACTACATCCCTAGATCAAACAAGCAACAAGTGAACCCACCTGACAAACAAACAAAACGTCCTCCGGTGGCTTGGCATCAACATCGGGTAGGTCTCCAAGCATTGCCAGCACAGTCGCTCTGCCCTTTGCCTCTCTCTCCCTCGCCTCCTTCTCCTGCGCTCTTTCTCCTCGTCCGTCAGTCCCTGAGCTTCCTTAGTCCTTTCTCTCAACAACGCCCTCACTTCCTCCTCCCCCAATCTGTCCCTGTCGAAGTCGTCCTCGTAAGGCTTAGGGCTCTCGGCTGGGAAGTCTGGGAAGGGAAGACATACAAAGGTTGGGGCGTCGGAAGGAACAGGGATAGGGCGATGAAACAACAGTTCAAACAAATGAGTTGTCGCAGCAACGAAACAAAAAACAAAACAAGAAAAGGAAAAATATAAGAAAAAAAAAAAGGAAAAAGATAGGGGGAGGTAGATGAGATAGATGCATTGAGTGCACATAGTCGAGCAGGAAAAGTATGTAGTTAGTATATATATGTTAATGCGCTCGCGTCTGAGCCTAGCTTACCATATCCCCTGGGGTCTTCGTACACATCCTCGAGAATGTCAGTGTGCTTGATACGGATGTTCATGTATGGCCTGTTCGACTCATCGCAGAGAGCGTTGTTGATTTTGTCGATCACATCTAGTCCTTCAACTGTCTCCCCAAAGATCGTTTGCTTCTCGTCGAGGTAAGGGATATGGTCAGTCAGTGTGATGTAGAAGCACGAGTCGTTCATGTTCGGTCCCTTTGAATTCAGTCCAAACAGTCCCTTTTTCACGTGTCTGAGGGAGGGTGGATTTCATCTTTGAAATGCCTCGCCTGCGCTCCATATGCTAGCTCAGAAAAAGACTGGCCTCCATTCCCTGTACCACTCTTGTCACCTGTACGAGCAATAAAGTCCTTCTCCACAGAGTAAAATATCACATTGTTGTAGTACTTCGCTTTGCATAACTTCAGAAAGTTCTTGCAGGCGATAGGGCATTGCTCAGTGTACAAATCGACAACAATGTCTCCCAGTGACGTTTCGATAAGAACACTCATGACAAAACCAACTACTTTTAACAACCACTCAACAAAGTTAACCGAAGTTTATGTATGCAGTAGATATTGTTTCTACGGATCTATAGATAGATGTTATTTAGACACTATCTATAACGTAGAGTTAACTCAAACGTAAAACTTCATCTGCTTTACCAAATTGGGAGATTTTTTGAAGTACAAAAAATCCACCAGTTCTCTCAGAAGAAGGAAGAATTAAGAATACAAATTGATTTGCTGAAAACTATGTGAGTGTGTGTTCGCCTTTGTTTCATTCGGGGTGCTCATTTGTTAATGTCTTATTTTCTGTTGTGGTGTATTTTCAATGATATAAAACAGTGCAGAAGATGAGCAAGCCTAATGCTAAGCAGCTGATGCAGATGCAGAGAGACCTCTCTCTCCGTCTCTACCGTTCGATTCTCCAGACTCATCGTCACCTCCCCCCGAGATGAGAGCTGTCGGAGACGTCTATGTGCGTGAGGAGTTCAAGCGCCACAAGACTGCTAGCTCTCAGCACTTGCAGCCCTTCTTCCAGCAATGGATTTCATGTAAGTGAAGCGTGCAAAGCAACTCGAACGATAATTTGTAAACATATTGTGGACTATTTGAACCCGAAAATGAGTGTGTACAATGATGTATATTCATTTGATTAACGTCAACTTTTTGGTATGTTGCAGACTTGGAGCAAATGAAGGACATGATTGGAGCTCAGCAGTTCGGAAGAGACCTTCCCGAGGATGTACGTTTGTTTGCTGTTTTTTCCTGTATCAAGTGTTCTAACTGTTTCTGCGATAACCACTTATATACACATCTGTCTTGTAGTTACTTCTTTTGGAATTCGTTGGTTTGTGGGAATGTGGGTGGTGCCCTAACACTCGTTGTCCCCTCTGTATGTATGTCTGATGTGCGCACATGTTTTTATTTCTCCGGCGTCTTTCAGGAGATTTTGAAGCTCAGTGAAGACCAGATGGACAAGCTGGAAAACATGCAGAATGAGACCTTCCGTTTGTTTGGAGGAAACCTGAACGCAGCTGACTTAGGGCTGAACAAGATGCCCGAGGAGGAGAGGACCTCGTGGACCTCAACATCCTCCCCCCGAGGTCAACGCTGACCCCTCCCCCAAGTACCTCCTCAACAAGGATGGGTCTCTGAGAGAGGACCCCAAGAAGAAGTAAGATGGGATAGACAGGAGGCTGTGTATGAAGTCGAAGTTGGGCGAATGAACGGGCTGGAGGACATACATAGGGGAAACGTGGTGAAGAAGAGGAAGGGAGACTAGGATAGAGACTAGGAAGGTGTGATGTAAGGAAGATATATATCATATGGAGTTGGAGCGTAGTTATTTCGGGCGAAAGAGAATATATTAGCCGTGGAACCTAGCCCTAGCACTAGTTTTAGAACTCTGATATGATATGGACTGAGAGTGAAGGGGAGGTTCTGGAGATAGGGCTGTGGGATTAATGAGAGAAGTGGTGAAGGGAAGGGGAAGGAATGGGGATAGGCGGGAGTTCACAGAATAGGATCAAGATATGCCCCGTGATTCATTTATTTTCGGCGTGGGATTTCCTTCTTTATTCCGTATCTATCTGTTGCCTACTTTTCTGTGTGTGTTTTTTTAATGTAAAATAGGCCAAGCCAGCGACTGTAGAGTACAGTATAGTATAGTATATTATATTAAGTATGTATGGGGGCTACGAATGCTTATGGGATTTTGTTTTTCGTCGAACGCTATTGTGTTGCGGTGATTATCTGAAATTAAACTGAGTGTGTTTGTTTGCTCGCCAAATAAAAAAATGAATATTTGCAATCCGAGTTGTAAATGACTGTTTTATTTTAACTGACGTGCTTCCTTCATTAGGAGAGAATAGACTGGTCCCCCAAAAGAGAGTGCAGACCGCTTTGGTAAAGGACGTTTAACCTACCAAATACCATAATGGCTAGGAAAGGTATACATGACTTTGTGTTCACAGAACAACAGCAGAATTGCATGCATGCCGAATACTTTGTGGCTGGTGGTTGTATTGGGTAAAGAAATGATTTATTATGATTGAAACAGCATCAATAGATGTATAAACTAAGAATACCAATATGGGCAAACACAATATTACTATTCTGTGCAAACAATACCTACAAATAAAATAAATAGGCAACGAAGATAATACTGAAAAAAATACACATAGGAAAGAAACAAGTTGTGCAGGGCACGTGAAATACACACAACAAAGACAACTCAGTAGTAATAACAATATATAAATATCAAGGAACTAACAATAAATCAAGTCGAGAAATAACTGAAGGAAAAAAAGAGGAAGGAGGATGTGAAAGAAGTGAAATGGATGAATAAAAAAGAATTACAAATAACAAGTGAAAAGAGTAAAAGAAATATACAAAAAAAAAAAGAGAACTGAGAAGTGGAAATTACTCTGAGGTTTCCATAACGAGTGCAACTCCAGCAAGAACCCACTTGTCAGGGTTAGCCTTGGTCCTGAGAGGGGCAGTGAAGACGTAAGTCCATCCTCTCACGGGAGTCTTGTACACGGGACAGCGATACACTCCACTTCGGTCAGCCTTCTCAGAGAGGATGGCCTTCGCAATGATGACAGGCATGGTGAAGTGCATTTCTCTGGGCAGACACTCCTCCAACACTCCAGCGCTCCAGTTAAACCTGGCTCCCTCGAGGAAGAGTCCGCTGATGTAGGCTCCATCCCTCGACCTTGTGTCGGTTTCCTCAACAGTCTTCCTCGTCACCTCCGTCTGGATGATCAATTTGTCCAACTCCAAGTGTTGCTTCTCCGCAGTCTTCTGCATGATGGCGGTGAGGAAAGACTGGGGGTTGAAGAGCTTGTCGATTGAGACGACGACAGGGATGTTCGAGGGGTCCTCAGTCCAGTCAGAGAGCTGCGAAGAGCGCTCGACGAGGTTGTCGACCCAAGACATAAGGGGGCGCTGTGAGGGGTAGGCGAGGGCCTCCCAGGACTCAGGCACACGACCGAAGAAGAGAGAGTATTGAAGTTGTTCCATTCTCTCGCTGATCTGGAGTTCTCCCGCTAGACCGAGGTTAAGTTCTCCAAGGGAACGCATTATCTCTTGGACAAGTATGTTCATACGGTCACATTCCTGTAAGAAGACGTTCTGGAAGGGTCCTCTGTCCTCCACGATCTGTTGAGCAATGTCATCCAAGTTAAAGTTGATCGCCTTCACTCTCTCCACGATTCCGTCGAGCGCAGTCTGTACGATCTGCTGCGAGGAATTCGCCTCTCCTCCTCCGCTTCCTCCATCTCCAGTGGGGGCTGAAGCTCCATGATAATGGCGAAGACCTTGTTGGCCTCGCTCGTCCTTACAGCAATCTCAGCGTTGGGGTGCATTCCAAAAGCAATCGGACTCTCGTTGGAGAGCTCGCTGTCCATGTACTCGAAGTACTGGTCGTAGGGAAGAACAGGGGGAGCGGAAGTGGTCGTCAGGGAAGTTTTCGTTGAAGGGGTACATCTCCATCTCGTCGAGCAGCTCATCTCTAAGGTAGAACTTGAGATAGGTAACGCACAGCAGACGGTCGATTTCATCGGTGATGTGTCCTCCATACATGATCTCTCCGATCATGTAGCGGAGAGTCCTTCAAGGCACAGCGTCCGAAGTTCCGCTCTCAAGATAGGTCTGAATGATGGTAGCCGAGTTAAGGAGGTCTCCCGTGTTGAACGGGTACACTCTGTTCCATCCCTTAGGTCCGAACTTAATACGTTCGATCATAATCGCATGGAAGAACGACAGTCCAAAGAGCACAGCCTTGATCTTAGTGTCAAGGTAGTCGAAGTGGTCCTTGTCGTACGTAGCAAACGCCCTCTTCAGGTTCTGCTTGAGCCCCTGAGGAGGCTCGTTCGTGAGCTTAAGAGATCTCTCCAAGATTCCAATCGGGATGCTCTTGTGGGGCTCAGCAGAGAGGAACAGACGAAAGTTGGGGTGAGCGCCCACACTAGCAATGTCGTCGAGTTGCTTCTCGAGGTCCCTAAGCCAGATGGGCATAAGATGGATGTTCTCAAGCACAACCCACCTTCCCTCCTTCGCTCCGAATTGCAGCTGCTGGTTAGCAACGATGTCTTGTCCCTGTCCCAATGCAACGCGGGTGAACTTGCTCTCATACAACCCAGCTCTCTTAGCGAGGACTTCGACAGACTGGATGGGGTCGGCTCCGGGGGAGAGGATGAAGAAGATAGGATTGTAAGGGGTTGCATCGTCGAGGGAAGAGATAAGAACATCCAGGAAGGACTTTCCTGCATCGCACTCCACGAAGTCTCTTCCGTGAGGGAGAGCGTTGCGAACATAGTTTTCGAGGGCGGTGGTCATTCTGTCCTGCCTCCAAAGCTCTGACAACAAGTAGTTTCATGAAAGGGTTCTGATCGTCGAGCTTTCTCCATTCTAGAGGGAGAGGGGTGTTCTCGGGACGAGGCCTGTTGTACCACTCTCTGAACCTGTTGGGGGAAGAAGCAATCTCCTTAGAGAGCTTCTCGAATCCCTCGAGGGAAGAAAGGTAGAGGATGTTTTCCCAGTTGGCCTTGGGGATCCAGTCCAATCCCTTCTCCGTCTGAGAGGTCTTCCTGGGTGCTCTAATAAGGAAGTCGTAGTAGTCAGGACGGTAGGACTCCTTCAGAGCTCCCTTCTGCATGAGCTTAAAAGTGAGCTGAGACACGTAGATGAGTTTGTGTTTCTCAAAGAGACCTCTGAGTGCCCAAGTAGAGACTGTGATACGGATGCTTTCCTTCATCAGCTCCACTCTCTCCGCAGTGGTGTCAGTGGGGGGAGCCCTGTGCATGGCCTTAAGGAAGAAGCTGATGAAGGCGTCAAGGGAGAACTGATACATATGGTCGATGTTGCACAGCTGGATGAGCAAGAAGTACAACCAAGAACCCTCGGCAGCGACAGCTCCTGAACTCGTTACGGGCCGTGTTGATGGATGCTTCCTGCTCTCTCGACTGAACGACCTTAGTTTGGATCTCAGAAGAAGCCAGCTTGGTCTTCTCCAATCCCTCGATAAGAGCAACGTCGGAGAGGATGTCGGCAGGCGCATCCATCAATCTGTTGAGGATCTCAGTCTCAAGATCCTTCAGCGACAACATGTAGTTGTTGATCGTGTGCACAAGCGCAGTCCTCTTCTCCTCCAATTCAGGTTGCTCCTTGTTCACGACGACAGCGAGAAGCTGATCCTCGAGACCACTCTCAGTCACGATGAAGTTAATCAGAGTACACTGGGCGAAAATCTCAGGACGGTAGTGGGGGTTCGCGAGCTTGGTCTGGAGGAGAAGCTGGAAGTTGGGGTGGACGAGGATGTCATCGCTTCCCATACGGACGAAGCGGTCTTCTCCTCTCATGATGTACGAGCGAGAGAGGAGGGGGTCGAGGGTGGCATCGATCTCCTCGGGGAGGGAGTCGATGACAAGTTCTTTTCCCTTCTCCAACGCGTCAATCACCACGCGGAGATATCCCTGCTGGTTTTGTTGACAAGTAACGAGGTTCGGGTAGCGTCCTCTCATCCACCTCATTCCTTGCAGCTGAGGGTCAATCATGAGGGGCCATCTGGTGCACTGGGTGATAATGGCTCCGTTCTCCAGGGAAGAACGGTCGGCGGCAAGGTTCTGGTTCTTCCACTTGGCGAAGTCAGACTCAGTTGCGAGGACGGAGAGGGGGTCTACTCCTTCGGTGGTAGCAATTAGTTTGTTCACCAAGTCCTCCATCCACGTGTTCTTCCACAAATCAGCTCTGAACTCTTGGTCGAACGCTCCAGCGTACGAGGCGAAGGCGGCAGCCAGAATAACGTCTCCTACAAGAGTACGGTCTCTCTCCTTGAGCTCCTTGACTCCCTCATTCCATCTGGTGTTCTCATCCGCCAATCCATCCACCAATCTCTTGGCGAGAGACAGTCTGTTCTCAAAGTCTCTGGCCTCTTGCTCCACTCTGTTCCTCTCCATCATCTTCTCCTCGTACTGGTCAGTCACCGCCTTGAGCTTTGCCTTCATTGCAGCGACCTTGTCTTCAACAACCTTCAGCTTAGCAGCCGCGACGTCGAAGTCCTGGCGTGCCTTGGCCTCGGCATCCATCTTGGGCTTGATCATCTTCCAGACCTCGTTGTACCCAACGATGTTGAGAACCCAACTACAGAGGTTGGCGGCGGCGGTGGAGACGTTGATCATACTCTCGGCGTTGAAGATGTCCTTCGAGATGATGGGCTTGAGCTTTTTCAGGGTGTCTTCCGTGAGGGTGGTGGCGTCAAATTTCTTGAGGTCCTCCATGAATTTACCAGGGTCCTTCATCATCACAACGAAGTTAGCCCAGGTTCTCTTTCCGGGGTAGCTCCTTAGTACCATCACCGCATCTCCTACCAACTTCACGTTCTCACTGGGAGCCTTGAAGTTCTTCATGATCGTCATAGCGGTCTTGTCCAAGCACTGCAGCGCCTTCTCAGCCTCCATCTTCTTAGGGATGGCCATGTCAAGGTCGTTCTTACACTCAGCGCTGATCTTGGCTGCGATGTCAGACACGGCCTTCGCTTTGTTCGCCTCCTCGGCAGCAATCGCCTGCTGTTCCTCGACCTTCTTCCTCTCAGCGTCGATCTTCACGATCATGCTCTCAGCGTCCTGCTTCTTCTCTTCAACAACCTTGAGCTTCTCGACGAGCATGTCCTTGAGGAGAGCGACGTCCTTGTGAGTCTTCGACATGGTCTGGATACCCTTCTCGAGTCTAGATAACTGCTTCAAAACCTCCAGTCTCTTGTCGGACAGAAGCATCTTGAAGAAAGCGATAAACTCAAGGAAGGACTTGGGGGTTGTGTAGTTGTACCTCTTCTTAGACTTCAAGTACACCTGAGACACCTCTCCCACGCTCTCGTGAACGTTGGCCATGTACTCAGAGATAGAGTTCAAGATCTCAGGAGATCCAATCTTCGAATCAGAGAGGAAGCGGTTGGCGACGGAGGACAAAGCGTCGTGGGGCCAAGCGTGGAACCAGTCAATCGTTGTGCAGTTGATAATTCCAGGGAATTTCCTGCATCTCACACGGAACTTGTCTCCGACAGGAGAGAAGCAGAGGACGACGTGGAGGTTGGTCTTGACCTGCTCGATGAAGAATTCAATCATCGAGTCTCTCTGCTCGGGAATTCCCTTTGCCTTCGCTTCGTTGCGGATGGAGGAGAGGATGTGCTCCATGTCGTCATCGTTGAAGAGACCGGTGATGTATCCGGAAGAGAGGAGATCGTTGATGAGAGACAGCCAAGTCTCGTCCAGGATCTGGGTGTCAGTCAACATGAATACGACAGGGATCTTCTTAACTCCGGTCTTCCTGTATAGCTCCTGGAGGTCAAGGCGGAGATCGTAGAGAGAGTACTCCTGAGACACAGTCAACTGGAAGACGGTGTAGTCGCAGATGTGAGAAGCCAACCTACACAGAGACTGTTTTCCAGATCCTCCCACTCCCACTAACAAGGCGTTACCGTTAGGGTTCTCGATGATCCTGACAATGCGACACACGTGCATCATAGCCAGATCGAAGAGCTCGAGGTTCATGACGGCGTTGTTCTTGTTGTAGTCTGACAATTTTCCGACGAGGCACTCCTTCAGTTCCGACATAGTAGCAACGGGGAGGTACATGGGGATGTCTGGGTTTTTCACGAACGAAGTGAAGATAGGCTCAGCAGGAGGCTTCTCCCCTCCCTCATCCTTGGTGGTGTTCGAGAACACGTGCTTGAAGTTGTCTCTCGTCTTGATCTCAAGCAACCCATTGAAGTTTTGGATGTCGGCATCGACGATCAGACGGTCACGGAACACACGGGTACACTCGTGCTGCCAGAGCTCGACGTAAGTCTGGGGAGTGTAAGGAAGAGTAGGCTGAGCCATCGACAGACCCTGGAAGATAGCGGAGAGGTCTCTGAGGTTGAACTGGTAGTGGAACTTCTTCGTGGAGGGCAGGAACTTGGAGGCGACGGCGTCGTAGAGGTCGATTGTGGACTTCACGAGTGGGTCGCACAACTCCACAACACGGGGGTCCTTGAACTGGGAGATGTGGGGACGGAAGGCTGCACCGTAGATGTTACGGAGTTCAGCAAGCTCAGGGATGTTGAGGGCGAAGGTGGCGAAGTTTCCTTGGAGACGGTCGTTGATAGTGAAGGATCCGGCAGAAGGATTCAAGGACGCCAGGTATTGAACATCGCGGATCTCCTTCTTCTCCAACTTGGTTGTGTCGTACCAGAACCCGTAGTCGATCTGCTGCTTAACGAGTTGGATCGCACTCTGGGTTCCGTATACACTCTGCTGGGGAAGGTTCAAGTCGTCCAAGTAGTAAATCAGCTTCTTGTTTCCGACGGGCCCGAAGATTCTTCCTACTCTCTTGTCGACGTGGGACTCAAGGATAGACTGCAAGGCCTTCGCATCGGTGTAGTAGTTGAAACGGATGGCAGCGAATGCCTTCTTCTCATCTCTGGAGCGCAGGTTCTTCAGGTACTCAAGCACCATCTTCGTCTTTCCGGTTCCAGCTGCTCCTACGAACATCACGGGACGCTGCTTCTCGATGAGGAGATCAAGGAGGAAAGAAGTGCGGACGCTCTCGACGGTGGGAACAAAAACCTTGGTGACAAGATAAGCATCAGGACCAGGGACGTAGGAGGGGACGATGTCGGTCCAGGGAGAGATCTTTCCGGTGTTGTCGACAAAGTAGTCATATATGGTATCCTTGAGAGGGAATTTGATCGTGGTGAACACCCTCTTCCACCACTCCGAGAACTCCTGGCGGGTGTTCCCTGATTTATCATTGAAGACGGATCCTCCGAAGGACCAGATACAGGCAAAGACAAAGGTCGACTCGAACAACTCCTTCTCTGCCTCAGCAGAGGTAGGTGCTCTCTTGGGGTCAGCCAAAATCTCCTGAAGCTTCTCAAGGAGACCCTCAAGGAGGTAACACATGGTGCGGACGAGGTTGATCTCAGTGACGGGGATGATGCGCCTAAAGGAAGAAATCATCTCTTGCAAGGTTTCAGGGGTAGTGTACTTGTTGAGCAGGGCGAGGAGAGTGCTCTTCTCCTTCTCGTTATCTCTTCTGTCGACCCAAGAGTCCAGGAAGGGCTTTGATCCGACGTCGGAGGAGTTGATGTAGAGGATTCCGGCACGAGAGACAGTGGCGGGGGTGGCGTGGTCAAGGTTGGAGATCTCGAACAGAAGACGCATGGGGGGAGTGAGGGTGATACGCTCGTTGGACACAAGGGTAAGGACCTTGTTGTCGTCCATGACAGTGTTGATGGACTCAATCCAGTCGGGGTCGATGTCTCCATCAAGCACGATCCACTTGTAGAACTGCTTGTCGTTGTAGATTCCCTCGTTTCTAGACATGTTTCTCATCAGCGTAGACATCACTCCATCGTGCCAGTCAGTCTTCGACAGCCAACCGTACAGCTCCTTGTTCAGCACAGCCTTGGGGTTGATAGCGTCGTAGAGCGTCTTCTTGCCCATTTCATTGAACGAGTCAGCAAGGGTCTTCCAGATCTCGGACTTACCAGAGGAAGCAGGCCCAATGATGAAGACGGAGTGACGAATAACAAACAACTCAGACAACTCCACACACTTGCGGGTGAACTTCTCCTCAGCCTGAAGCTTTCTCTTCTTGCTGGCGATGCGCTCAATGACTTGTTCCAGATCCTTGTCGAACTTCCTGGGAGTGTTTCCAATTCCAGGGAAGAGGTCGTCGATCAACTGCTTGAAAATGCCCTTGTCTTGGTCGGTGATCTTGGGGAGGTTGAAGTCACGAAGAGCTCTCATCAGGATTCTGTTCTCGTCAACGTCCGGGTCCGCACGCTTCAGAGATCCAGCGACACGGAGCACGGCCTTGGTGGCACGCAGACCCCAATCGTAGTGTCTCTGCTTGGAAAGGAGGTCCTTACACAGGGAGTAGAGAGTGATGAACTTCTTGGTGAGTCTACTAGCTTGAAGGAAACCTTCAGACATGAGCATGTTCTCACAAATGAGGTCCATGTCGGGGACACACATCGCACAAGAACGGAACAACACCTTAAGGTTCTCAGGAAGCTCAGTACGACCAGCGTATCCGGGGTTCATGGTGATGAACATACCCACAGTAGGGATCAGACGACAGATGTCTCCCATGAAGTCGAACTCCTCTCTCTTCGCTCTGATTGCGTTGAGAATGGTCGACACCTGGGTGGAAATAACGGACAACACCTCAATCTGGATACGGTTGAACTCATCGAAACATCCCCACGCTCCGGTCTGCGAAATTCCCTTGAAGTTGGCAGACATGGACTGGACAGAGATCTGTTCAGTACAGTTGAACACCATCACGGGCAGTCCGAGAGCTCTTCCAAGATCCTTGGTAGTTTCAGTCTTTCCAGTACCAGCGGGTCCAGCAGGAGCTCCTCCGAGGATGAGCTTAAGGGCCTGGGTGAGGGTGATGTAACAACGGTCGGTAAGGGGAGTGATCACAAGCCTTCCGGGGTTTCCGATGTACTCATATGAGTAGGACCAAGCTCCATCAGCTACCTTCACGAAACACTCCTTGTTGTCGTCGGGGCCGTTGGCGTTTCCAGAGGGGAAGGGCATTCCGTCCTGTCCAATTTCGTAGTCCTCCCATGAGTACCTCATCTGAGACTGCCAAGCGAAGGCACTGGTCTCAGTCACTTTCTGGTCAATGAGCTTGGCGACGACGTCTCTGTTGTGCACATCCACGGTGATGAGAGTCATGATCTTCACACGGTCTCCCTGCTCCAGCTCTCCCAACACGAGGTTGATGAGCTCCTCCAAACGCACTGCCAACACCTTCGCGTACTCCTTCATAGCCTGCTCGTTTCCATCTTGGAAGCTCTCGAACTGGGAGTTCACCTCCTCAGTCCAGATGACTTGTGAGGTGGCCAGGGCAATCTGAGCGGGGTAGTCGAAGAGCCACTTCTGTCTAGGTTTTTCAACATCCCAGTGGTCAGCGGTGAACTTGGCTCTGGAGAGGCAGTCCTTAAGCGTGTTTTTCATCGCTTGAGTGAGTCTGGCCAACCAGTTCTCCACAGCTCCGACGCAGGGGAAGTCGTTGACGAGGGTCACGTACTCAGACCCATCCTTCGAGTGCATTCCGATAGCAATGTTTGTCATAGGCTCGCCGGGGGTGCGCACAGGGGGGTGAATAGACGAAAGAGAGAACTCGAGATGCCCGTTATCTCTGGCCTCAACGGTGGGGACTCTGGGAGAGAGCATGTGACTGTCCTTGGAGATCATTTCGTCAGCCTCAGCCTCAGCGACAGTCTTGAACTCGAGGTGGTGAAGGTTGTCGAAACAGTCACAAATGTACTCGTTCACGACGTGAGGGTCAAATCCGTTCGAGAGGATAGTGAGAAGACGGGAGTCGGGAAGGAAGTAAAAGCGGGGGAAGGCCTTTCTCTTAGTCTCGAGGTACTGGTATAGAGACTTCTCACACTGCTCCAATCCCACCTTCAGGGTCGAAAGGAGCTCCTCTCTTCCCTCGGCCTGGCACGCCTCCAGCACCATGGGGGTCTCGGCGGCGTGTTGCATGAGCTGTCTCCACTTCAAGTCGATCTCTTCAAATCTGGCACTGTCTTCGGGGAGCTGAAGCTTGATGTCGTCGGAGTTCATGTAGATCGCCTCAAGAGATTCCCACTTCTTCTGCACGTCCAACCAGTCCATGAGGACTGTCTCGACAACGTTGAGGACAGACTGCCACTTGTTGACCTGAGCGATGAAGAACTCCACGAACTTACCCTGCCCCTGCATGGTCTGGAGCTGAGACATGTGCTGCTCGAGGGTAGAGAGAATCTCATCAGGGCGGTGGATGATCTGAAGTTCAGTCTTCTTGGGGTGTCTTCCAAATTCAAGCTGAAGTTCAGTCCACTTAGACTCAATACGCTCAAGCTGGGAGGAGATGTTGCTCTCCTTCTTGGCTAGATCAACGACGTATCTCACCTCGTTCGCATACTTGTAGAGCTCGAGCTCAAGAACATCGGAAAATGAGAAGGAATCGTCCTTGTTGAAGTTCTTCTTAGTAGCCTTCTTGATCTCAGTCCAGTGTCTGTCCTGCATGTAGGGGGAGTGAAGGTCGTTCACAAGTCCCAAAACAACGGTAAGAGACTTCACTTCGTCGAACACTCCGATGTATGCAGGCCAACGACGAACATCAGGGGGAGCTTCTGGATGAGCTTGGAGAGGTCAGCTGATTCAAGCATCAAGATCTCTGTGTCGATATCGTTCCAAAGCATCTTCTTCCACGTGTTGAAAGTGAACCTCACCACGGAAATTACATCCCACAGCTGCTTAAGCATCTTGTTCTCGGTTCTGGTCTTCTTGATCTCTCTGTTTCTAGACACAGACAACTCGAAAACTCTCTCCAAGTCAGTCAGTTTGGCAGCCTTTTGTTCTAGCTCGTTGAGGCGGTCGTGGTAAGTGTAGATATCATCGTACGCCTCCTCTACATCCACGTCGTACTTGAAGGGGGCCTCTTCGGTGAAGTTGTGATGGAACTCGACGAGCTCTTGGTTGAAGAGAGAGACCTTCTCCTTGATCTTGTCGACCTCTTCGTTCTGAAGAGTATTCACCTTCTCCTTCATCTTGTACGCCAAGTTCACGAGGGACTCCCACTTCACGGGGGCATCGTTGACGAGCTTGACCTCGTAGTCATCGATGTTCTTCCCGTACTTTTTGAGGAGGACAACGCAGTCTCTCATGGGAGTGAAGAGAGAGGCCATGGTCTTCTCCTTAGACCTGACCTGGTGGATGTATCCCAGCACCTCCTTCAATCCGTCGCTGTCTCCGGGCTGCACGTCGACGTTCACCTTGGTGGAGACGAGGTTGTAGAGGGACTCAAGCTGGTTGATCTTTCTGGTGAGGTCATTGTGGAGGAATGAGGTGTACGAATAAATCCATCTGCTCACCCAGGTAGAGAGGGCAGACTTAATCGGAGTAGCGTTGATGCGAAGGAAGCCGATGTCGACGCTACTGCGCTTGTCGTTGATGTCGTTTTGGAGCTGTCTGTAGTAGTTGATCTTCTCCTCGAACTTATTCAGAGGCAGGACGAGGTCGTCGGTGTTAGTGTCAACCTCCTCTCCTTCCTCTCCCTCCTCCTCGACCGCGTTGGAGGAGGTAGAGGGAGCCCCCTGCTTGTCGTTGGACTGCTCAGCCATGCTCTTGCGGACAGAGAGGATCACTCCGTTAACGAACTTAGAAAGCTCAGCATTTCTGTCAAGCTTCCAGAGCTGGTCGTACTTTGTGAATTCCTGGCGGAAAGACTCACACTCCCTCTGGTTCATGTCGAGAAGCTTCTTGAGGGTGGCCGACTGGTGGGAGATTACATCGTTCTTCTTGAGGTCTCCAACATAATGGGACCCGTCGACCCTCGTCATGATGCTCCCGATTTCAAAGAACCCGTCCACCCAATCGCCGACCACCTGCCACACGTCTCTCCTCGTCTTGCGGAGTCCATCCGAGACGGCAGAGCTGTCGTCAACGTTGAAGACCACGTCGTTGGCAAAGAGTCCTAGCTTAGTCTCCAAAAGAGGAGGGAGCTGGTTCTTCTCCACCAACACGGGGTCGATCTGCTCGTTCAAGAACTTGATCGAGTTGATAATACTGGAGGCCAGACCGTCCCTCACGCTTTCCTGGGCGTACTCCATGTAAGCCCTCCAGGTGGGGGAGCCCTTGTTGACGTTCAGAGCCTTGTTCGTGTCCATGAGCTTGTCCGTCACCTCAGCCTGGTTCCTTGCTACGACCTTGTACTTGGTCTCCCAGAGTCTGTGGATGTTGTCGTCGAAGTCAGAGGGGGAAATGGGCTTACTCTTTCTCTCGATCAAGGGGTCCTTTGCGAAGTCCACCATAAGCTTCTTGACGGTCTGGAGGTTCTTCTTCATCTGCACCACAATCGAGTGCACAGCCTTGACGATAACAGTCGACTCGGCGATGAAGTCATTCACAGAGGGAGCTCTCCAGTTGAGCTCGACAACTCCCTTCTCAACAACCTGGTCGATCTGAACGAGGTCCTTTTCAACCAAGGGCTTCTCGACTGCGTTCAAAGTCTCGATCATCTCGTTGTACATGTCGGTGAGGGCGGTGAGGGCAGACACCTGCTGTCTGTAGCTGTCTGCCTTGTCGTGGATGGTGAGGGCGTGGGGAGGGACCTTGACACGGAGAGTAAGGAGATATTTGACCTCTCTCAGAAGACGGACAAGTGCAGGGTCGAAGTTCACGAGCAGTCTTCTGCCGTCCTTCTCTCTCCTCAGCAAGGGCTGGCGGAGCTTGTCCTGCGCAGACTTATCGATGTCTGCAGTCCACTCTCCCAAAAGCTCAGCCTCGAACTGTTCGAGCTGCTGGAGGGTCTGCTCGTAGAACTTCTCGATTTCCGCGAACTCCTCTTTGTTGGAGTCTCCGATAATGACCTTAATCTTCTCCATGGGGTCCATCACTCTCTTCTTCAGAGACCTGCACCACTGTATAGCACCTGCGATGGGGGGGAGGTTGATTCCAATGGTGGGGTTCTTCTTGTGCTTGTGGAAGTGCTCGTACACATGCTGAAGGTCCTTCATGTAGAACTCCAACATCTTAGAGTACTTCTTCTCCAATCCGTCGTGGACAGCTGGGCGTTCGACCAGTCCCTCAAAGCTATCAAGGAGCTTGAGCTTGGCAGGGATGGTAGAAGCGTCCTCGAAGGCCTCGCAGATGACAGAAGCGAGGCGCCCGTCAAGCTCATTGACGGTGCATCTGTATTTGTAGAAGTCATCGTCGAATCTGGTTTGGGTAATGTCGAGGATGTCGTATGGAACCTCCTGGAACTTACTCACTGAAGCGTTAAAGTCCTCGTAGATCGCACGCACTGACTCTGACAGCTCCTTTCCCTTCTCCGATCCGATGAAAACTCTCTCAAGCTTACGGAACTCCTGAACAATGCGACAGAAGTCTCTAACATCTTTGATTCTGTTGGAGAAGGTGTCGAGGCGGGAGAACAGTATGTCAGGGTTCACTGCCCAAGACCCAGCGGGGAGAAGCTTGTCTGCCTTGTTCTGGTAGAGCACGAAGGACTGCTTCAGCTTGGCGCAGACCTCGGAGATAGTTTTGAGGGCGTGGATAGCGTCGGTGACATTGTCGTCTTCGATCTGACGGAAAAGGATCTCTCCACTGAAGGCCTTCTCACACTCAGAGATCACACGGTTGCAGATCTCCTGCACGAGCACGACGAGTCTCTTGTTGGTAGAGTAGGTGGTGCTGGACTTCCAGATGACAAGGAGATTGTAGAAGAGGGGCTGGAAGACGTTGAGCATGAGGGGGAGGTCAGGGACGTCGGTGAGGCGGTCAATCAAAGGACCGGTGGTACTCAGGTACTTGTAGTTCTCTGCTGCGTCTCCCTGTGCTCTCACAAGCTCCATCGCAATTCTCTGGAATCTCTCGTCAAGAGGGCTGTGGATCTCGCTGAGAAGTTGGAGGAGAGATTGGATCTTGGGGGTAGATAGTTGCTGTTCGACTGACTTCAGGTTCTTAGCCTTGTTCAGCCAGAACTTCATCTCATCTCTAGGGTCGGGGTATAGGTTGAGTTTGATTGCATCCTCGGGGTCGGAAGCGAGGACGAGGTGGATGCGATCGATCCAGAGAGAGACGGTAGCCTCCAACAAGTGCACACGCTCCTTCTCAGGAACGTTGTCTTCGTCGAAGACCTCTGGGGGAGGGAGGGGGAAGAAGAGTCTGTCCCTGGGACTGACCCACGGTAACAGTGACGGAGGCGATGAAGTTGGATGTTTTAAGCATGATGTCTTTGGAGGTGGGGCCGGACCATCCCTCTCTATTGTTCGCATTAGCTAGCAAGGGGTAGTAAACCTCCTGCGCAACATGCGACAAACTCTTCAACGCAGCCTCACTCACCTCGTTAATAACGACATGTTCTCTCAAAATAGACATAGTAAGGGAGTCACGAACGTGCTTATCCTTCATACAGTACACTGCCTTCTTCTTCAAATTCTTAGGGAATGCGGTAGAAACGCTGAGTTTGTCTCCGTTGTAGTAAATGAAAAGGATGTTCATATCAGGATCGCGAATGAAATCCTCAACCATCTGTGCATTCGCAACATCTTCAAACTGTTTCACAAACTTATCCGATTTTCCCTGTTAACAGTAGAAGGTCATATTTAGAAGTATGATAGTGGCGCCATATTTGTTTCGAAATTTCGAGGTCCAAAACAATGTATTATTTGTGCGAAAACAAGATATATTTCAAAAAATAAGTGTGCAAGTATACGGCGAACAGGAATGCATGATTAGTGACATATGAAAAGAAAAGAAAAATAAGGAGAATAAACGTTTGTTCAACAGATGGGAAATGCAAGCAGGAAAAAAAAAACGGACGGGGGAGTAACAATCGGTGAGGTTCAAAACATGTAAAATAGACAAAAATGAAAGCTTGTACACATATTCGTATGCAGGATAGGTGAAAAATGGTTGTTTTCATAGTGTGGAAGTAACATTCATTCGGGGATGTAAAAAATATTGAAGATATAGCGTACCTTGTCAACCATAATCTGAATGGCTCTTTGTTTAATGTAATTAAGTACATCATCCACTGCATTACTGTGGGAAGCAACTTGTTCATGCTCCTCACCTTTCGTAGAAGCCTTTGTGTCCCCACTGCTCATTGTTTATTGAGTAGGTGTATGTGCTTTACGAAGATAATAAGAAGTGATGGTGCTCAAACAACTAATCACGCCGATTTCTAGTGTATTAACGGATTGACAACATTCAAACAATAATGACAAACTTTGGCAAATTTTAAATTATAAATGAATTTTAAAAGCAGGCCTAAAAATGTGGGCGCTCAAATGTAGTGGTAGCTTTTACGCAGCGATGAGCTTTATACATAAACAATTGATAATTTTATTTGTATCCAAATATATCTAACTAACATATCTTATGTATTATGCGTATATTATTGAATAAATATATAATATAACTGCATGTTATATTTTTCGAGCGCGAAATTTACTTTTTACCACCATCACGCCCGGTGTTTAGTTAATGATTAGGCCATTGATGATCTAGTTATTTGACGCGTAACAATCATACTTGAAAGTAAATACTTTACCGTAGAAGTAGAAGTGAAATAGCTTGAAGTTTTGTGGAGAAATATGAATGAGTAATTTTCAAGTAAAACTTCAAGTTGCTTAAAAAGGGCAAATATGTCGATATGTAGTGATGAACAAATGATTTATTGTCTAACAAGTATGAATTGCTGTATACCGTTTTTTGTGTCATATAGTTTATGTGCTAAGAATAATTCTCAGAAATGAACTATATTGGTTGCCTAAATTCATCAGAAGCTTGTGGAGTGACAAATGAGAGTAGACGTCAGAGAATTATATCCGATGGAATGAAATTATTTTATTTCCTGTGGTCATTATACGCTGTTCGTGACAAAAAACGTATAAGGAGCGAATATGAAAATGGAGTATTAAAATATGCTCTGAAAAAGCTGAGTGCTTCCCGATCAATAGACGACTGCGCATTTTTGTCTCGCGTCCCTCTTCATATTTTGGAAAGCCCAGAGAATCTGCACAGACAAGATGCTTTGCTTAAAGATTTGTACTTATTAGCCTTGCTACTGGGAGTGTTTAACAGCATTGAGAAAGGTGGAATTGTGAATTTATTCTTGAGGAGTAGACTGGTTGGTTTAGAAGAAAGCTATCAGATTCTTCACGTTAAGGACATCTATGCGTTGCTGACGTCCTCGCCGGAGCACTACTGCTTTTACATGCCAATGATGAAAGTGGCTGACGAATTTATTCCTCGTAATCTCTTATATTACAATGCAAGTGACATTTGGAGTGCAAATGAGTTGTCGTCATCTCTCTTTGCTTTGGAACTGAAAACAAAGGCGTTTCGACTTCGGAAACTATTGTTAAGACTGCCTATAACAAGTGAATGCGAAGTACTATCGACTGAAGATATTCCAATTGAATTCATGCCTGCTGTGTGTATTTGTTTCTCGCGTCTGAGGAGAGTTAAGTTCTACTTGTCGTACGAATGTGCGATAGGGGATAGTGATTGCAAGAAAGAGGCTAGCGAAGGAAGAGTAGATCAGCGTAGTATAGAATCTGAGAGGTCCAACTTGATTGAGAAAACCGAAGTGGAGCAAGTCGTTGTGAGGATAGAAAGACTATCAGTTAGAGATGTGAAGGCATATGACTACTTCGTGAGGGTGATGAAAGAGTGGGGCGTTCGTCTCATCGTTGAGAGAATAGACGTTGAAAATGTCGATGTATGTAGCCGAAGGAGAAGGAATGATGAGAAGGAGAAAAAAGAGAAAAAACAGTTCACTCATGAAGGAGTCTGTGATGAAAATGGGCGAACATCACAGAGTGGAGATGGAGGAAGCGGAGGAAGGCAAACGGGTAGTGAAGAGGAGAAGGAGATGAAGCCAGTGTGTTCGTGATCAAGGAAGAAGAGAGAGAATGTGATAACGTTCACTTTGAGGCCGACTTGGTGTTTTTTTCTCCCCCGCTTTTTCCTCTTTGTCTCTCCCGGTGTTTTTACCGTTCAGTGTGAGCGTGGCATGTAAGAAAATTACGGGTAGGTGGGTCATTTCCAAGGCTCATTCCATCATGGTCAAAGCAGCGTCTCAGCAGATACATGAGGACGGAATTGTGGTCGAATCCTTACACAAGAAAGAAGAAGTGAGAGGGACGGAGGAGGAACTCTTTTTGGATGCTGATGAAAACACAGAGAATGGGAAAGGAGAGAAAGAGAAGGGCGAAGAGATTGGGAGTGAATCCAATCATGAAACAAACGAAACTGTTGGTGGCAGCAGCGGAAAAGGAGAGGACGGGGTCTTTCAAGCTGTGAGAAAGGAACTCGAGTGGGTATTTGGGAAAGAAACAGAGCCAGAGGAAGAGGAGGGTAGAAAGGAAAGGAAGTCTCAGTCATGTGTCGAAATAGAAGAGACATTCGAGAAAGATAGAGTAGGGGTCATGGCGAAGAAGATGAAGGTCATGCTCGAAGTGAGTTCGTCCCTTCGTTTATCTCTCCCGCCGAGCTTTGAGTTTACTACTGACCTCATCCTTCCTAAGGCTGACATCGGGAAGGAGACATACTTTGAGTGGAGGCAAAGAGACGAAGGAAGAGGATGCGCTGGTGTATGTCACAAAGAGGGGGAGATGGCAGTTGATGTGAGGGGACGATGTACCCAGGGGATTGTTCATGGGCAGAGTGGAGGCAAAGGAGGTTGCACGCATCGTCCTCCCCAGCGGTCCCCTTTTTCTCCGCCCATCCCTCTCTCCCCTCTCTCACCAGAATCCCCTGGCTCTTCCTCAAAAAGGATTTCTTTGTCCAATGGGGGTTTCCCCTTTCCCCTTTCTGCTTCTTCAGTTGTACCTACTGTTGAAATGTGTACTGAGAGCTTCTCCTGTACTCGCTCCTCACCTCCTCCTCATCCCGCTCCCATCCCCACTACTAGCCTGTCCCTCTCTGGAGTGGAGTCTCTCGTCTGCCTCCCCAGTAGAGCCTCGTTTTCTTGTCTGAACCTTAGACTAAGTAAACTAGAAGGAGTGTTCGATGCAGACATCCATGCTCTTGGAAGAGACGGTCGGATCGAAATTGGTGATGTCGAGGTGGACTATGAGTGCTGCAGAGGAATACGCTTCGCTCATGATGTGAAAAAACTCCACATCCGGAGCTACACTATCCATGGAGTAGACTTGAGAGATATCACTCTATGTAGGAAGGAGAGGGTGGGGGAAATAAGGCAGGTGTCGACAGGGTGTAGAGCAGAATGTGAGAAAAGTAGTAGTGGGGAAGTAGGAGCTGAAAGGAACGAGGCAGTTTGTGATGAGAACTTTAGCTCGGAGGGAAATGGAGAAAATCGGACGAGCTATTTGTTCCCCTTAGTCTTAGGATATGGAGGGGTGTCAATTGGTGATGAGTTATTCTACTGCCGCATGGAGAAGTATCCCGATCTCTCTCATTTCCTCTCAACTGCGCACGTTTTAGAAGATGATATTCCAGACTCAGTTGAGACAATCGTAAGTGTAGAGCGAATACGTCACCCTATTCGACCAGCCCGTATTGGATCAGAAGACTGTAGCTTCACAGTCAAGAGTTGAATCTTCAGTTAATAGTTTGTGAGTATGAGCTAATAGTATGTTTGTGTGTGTATTGTATATGTATATTTATTCGTGCCTGTATGTCTGGCGTTTTCAGATTGATCCTAACACATGTGTGTGGTTCAGGAAGAGCAGCTTTTACGCTGACTATATCGACTGTATCAGGAGGAATCGAGATGTGGACCTTACCTGCTCAGACAGCAAGAACAGTGTGGAAGACACAAGAAATAGAGATGAACGTAACGAGATGTTAGTGTATGGGTCCTCTAGCGAGAGCTATTGGAGTGAAGACGAAGAATTGCTAAGAGATGTTTCTGATGGGCTTGATTTGTTTGTTGTTCGGCCTGGAGGACTCAGCAAGAGGCAGGTCTGGTTATTGAGGGCGTTTATGTCTCCCTACTCTAATTTTCATGAACTACTTCACCGGGGGATACTATCCTCTCAAGTTACGAGTGATGTTGAATGCATCATTCAATATTTTGGGCTACACGCCAGCCTTGAAAAAAAGATGAAACAGCAAGCAGACAAATTCTTCATTTGAAACAATTACTCTTAAAGTCTATGTTAGCTTAGTTCTTTTTGTTATGTCTAATGAACACGATTCAAGTGCGAATCATGAAGCCATAGTAAGCGAAAATAAATGTGCAAATCCCTACATTCCAATAAAATTCGAAATGCACATTAGCAGTACCTCGATGGTATAAGGTGTACGTTATTTAAATAAAGGTTTATTAGTTTTGATCCACTAGAAAAGAACTTAGACTCTCTTGGCGCGGGCCTCAGCACGAGCCTTGGACTTGGCTCCGAGGATTCCTCCTCCAGCACGACGGTCAACGTTGTCGTTGTACTGAACCTTGAAGGTGTCAGCGATCTGCTGGAGCTTGGCAGCGTCCTCCTTGTTGACGTCGGTGAGGGCGACAACGGAAGCAGTCTTCTTGTGGACGAGGTATCCGAGACGAGCCTTTCCCTTGATGATGGCGAAGGGGGTTCCGGTCTTACGGCAGAGGGTGGGGAGGAAGACGACGAGCTCAATGGGGTCGACGTCGTGAGCGATCACAACGAGCTTGGCCTTCTTGGTCTCGATGAGGCGGGTGACGTGGTTGAGTCCGTACTTGAGGACCTTGGGCTTCTCAGCCTCAGCGGGCTTCTCTCCAGCGACCTGCTTGGCAGCCTCGGTCTTGAGACGGAGGGACTTCTCCTTGGAAGACTCGGGGCGGTACTTGGAAAGGAGCTGGAAGACGTTGGTAGCTGTGAGGGGGGAGAGCAAGTCGGACGGTAACACAGATTAGCATAAGCAGATAATGGTTCGAGGTAAAATGATATACGTGACCACAAAAGAGTGGAAATCGTTCGAATGGGATGTGTGCATTACGAAGAAAAAATACATAGGAAGCTAGCACATTGTGTGTATAAGAAGCAAATCAACGAGTTAAAAAAGAAAAAGTATTGTTAATGAAACGAAAGCTTAGAAACAAAACGCACCCTGGTCCTTGGTGAGGGTCTTGGAGAACTGGTTGATGGCAGCAGGGACCTTCACACGCTGCTTGAGGATAGCGCGCTGACGCTGGAGACGGACGTACTCAGGCCACTTGACGAAGCGGGTGAGGTCTCTCTTGGGGGGGAGAGCCTGTCCGATGGAGGTGGACTTCTTCTTCTGGACGAAGAGGTGAGAGTGAGACTTCTTCCACTCAGCAACGGTGACCTTGGTGGTCTTCTTGGTGGCGGCAACGGGGGCCTTCTTGGCGACGGGGGCCTTCTTAGTGGACTAACATTGAGAGAGCCAGTTACCAAAAATTAACATTGTAAATGAAATAACAGATGAAATAACAGTGAGTAATGAAAAGAGAAAATTGGGGAGGAAAAATAATTGGTGAGATTTACTCTCTACAGTAAATAATTGATGGGGATGTAGAGAAAATATAAAAACGTGAATGGGGTGACGGCCATAAACACATCATACAGCAGTAGTATTCACATATAACTTACCATAACTAACGCAATGCGACGGTTCTATAGTAAAAACAACAAAGCAACTTTTGGGCAATAAATATCTGTTATTATTCATGCATATAAATAATAGATTCTGATAAATTCATATAGTTGTATACATTGTATCAAACACAATGTTTTATATAACTCCATGCACTACGTATTGTATCGTTTCATTCTAAATATACATCTCATGTAATTTTTTATACCTACTGTGTTTACGTCATTTAGTTTTTTATTTACATGTATCTCTATAATCTAGCATATTTCATCATCATATTATTTGTCTCATTTTATATCTCAATTTGTATGGTCAATCATTTGGAAGTAGAAATAAGAATAGTACGAGGTGTTTTGTTGCGTTATTATTAGTTATGCAATTTATGTTTGTCTGATGTATATATTGGAACATGTCTGTGTATGTATCTTCAAACTAAATCTTGTGTTCAACTTCCTTTACTCGTGATTCTATTCTACCCTTTTTTGTGAACTATTTCCTGACCTATAAAATTTCTTCCTCTATGAATTTTTACTTCGTTTCATAGATGCCTCTCAACAAGAACATTTCCAAGAAGCACAAGATTGTCTCCGACGGAGTCTTCTACGCTGAGCTCAACGAGTTCTTCACCCGTGCCATCGGACCCGATGGATACGCCGGAATCGAGGTTCGCAGAACCGACAAGAAGACCGAGGTCATCATCCGCGCTACCCGTGTCCAGAACATCATTGGAGAGAAGGGACGCAAGCTCCGTGAGCTCACCTCTCTCGTCCAGAAGCGTTGGAACCTCGAGGAGGGATCCGTCTTCCTCTTCGTTCAGCCCGTCCGTAACCGTGCTTTCTCCGCCGTTGCTCAGGCTGAGGCTGTCCACTTCAAGCTCTCTCAGGGACTTGCTGCTCGCCGTGCTTGTTACGGAGTCATCCGTTCCATCATGGAGAACGGAGCCAAGGGATGCGAGGTCATCGTCTCCGGAAAGCTCCGTGCTCAGCGTGCTAAGGCCATGAAGTACAAGGAGGGATACATGGTCAAGTCCGGAAACAACGTCGACCACTACATTGACGTTGGAGTCCGCCACCTCAAGCTCAAGCAGGGAGTCTGTGGAATCAAGGTCGTCATCATGAAGCCCTACGACCCCACCGGACTCAGAGGAGTCAAGGTCAAGCCCGCTGACGTTGTCACCATTGCTGTCCCCAAGGAGGAGTCCCAGTAAGTTCCCTCACCTCGTTGTGAGTGAATTTGTGTTCTCCACTTTTGTCTCTTGTGTATAGAGCATCCCAGGCACTCTTTAATAAAATGTTTATTTACATTTAATTCGTTGTAGTTAAATTTGATAATGTCAAGATGTCTTTTTTTGAGAAATATATGATATCAAAATTGTTATAACTTCCAAACTTGTTCATGTAATGTATACTGCCTAGTGTGTTCATTTTGCGGTGAATCAGTATGAGTGTATTACTTTCGAGTAGTTGTATGATAACACTATATTGTATGGAATCTTCGTTTGAGTATGCCCGATCATGTTAATGCTAGCATGAATATCCTTGAAATTCTATGTTATGCAAAGATATTAGTTAACTAGTATATTTGTGTGCGTATCACTATATAGTGAGTTACTTATTATAAAAAGATGATGAAAACGTTAGATTAGCAATCGTGCACGTGGAACAGAAATAGTACATAATGCAAATAAATCGTCGTCTCCTATTGAGTGCGCGTGTATGTTGCGGTATCAGCCACAAAAAATCTTGATATGCTTATGGAAAGAAAAGAATCGTTTGTTTCAAACCGTCTCGTCACCTCCTACGTATTTTTTTCTCCACTGCGAAGTTTAAAAGAAAACGCAAGGAGAAAAAAAGTTACATAGTCATTAAATAATTGACTGACGATGCCTGTGCTTGGATTAAGTTATGTGGGCATATCATTGCTAAATGAAACTGTAGATAATGAACATTTTAATGCGTTTGCGAGGTGTATTAACACTAATCTCTGTAATCTGCTGGAGAATGACGTTTTATTGGTAACTAATATTTCGGGTGAGGAACTATGGAAGAGTTACATTAGCTTCTTTCCTGAAGAATCAAACACGACGCTTTTAACGAACAGCTTACATGCCGGAATATACGACCGACACTTTGTGGAGAACGTAGGAAATGTTGTTTATTTGAACCCACATACCCTTACCACGCGATCTATTTGGGACTTTGAAGATCTGGCGTTCCCCTACAATGTGGTGTGTAAGAAAATGTGTGTGCTAGTGAAATCGAAGCCCATTGCTGGGTTGTTTAGAACTAACGTGGTAGTGGTAGGAAAGACGCCCAACATCCAAATACGAGATGGTAAGGTGGAGAAGTTCATCCACCTTCATGGGGTAATAAGATGGCCTCACTACTCTATCTTTCCAAAGCGGGATATTCGAAGATACAAGAAAGATGTGTTAGAGTACAGGAAGGAGTTAGAGGATGTAGACTTAACTGCGAGCAAAGTGGTAAAGGGCATGATTGATGGTGGTAGTCTGTACGGAGGAGAAGAGTTCAAGGATCTGGTAGATTCATTTGTCGAAGTGAAGAGCACATATCTTAGTCTTAAGAGCAAGTGGAAGAAGAGCTTGATGGTGTGGTCGAACCCATTCTCTATGAAAGGTGCGGCGATAGGTTCTTTGTTGTCCAGTCTATCTGCGGGGGTGGATTTGAAGAGAGCAGTTAAGTACTACGAGGAAGATATGGCTCCAAGTGGCTACAAGAGGAGTACACCCATTGCAACTCCTCAGATGAAGAAAGACGCCATTACCCAGCTGAGAGCCTTGGGGCTCGAAAACTCTTTGGAGAGGAGGTTTGCGACGTTGAAAGACATCCCCTCCTATGCGTTCCTCTGGAAGCTGAGTAAGGCGGTGAAGTGCAGCGGAGACCTGCAGGGACTGGGGAGGACAGGGAAGAAGAGGGGATCTCTCGAAGAGGAAAACGCTGATGCCAACCTAGTCATCGATGCTGAGACTTTCTTTACCAAAATTCTTCCTGAGGTCTCTGATCTGTCGATCTGGTACTCGGCGCAGAGTCAGAAACACCTATGTTCTCTGACCACTTCTGTCCATTCCAATGCGCTCCCCATCTTCAAATGGGACAGTGCTGTCGCGTGGTCCTACACCGGAGGCCCTTTGTTGCTTTCGAACAAGGACAGGGTGAAGAGGGAGGGGGGGACGTAAACGCTATGTTGAGGGTGTCTTTGTTTTGGTACAACTACGATGACCTTGAAATTCATGCGCATTGCCCCGACGGGCACGTGTTCTGCGGTAGGCCAAATGGAATTTTCGAAGGCAGCATAAACTGTGATGAAAACTTGACCAGGAATCCCATAGAGAATCTCTCGTGGCAGAATCCCAAGGACGGGGAGTACTTGATCCAGGTCGAACAGAAGTGTCGGAGGGAAGACACTAACGTAGGCTTTACCCTCGAGATCGAGTGTGCTGGCATCGTCCAGCACCTCCACTTCACAGAAAAAGTAGAGGGCACAATGGACTGTATATGGTTCGCACTCAAGGATTGCAAGATCTCCAACGTGTTCCTGTCTGTACATTTGATTCCAGGCGCTACTCCTCAGTTAATGTGGAAGAGGATGACTGAGGAGTGGGTCCGGGTAAAGGGGATTTTTGTCAGCCCTAACTGCTGGAATGATATGAAGGCCGCCCAGTTCAATAAGCAGTCATGGGCGAAGAATGAGGGGCCTGGTAAGGAGAAGTGTAATGAAGACGGGGACCGCAGTGCCAAGCATATTCTCTTTGCGTTGGATGGGGTCGAAACCCCTTACCCCATCCAGGGAATTCGTACCGAAGACCTCCGTGAAAGTTTGCTTCCCCGCAAATTAATGATTGAGATGCTCGAAGAGAAGACGATGTGTCCCGTCAGCTCTGACCAGGCCTCCGGGTTCGGATTCTCTACCGCGAAGAAAGACTTCTTCACTGTCGCCTACAAGTTGAAAGATGAGAAGAGGAAAATTGTGTGTGTCCAGTTCTGAGCTTGTCTTTACGTAATTGTTCTGTGTTGTGACTACTCTTTTTTTTTTTTGGTTGTTTGTTGGCTATTGTTCTTTCAAATTTGTTTTTCTTGTGTTTATTTTGTTCTCATATTTTCAAAAACAAAGCTATTGCCATCTGTAAGAATGCACACATTTCGCTCGACATTTACCATAATGTGTTACTATTGGGAATGAGAGCCATGTATATTGATAGTATTTTTTCCCCTTTACATATTTGTCATGTATGAACCGTATATACCTTGAATGTTGGGACTTTGTGATTGCATGCATGACGTGTGCTCTCAGTATAGTTCTTCAACTCTATCTACTTGGCTTCTGTCGCCAAAGCCAAAGAGCAGACAATATATTTTTTTATGTTAAATGATATGTATATAACCAAGCAACTTCATTCTTTGTAATTACTCCAGTGTGAATGTTTAACAAATAAATATATTCAACATACTATTTTGGCTCTTGCGAAAACTGTACCCTCGGCTATATAAATATCTTTCAAGTTGAGCATGCAAAGAAAGTATGCAAAACGGAACTGCTATATATGCGTATAACATCATTAATTCAAGTATTCGAGTTAGTATACAAATTATAATATCGTAAATGTCTTTTTTAGCCTTATATACTTAATATTCCTGGGAAATATAAAATTCCTTATTAGGGAAAATAAAATGTTCCTAAATACTCACTATCACTACTATATTACTAAGTTTTAAAATGTATATTTTAATGTGTCGCATGATTTCATACTTGAATGTAATAATAAACAGTTGTACTGCTAAACAAATGTATTGATTAAACGGTATTATATTATGTTGTGCTTTGCTGATAAAATATCTGCTTTAAAACGGCTATGAAAAAAAATTAAAATGAAGAAAGTGAAACTGTGAAATGTACAATCTGAGTATGAGCTGGTATCAAAGTATATATGGGACTCTAGTACAAACTGGTGTGCATGACTTCTCAGATAATTTCCCCTTAGTTAAATAATTAATATAGATGCATACATTATCAATTTTTCTGTTCTATATTTTTATCACTGGAATAACATGTGTTTCAAAATTTGTGTACTACTGCCTGTGTATTTTTTTTCTCTTCAAATCAGAACTATGGCTGGCAACGAGAACAACGAAACTGCTGCCAAAAACAGATTTGGCTTTCGTTCAATGCCTATGCCTTCTACTGTATCTAAAATCGCAAAGGTAGACTCTTCCTCGACTTCTCGTGTGCCCTTTCGTTCAAACTCCTCTGTGAACGTCATCTCCAACCCTTCCGCCAACCCAGCTACCAAGTCTTACAGCTCTGCTGGGTCAGCTAGGAACACCTACTCTCAGGTAGGGAGTGGGTATTCTTCCGCGAACTCTGTGTCCAGAGGGCTTCTTACGGAGGGAGATGACGTACTGCATAATGAGATTAGAGATATTGCAATGGCACTCGACGACGATGATGCGATCCTCAACAACGGCATCACTAGCATCCCTGATGACGACTTCATGTATGGGAGAGACTCCAGCCGCGGTGGAGCTGACCCCTCGAGAGGAGAGAATGAGGAGTTCGAGACGATGGATAGAGAATGTGAAGAAGTGATGAGGGTGGAGGTAGGGGAAGTCTTTCCCCAGGAGACGGAGAAGGCAGCGCTCGAGACCCTCGGGATCAAGATCACTGCAAAGAAGCTGGAGTTCAAGAAGAGAGAAGAGCAGCAAATGGACTTGATCAAGGCCCTCCGCTCCACCCTTAAGGGATGCATCGAGAGTCTTCAGAGCGCAAATGGAACAGTATTCGAGCTAGTGGGGGGAAGAAGCTCCTCTTCTCCAGAGCTAAACTCTTTCGAAACAAGCTCCTTGACTCCACTGCCCGTGTGCACTCTTTGGAGGCGGAGGTCGTGCAGCTGAGAGAGATGCTTGCCTTGTCCTCCGCTGCCGCAGAAGAGGCGGACAGAAAGCTGAGGGCAGCACAAGAGGAGGTAGCAATGACTGTGGGGGAGAAGAGAGAGCTCTCTACTCAGCTCAATGAACTTATTGTCACTAAGAGAGACATGGTTGCGCGCATCCAGAGTCTGGAGGTTGAGTTGAGTGGAGCTAAGGAGAAGCTATCGAGAGAGGAAGCGGTGAGTGCTGAACTGAAGGAGAGAGTGGATTCCAAGTCAAAAGAACTCACCGACGCAATAGCAACCTTCACCTCAACCCAAGAGTTCCAGCAGAAGACGATGAGCGAGATGGACGCCAGAGATAAGGCGTTGACTGCTGAAGTGCACGTGTTGCAGGGAGATCTCCGCACTGTGAGAGAAGAGCTCCTTAAGAAGACTGCTGAGTGTGAGAGGGCCGCCGCCGACGCCAGCGCTGCGGTGGCTGAGAAGAAAGAAGCGTCGAGAGAGAGGGACGAGGCTAGGACTCAGAAAGCGGTCGCAGACACCCAGTTGGAGATGTTGAGGATGACTGCCTCGAACGCCTCCGCTGCCCTTGAATCTGCACAGAGAGAGATTCAGTCCCTCAGTGCCAGCTACGCTAAGGAGAGGGAAGGTAGGGAACAACTCATGAAGCACTCCGAAGTGACTGAACAGCGGTTGGAGACTGTCTCTGTGGAGTGTTCCGAGTGGAAGAAGAGGGCAGAACACGCAGAGGAAGTAGTGGAGGAGGGAAAGAGAACCATGGAGACTGAGAAGCAAAACTGGACGAGGGAAAGGGACGAGCTGAAGACTGAGCTGGAGAGAGAGAGAGAGGCCGCCACACAGAAGGCTTTGCAGGCGGAGAAAGACAGGCAGAATGAGCTGAGGGTGTTCGAAGAGAGGACTTCGGCTGTGAGAGAAGCAGCGGAGAGGGAGAGGGCAGCGAAAGACGAGGAGTTGAGGGTGGGGAGGGAGGAGAGGGAAGCTATGGAGAGAGACATCATGTCCAAGGCTAATGAAATCGAGAAGCTCTCGATCGACAACAACGCTATGAGGAACAGCATGGGAGTATCTCAGGACAAAGCTCTTGAAAAGATCTGCACTCTGGAGATCGAAAATGCTGGGCTTAGAGCGCAGATGAGTGGAAAGGAGGAGATGGTGAGGAAGATCGACGAGCTCAATAGAATCGTTGCTCAACTCAGAGAAGAGGCGTTCTCAGGAGAGGAGGCGAGGAGGAGGATGCACAATACGATCCAGGAATTGAAGGGAAACATCAGAGTGATCTGCAGGGTGAGGCCTCTCCTCCCCAACGACAACGAGAGGGAGTACCGCACTCTCGACTGCTCTGCCGATGAGACCGCCATCAAGTTGTATTCTGACGCTAAGGACAAGCCCTACTCTTACACCTTCGACCGAGTGCTCTCTCCCTCCGCTACGCAAGAGACAGTGTTCGACGAGGTGTCCCAGCTGGTGCAGTCTGCGCTGGATGGGTACCACGTGTGTCTCTTTTCGTACGGTCAGACTGGGTCGGGTAAGACGCACACCATGAGCGGAGGAAGAGGAGCCAATGCTGGAATCATCTCCAGATCGGTCAGAAAGCTTCTGGAGACGGCTGAGAGGTACAAGGCACAGGGATGGGAGTACGAGGTCAGCTGCTCCTTCTCTGAGATCTACAACAACAAGCTCAACGATCTCCTAGACGACGTTGCCTCCGCTGATCCTTCTTCCAAGTCCCTTGAGATCAAGCGTATCGACGATCGCATGGTTGTTCCTGGTCTCACCAAGAGAGTCCTCCAGAGCGAGGCTCAGCTGGACGCATTGGTAGCCCAAGCAAACAGGAACAGAGCGACAGCAACAACTGACATGAACGAGAGGTCTTCTCGTTCCCACCTCGTCTTCACTCTCTACCTGAAGGGACGCAATGCTTCCCAGAACGTACTCCTCGAGGGATCTCTGAACCTCTGCGACCTCGCAGGAAGTGAGAGACTGGACAGGTCTGGAGTCACAGGGGACAGGGCGAAGGAGGCCCAGGCCATCAACAAGTCCCTCTCTGCGTTGTCGAACGTGTTCCAATCCCTCGCCAAGGGTAACGCTCACGTGCCGTTCAGGGACTCAAAGCTAACCTACCTCCTCCAGGACTGTTTCGCCGGAGATGGAAAGACGATGATGGTCGTCAACCTTTCTCCCACCTCCGCCTCTGCCCAGGAGTCCCTCTGCTCCCTCCGCTTCGCCTCCACTGTCTCCCAGGTACACTTGGGCACTGCGAAGAAGCACGTAGCCAAGGCTGAACCCCCGCATCCTCCTCCTCTGCCCTTGCCTCCTCTCTCTACACCATGTCCGTCAACTGCGATGGGGAATACGAGTGTGATGACGAAGTGCCCTCTCCCACGTCCTCTGCTGGGTCCTCCTTTTCCTCCCTCTCCTCCGCGTCATCGCTCAACTCCTCTGCCTCCACCCCAGCCCTCCCCACCCCCGTGAAGTTCAACAGAAGCACCGCCGTCTTTCCCCCCTCGTACACCTCCTCCCACCGCCGCATCTCGCTCCATGAAGATCTCCTCCCTCAAATCGATCGGTTCCTCCTCCAGGCCTAGCTTTTCCACTTCCTCCACCTCCTCCACTTCCTCCACCTCCTCCCTCCCCCGCAGAAACTCTGTTCGTTCGCTCAAGTAATAGCGTTCTCTTCCCTTTCTCTCCTTCTGTGACTACCCCTTTCATCCTCGATCCCATCCCTGTTGTTAATCTACCCCCTCGCCTTTTATTTCCCGAATGACTCGTTCTCTTCTCCTTTGGAATGATTTTTATTTCCGGAGATGTATGCTTCTTTTGGCGCGTGTATTCGTTACACTTGGCTTCCTTTTGTTCTGGCCTACAGATCTCATTTTGTACTTTCGCTTAGTTTTTTCGTACATGCTTTTTTTTTTTTTTTAGCTCTTTGTTTTTTTCTTTCTTCTTTTTTCTTTTTTCTTCGCGATTTCTGTTGTTCCATTAGCTTCTTGTTCACTCTTTGTGGATTGTTTGTTTGTTTCTTCGACTTATGTTTTGTTTTTCCTGTATATCATATAATATCTAAACTTTTCTTCGCTTAAGTGCCATTTGTTAAGTTCAATAAACTCTTGAATAAGTAATTAATGTAGCCCTCCCGCATGCTTACAAATATATTAGAATTAGTATCTCTACGTGCATCTACTAGCACAGTTCCTTTAGGCCCCATTCGCATTGTGAGAGGTTATCGTATCGTTTGATGTTGTGAATGAATGAGCGAACGAACTCAGTGTATAGATAAAAAAATGTGCATTGCAGCTATGAGCATGAATGAGAGCATGATAATATTTATTTAAAGCTGCGTCTATTTTATTAAGTTTGGGTTTGAGTCTGTTTTGTAGGGACATACAAGCTCATCGAGAAGAGTAGACGTAATACCACTTGCATTATACAAGTCCTTCCGTCCTCTACGCTCGCTGAGTACACGCACTATCCAATCCATTTCACCAGCACATGGACAGTAGCGTAACATACATGAAAGGGGCAGATAAAGGCAAATGCAAAGGGAGAGGCAAAGGGGAAGGCAAAGGGGAAGGCAAAGGGAAAGGCAAAGGGAAAGGCAAAGGGAAAGGCAAAGGGAAAGGCAAAGAGGCGGAATAACGGAAAGAATAAAGGACAGAAATATATACACGGAAGATATAGCAAAGACATAGCCAAAAGACTATCAAACAAAGGGTGGGAGGCGGAACAATAAGCAGAAGACATGTGAAAAGATACGATACACCTCAAGATAAAAAAACAAATACACGCAAGCACAAGCAAACACGCACAATAAAGTATAATATGCAGCATGCATATACTCGCGAACATATATACGCTCGCATGACGTCACTGTGCACAAACAATGAACTCGCCTACATCCACACGCATACATATACACACAGTATATATACACATGCATATGCGCAACATACATGCATGCATTACCACATACGAGTCACCCAACACACGCACAAACACTTGCACTAATGCAACAACCACAAGGGTGCATGCCTACATTAATGCGACGCAAACGTTGTTGCACACAGGTGGATGCGTGTGAGTGGCAGATGTGCGCAGGCAATGGGTGCGTGTGAGTTCATCATGCGCACATACATAGGTACACCACACAATGCATGGAGGTACATATAATGCAAGATCATGCATACAACACGTAGGTGTATTACGCGGAGGAAAACACTTCATGATACCATCCGAATATGTGTGTACATAAAGATCACAACCAAAATATCTCACACAAAGATCTCACTGAGTATGTCTCGTTCTAAATACATGGCATCTAGTCTATCTTATTGCGGTACGTGTGTTCAAAAAAAACACACATAGAAGGCAGAGCAAGTGAAAGGCAATAGAACGAAGCGTGATGCAATGGGAAATATTAATTAATAAGCAGCCAGAATAGCAAAGGCGACAACGAATAACGACAAATATTAAACATATCACAGAAAAGATGCAATATAACACGTAAACGTATGAATATAGTAGATATATATATGTGAGACTATGTATCAACGACAAACAGCAAGTGGAAAAAAAATATGGAAACAAGGGGAAAAGAACTTGGAGGAGAGAAGGGAATTGGAAAGGGAGAAAAGGAAGGGAGGGATGAAAATGAATAACTGGATAGAAGAAAGAACAGGTGAGATAATAATAACGAGGTGTTGCATAAACTTAGTAAACGAACGGTGTGTCTTTGATCGTTACAGAGGATACGAAACCAGCGGAAGAGAAATGAGAATTCAAGACCGAGGATTCAAGACGCAAAAAAGAATACCTGTAGACAGCAACTACGAATACAAACACAAACACGGCACGAACACAAACACAAGCATAAACATAAACGTAAACGTAAACGCAAACGTAGACAGACACGAACAATTAACGGGAAAACAGAAAATACAAAATAGAAAATAGAGGATAGAGGATAGAGAATACAAAATAGAGGATAGAGAATAGAAAGGAATAAATGGAACAGGAAATGGGAAACGAGAAGCGGGAAAAAGATTAAGGTGCGAGAGAAACACGTAACGAATAAGGGGTGGAAATAAAGGCGAGCAACCAGACGAAGCGATGGGAAATCGAGGCGCGGAGTGTACGAAGGTCAAAGAATATATATATATATCTCTCTCTCTCTCTCTCTCTCTCTCTCTCTCTCTCTGGACTGATCACCAGTGCTATCTCAACCCTCTCTATCCTTATTCCCTCTCTCACTCAGTCTTTCTCTCGGTTAGCTTATCTCTCTTTCTATTACTTCCCCTAGTTCCTGTTCACGAACATCCTGCTCATTCGTTGGACATACGCCCTGACTATCCGTCTGTCTACGTCATAAGACTGTACGAGGAGCGGAATGTGAGGGAGGAGAGGGAGGACGCATAGACAACGCCCCAGAGGAAGAAGCGGAGGAAGAGGAAGAGGAATGGGAAGGGGAAGGGAAGGGGGGAGGCAAGGAGAAGATGACGCGGAAGAGGAAGATGAAGAGGTAGGGGTAGGAGGGCAGGGAGAGTTCTCGGGAGACTGAGGGGGGGAGGGGCGGAGGAGGTTGAAGTGGACGATGAAGAAGAGTTAATCAGACTGTAATTGAAGAGAGGGTGCGAAGGAGGGAGAGAGGAAGTATATCTCGACAAAACTCCGAGTGGGAGGAAAGGCAAGAGAGAAAGTAAGATAGAACCGGAGGAGAAGGAGGAGAGGGTAGGGGAGGAGGAAACAAGAGAAGAGGGTGGGGGAAAGGACGTTGCAGCAGGAGGGAAGGAAGGAGAAGGGACGGGGGACGAGTGGTCGAAAGGAGTGGAGGGGGGAGAGAAGGAGGTGGAGTGTGTCGTAAGAGAAGAGTCGCCCTTCTCTTTGCGTTGGTTTCGGCTTCTCGCTTCTGCTTCCACTCTCATCAACCGCTACCCCTCCCTGTGAGTCCTCTCCTTTCTCCTTTGATGAGTTTCCCTCTCTTTCTCCAACGATCTTGCCTTCCCACTCAACGTGTTTCTGCGCACGATAGAGACATTGAGGTGTAAGGAGGCGTTGTAATTCCCATAGTCCGAGTGGTCATATAGGTTGTGTGGAAGGTAGAATTGATTAGAGCAGGCGTAGTCCTCCCCTCCAACGCACTCCTTCCTCTCGTTCTGTTCTTCATTGTAGAATTCCTCTACTCCTGAGTGCATGAATCCTGAAAAAAGAGGAGGGAGATGGGGAATCGGATCCTGCCAGTGTACCATTCGGAACAAGCCAGAAAGAACCCCAGTGGATGAAGAAGAGGAGGAAGAGGAAGAGGGGGAAGGGATCTTGAGGACTCCTCGAGGTGAACTTGGCGAAATTTTCGTTGCCCACTCTAGGTTGGCCGAAGGTTACAAGGGGAAGTGCAAGTTCAGGGAGGGAGAAGGAAGCAGTGGAGATAGAAGAAGGGAAGGGGGAGGAGGGAGAGGAAGAGGGGGAGGAGGAGACTTGCGTTGCGTATGTTATTAGGTCGAGGACACACAAAAGAGCCATCGCAGCACCAAGGGAGTGTCCTGTAACTAGGAGAGGGGCGGAGGGATAGAGGGCAGCCAGTCTCTGCACTTGTTCTTTCATCGCCTCCTCCACCGACAAATAAGAACGCAAGAATCCGTAGTGCACCTTGCACGAAGAACTAGACACATCACCGGAAAGAGAAGAACGTTCTTTACTCAAACGACGTCCTATTTCCACTCGCAGTTTCTTGATCTTATCTACACCCCTCTTCCCTCCATGTTTCATTTCCCTCGTTAACTCGTTCACATTTAGCACCACATCGTCGTCCACTACATCCTCTTCCACCTCTTCGCTCTCCTCCCACTGCCTCTCTCTTTCTACATTCCCCTTACTCTTGTGTTCATACGGAAAGAATATGCGTTGCTCACCGTATTCGTCGAGCTCCAGGTCAGTTGATCCACACTGGGGATAAACTACCTTTTCGAAACTAAGGTCGTCGACCCAGTCTTCGTAAGTCCTCATCTCAGTCCCCGTGAACGCAACCATTATCACGTTCAAGTTCGGCACAAACGCGGTGTACCCGAAATTCCCTGTAGACTTTGCTGCAAATGCTGAGACATCCTCTGCTTTGTCAACCTCCAAGCAGGGGCCACACGTCCAGTTGAGTAAGTTCCCTGTTCCGTAAGGTGTAACCTCATATGCCGCATATGCATACCTAGCGAGGTGGAATGCTGTCTTATTATAAAATTTGTGGCCTCTTCCTAGTAAAACTCCATCAAGTGCAAAAGTTTCTTGTGCGCAAAGAAATACTATTAAAAAGAGAAGAGACACATATGATTGCATCATCTTCAGTGATTATCAGTTGTCTACGTCGCTTTCCTAAAAAAAGAATATAAAAATGAAAACAAAGCAAAAAATGTAAACATCGCCTAATTCCAGCAAATCCATAATAGCATGAACAACTATTAAAATGTGATGCATTGCGTAAACTTGCTTAAGCATTCCAATTTTTTTTCACAATTTGAAGACTCAAAAACATCAGTTTAACATCATCAAATCAAACTATTTTTTTCATCATCTGTATTCAAAACGATAAATAAAAAGTCGCTCTTCCCAGTATAGAGATGACAGAAATTATCATATGTATTCTACAACCGAAATTATGACAAAAATAAACATTATGTATACTACTTCCGACGAAGTCTTGTTGACAAAGGTAAAAGTCGGTATTAAAAATAAATTAAAAGTGATTTTGAGAAAAATTAAAGAGCATAAAAAATAGGAACGATGCAGGAGAGATTCGAACTCTCGCTCCCGGAAGGAACCTCCTTAGCAGGGGAGGCACGGTAACCACTGCGCCACTGCACCTTCGTGATGGGATATTGGTTTTATTTACTATATGACAATTATTCATCGCCTGTGACAAGCTATGCCGCATAGTATTATGATTGGGACAGAAATTGATATTAAAATTTTATTCCAATATGTGAGGGTATATTGAAGCCTTTATTGTAATTTTCCCTTAGTCCTATAGTTGTGTCAGATTTTGTCCGATCTTGCTCAATGTGAGCTCGACCACTATAACTTGAAGAGCTACCTGAGCTTGGATGCATGCAATGAGAAGGTGTATAAGTAGATGAGCAAGGGGTTGCATGGACACGCTCTATGGACAAATGTGGAGGGAAATGGACAGAGGCTCCAGAAAAGAGAACCAAAGTTTTGAGACTCAGAGACTTCGCTGTGAAGAGCCTGCTTACTCCGAGAGGCTTATTCTCGAAAAGGCATGTTCTGCTCTATATTGCTATATTCTCATACTGGCACTCCTGAATACCACTCCTTCTAACGTCAGGCTTATCTTTAAGCCGTATCGGGGCGTAGAGTTGTATGCTCTCTCTTTTTGGTCGTCAGAGTCTAGAGGGTACTAACGAAGAGGATGATGTGGCGTACCAAGAGACGCCTGGCCAAGCAAAGATGTTAGCTGTACAGGAAGATGAATGTCCTTGTTGTCAAGATCAACCCCCTCTGCTTATACCTCATCTCCCACTGATGTTTGGATGTCTTTATGTGACCTCCAGTGTCATCGATGTATGGATCCTCGTAACTGCAGGCTCGGCAGAAGAAGGAATAGGTGAATGTAGATAGTTAAGTTCAGCTGGTGGACAAGGTGAAAGGAGCTGTGAGAGAGGTAGGCAGACGTGTATATTCCCCTCTCCACTCCTCTATATTGTCTCTTTCTTGTCTTTCTTATGTGCGTGCTTATTTAGTAGAACGTAGTATGAATAAATGAGTTTACAAAAAAATACGCAAGAGTATCGGGTACTATTGCTAAGTGTATATCATATAATGTAGATTAGAGGCATTTTATTGTGTAAAAACTCAACCGCTAAAAAAAAAAAAAAAAACACACACACACACACACACAAACGCAAGCACACACGCATGCACAACACGCAATCAGAAGTGGCATAAGAAGGAACCAGGACAATGCGGGTGGTGGGACATAGTTTCAGAGTACGTGTGAATGAACACACACGTGATTGTATGGATCTGCTCTATGTCCCAGTGAAGATACAGTATATTAGATAATGCATCTAATATAATGCAAAGAGTGGCGCACGCTGGAAAGGAGAACAAGTAAAGAAGTAACACTATTTACGTCAGAGTGCAGAGCAGTTTAAAGAAAGGGGCAAGGTAATGATATGAATACTGCAATGAATTGGGAAAAAGACAGATATATAGGCAAAAAAAAAAAAAGAAAAAAAACTAAGCTCAGAACTAAGAAAGCACAAATGTGAACAGGGGGATTAAAACAAGAAACAAGTAGCCGTTGAATGAACACGTTCAGCTAGGAGCCAGCCTATGGGCATATTACCGGAGAACTGTAACTAAACTCCATGCGAGCTCCACGTGAATTCGTTCGTATTCTCGTAGTAAATTAACCCAGGAATGTTATAACGACAAAGAAGAGGAGGAGGTTGCATAGTACGTAGTCAGCCAAAGCTTTTTTCGGGGGAAATGCCGCCGAAGTCGAGGGGGGACATGATCTACTTGCAGGCGAAGACACACTCCAAAAATGAAGAATCCGACCGCGGCGATGAAAGAGGCGAGGAAGAGGAGTTGAAGGGATATTGACTGACCAATATCATGTAAGCCAAACTGGATCACGCCCACCAACACCGCGGAAAAGAAGAGATAAATGTCAATCAGCTTCACTTTTCTAGGGGTCACATTCCGAGTATTCCTTCAAAAAGTTTTTCGCCAGAGCCAAACCTGATTTTGCACTAAGAAATGAAAACAGTACGTGAAAGATAAATAGAATGAAGTGAAATTCACGTACTGTGTCTGCCGCAAGAAGAATCACGAGCGAATATGCACACCTATATAATATCGGTCAATAAAAGATCATGGGGATAGTTAAAGTACCTCAGGGAGTTTTCGACAACAGGTGCGGGCAGCGCCTCCTGGAGGTGAATTGTGTGCAGAAGTAGAAATGCGCGTTAGCCTTGTAGATGAGAAAATGTCAAATTGGAAATTGGTATACGTTGATGCAATGCAAGAAAGCGCACGGTAAAATCAATAGCGTGAGTAGTAATCATCGATCTAGGTTATAAATATGCAGTTGGTAGATCATGAATTACTCAGTGCCCGTTCTTCTATTTTTAATATTTGTTAGGTTACTCTCACTCGCATTCTCAAAGGAAAAAAAACGCGAGATTTTTTCCTCTCTTGAACGTGATTGTGCACAGCTTGAGTTCGGATACCAATCTCTTATATACGTCTAAAACAACTATTTAAGAATCCTAAAATTAAAGTCAGGGATGAAAATATATTTTTATGTGTTCTTACGCATATTTTTCTATGTGAAAATATATTCTGCTGGTAAATATGTTAGATTGAGGTAGAACTAGTGCTGTAGGGATGTGTGCCAAAAAGGTGTTGTTGGGGCTATCTGGAAGCGTAGCTACTATTAAGGTGTACGAGCTAGTAGTCGCGTTGATGCACGAATATGATGTGAGAGTGATATATACTCAGTCTGCGAAGAACTTTTTGGATGTGAATAGACTAAATCGCATGCTGCAACCCTCCTCCGACAATCACCAGAGTGACGCCTCCTCCCTTCCGTTTTCCCAAGCAGAAATCAAGAGTTCTACAGGAACTTTGCCAAAATATGTATTTAGTGATGTGGATGAATGGAAGTGGAAAACAAAGGGTGATGCAGTGCTTCATATTGAGGTATAGTTGAGTTTATCGTATGAGCGTGACTATGTCGCAAATTCTGACTTGAAGTTGACTAAACGAATATGAACTATTTATGTTTGGTGACTATTTATACTATTTTAGCTGAGAAAATGGGCAGATGCGATTGTGATAGCTCCTCTGTCTGCAGAATACATTGGCGAAAATGGCAAATGAGTATCAGCGACAACATCTTGATGAGTGTAATCAGGTATGTTGGAAAGGAACAACTGTCCATTATCTAATCGTCAGCCAATCATATGTTCAGGTGTAGTATATGGTATCTGTAGTGAATAATTTGAATGTGTGTATGTTTGTACCTCTCTATCATGATGAGTAGAGCTTGGTCTGTGTTGGATAAGCCTATGATAGTGGCCCCAGCAATGAACAACGTGATGATGTCAGAACCCATTCACCCTCAAGCACCTCATCCAGGTAAGTGTGGTACTAGTCACATATTTAAGTGTGTAGACATGTTTGTGAGGTTCCTCATTTAGGGCATTTCTATCCTCCTGTATGTCGTAGTAATGATGTATTCGTATTTTTTTGTTTTTTTGAGGTGAAATGTTCCGTATGTCGATGCGACTGATCCGAGCTCGAAGTGGTATAATTCCTTCGCTTATGTTAATTGGCTTGATCATGGTATTTTATTTCTTTTTGCAGATAGAACGCCCGTACTTTGCAACGATAATATCTCCTCAGTTCAAGCCTTCTTGCATGCAATGAATATGGTAAGTATTTCCCGCCCTACCTCCTCTCACGCCGACTGTGTCAAACGTTCATATAATGACCCATTAAGCAAGTATAGAAGTGGTGGTGCGTATGATGCGTATGTAGAATGTGATTGCAATGGAGAAAGAATCTCACCTATCGTATTTTATCCCAAACGGTTTCTGTTTCTCTCCACCTGTTCTTCTGTACTCTCGTTCGTCCTGCCCTAGGATTGGGGGCGATGGCAACTATTAGCGACATAGTGCGTGGTGTAAATTGGGCGTTGTGTTCTGTATCCACGTACCTGATAACGCCTGAAGAGTACAACTGCTACTCAGCCTCCTTTTGGACTCCGTTCCCTCGCTAGTGGACGAGGCAACGAAGCAAGCGGTGTTGGACAGCGTGTGGCAAATCGGAAAGGAAAGGACGAATCTTATCAGCGAGGGGTATGCGTTCTCAGCATGGGCCAGCCCCATTCTCAACAAGGAGAAACTGCTGGAAGATATAAGAACTATTGCAGCCCGTAATCCTAAGTCTAAGAGATCAGTAAAGGGGCCTTAATGTTTTGCTTTGGTGCTGCTCGCTACGCATATGCTGGTGTTGCCATTTTGGCGACGTTGTTAAGTGTGTGGGCGACTGCTTATCCCAGGGATGCTGCACTGTTGGAATCCAAGATCTCCTCCACTCATGGCGTGGAGGATCATGTTGTTTGGTGAACCAAGCGAGCCTTCGTTCTTTGATGGCCTATAATTCTAACTCTCCTTCCGTAAGCGTGTCATGTTTAGCTATTACTGCATGAATGAGATGAATTCATGCTTCTAAATACAGTAATTCCTTTCTGTTATTATATAGAGAACTGTTGGACCAGAGAATGGTGGGAAAGTAAATGTATTAAGCAAAGAACTGAGAAGGCTTAGGGGAGAAATATATATATGCAAAAGTATTGGTGATCCAACATGATTCTAAGAGAAATGCATTTTATATCTAAGAAGTCACATTAGGGTTCATTCACTATTCAAACGGAAATACAAAATAAAATGTATAATTCGGTTTAAAATGAAAAACTAGTAGGTAGCTATGCAAGCGTGTGACAAAAATTAAGTATAATAAACTTATGTAAAGGAAAAACAATATAATGTATAATATTAATACATTTTTGATGTACATGTTTGATTCTTAATGTGTGGGTGGTGGTGTAAATTCTATATTTTTAGTTCTTGAGCTTTTTGTATTTTATGATTTCTATTTGGTTTCAGTGACTGTTTTCAACAATGTAATTATTTTTGGACAAAGAGAAAAAAGTTACACTTTCACAGACAGAATGAAACAGCGCCATTAAATGGTGATAAAAAGTAAAACAAGGACTATATGTCAAAGAGCTGTTTCCAATTTATATACCAACATCCAAAAAGTACTAAATGATACTCATAGACTCTCGTTTGTCAAGACTTCCTAATATCATAGCCATACATTCATCCAAAATAATGCATATACATTATGGATGACGAACCCTAGATCTAATATTATATTATATTATCACATTTTGTGTACTTATTCTACAATATGTTTATTTTTGAGATTGAGAGTTATCAATATTCCTCTTACACATATTTATATCAGTCATTTCCCCAGACATCATACATACTGTGCAGCGAAAACTATCAAATTTGTAATACCCCTACAAATACTACATTACACGCACATAGAATTCACCACGCATCTATATGCGTTTTGTATAGATGTGGAATGCATTAACACAAGCACACACACATGCACAAAGTACTTGCTTTAACCAATGTACATGCAGAAAAAAAAGGAAAGATAATAAACGCGTGTACCATCATTCAAAATACAGACATTACACAACACGAATGCACACATAAAAGTGAGAGAGGAAGTTGTCATGCGATGAAGAGCAAGAAGGACTCAGAGCACAACCAAAACATCAGCAAGATCCTTCACAAATGAGTTCAGCTCAGAAGATAGGACCTCGATATTTCCGACATGCTGATCAAAACTACACACAAGCCCCCCTGCAACAGAGCCGATGCTCTTGGACAAAGAGACGAAGTAGATCTTGTTTCCTTCTACAAGGCTTCTCTTCTTCTGATCCAAGACCCACTGTTCCAAATCACCTTTTCCAATGAAACTAACGTCTCTACTCGTCTCTGCAACTTCTAGTACATCAGGCCTAAGCAATTCAGATTTTGAACAGCTGTTGTTTGTGAGCTCAGGGACAACCCTCTTGACAAGACGAGTCTCTTCCTTCACACCAGGAATAGTAATCTTTGCAATCTTCTCTGGGTTCTGCAGTTCATCCCTCATATTGTGCAATCTAACAGCAGATACAACTGCATCATCAATCGCAGTGCTGAAAAGTTTCGGATGATGCATCGTCTTTGAGAGATACTACCAGTGCACGCCCGTTCAAACTTTCGCTGTGCCAAAACTTTAGCCAAGCATTAGCAATACGGCTTTCTAATAATCCATGTCCGTTGTTGCATACGAAAACAACAGTAGGTTTTTTGTCTCCTATCGTTTCCAACCCAGAATAATCAAACTCTTTTGCTGCACTATACACCGGCTTAAAGTTAGACGCCATTTTTCTTCAACTCCAAAAAAGCTTCCAATTGCTTCTGCTTCTCTTCTTGCTCATCCTCCTTCAGCAACCTACTAACTTCCTCATTCGTTTTACCACCAAATACATCAGTCACAAACGATTGCGCATAATCGTCGATTGAAAGTTGCTCATCCGCCATTGCTGATCTTTCAAGCTATGCACAATTCTTTGGTCTTGAATTGCTAGCCAGAACAAAAAATCAGCGAAGCGGAACTTATTTAATTATGCACGTACACACACACAAACATTCCGTTTATTTTTCTAACAAATTCTTAAGTTGTAGTTAGGAGAATATATATTTTGAGAAACCCATTGTGCTAGTCCCGCCACACCGTATTTGCTATTGTATATAGTTCAGGCTTGTATACATACGGTTGAGGAAATATGAATAATTATGCACATGCAAATTTGCACCACGCGCGCATTACCAATTTACAAATACATGTAAACACGAGAGTATGCGTTCCTGATGCGTTTAACAAGCGATAACTCACGTCACAATGTCCCGTTTTAATTTTGTTTACACGATATCTACATTGCATATTGGCTAGTGATAAGGAATAACGATTACATGCAAAATAGTCACATTTTGTCATTTTTATGTTTAATTTAAGTCTGTGACATACCACATTTTACAGGAAAATAGTACAAAGTAACTAAACACTAGTTTTATGATCATGGTGCCCAATAAAGTGATATTTATATAATACACCTACATTTAGGGTCAAGATAGTATTTTGAAACGAATGTGGAATGAAACAGATTGGCACTGATGTAGAAAATCAACAAGCTAATATTAACTTACTGTTTATACGCATCTACTAACAGGCATACCAAATAGCCACCCAAAGGGCATATTCGATAGCGATGTACAAACATATATATCTTCAGTGTCATTGTCTCATTTTTCTTCCACCTTATTATATATGCATACGTATGCCACTCAGATTTTTGCAGATATACATAATATTTGAATAACATCTTACTTTACTCTAGATCCATTTATATTTTTCGAAATTTAATATCACACATAGATGAGCTCTACTAACTTGTTCGACCTGTATCTTCATTTCAAACATTATCAATTTATTCGTAGTCATACTTTTAAATACATTGCCTCATCCTACAGTGCATGATAACTGTATTTGCATTAAACTCACTTGCATATTTATACTTCCAACAATGACATACATCAACGCTTTGTTTTATTTCCAATATTTTGGTTTAATTACTCGCAAATATATCGTTTCATGGTACTTAATACGTTGTTTTCTCTTTTTCAATCTGGGGACAACGTAATCAAATATTTTTTTTTGCCTTAAATTTCTGCATTTTGTTTGTCACTTATGAAAGAGTACATTTACAAAGAATTTTTCTCTGATATTTTTCCTATCCAGTCCTGTGTATTTTATGTACATCTTAAGAAATTCCACTGCATCTTCGTTTATCATGAGTCTACATTCAAACTGTCATGCCGGATAAACCCACACAGTAATAGTATACTGACGTACGTTTGTTTACTAACTTTTTATTATTTCCTGCAGCGTTATTGCCATTTTGCATATTGCACATATTCATTCGTCCGCCTGCTTTACAATGCGGTGTTATTACAACGTGGTATTGTTGCAACGCGGTATTATTATAACGCGGGCATTGTAATTAGTTTACATAACTCGTATTAATCTTCTTTTTTTTTATTGTACGATTTTAGTGCTGTATATATGTCTTTTAGACATTTTTACCAATTTTAAGACAGAAACGGAGCACCTGAAGAGACACCATACTGTTTACTCTTCTCAAACAAAATGCTATTATTTAACTCTTGGCCCATACACTGTACTGTTTGATTTTGTAAAGCAAAGCTACCTGCTTTCAATTTATTTTGTCCCTAATTCGTCCGTTTTGCGTGTTATTTACATGTTTTCTTCGTTTTCCATTTTTGTGCATGCCTTTTCACTATTATATGAGTTCACGCCAAATGCAAATTAGATGCCTATACATTTCGGCTGTAAAGCATTGAATGTTAAACTTCTTATTGTACGCGCGCTTTATTTTTGTTGTTCACATTCTAACGAATTATTCTGTCTACTATTATTTTTCGCGCGCTCTCATATGCTTGTCTTTCCCTTCCTTTTACTTTTATTTCTTACATACAGGAGCAACAGACTAACTGCTTTATTCTACATATTTCTGCAGTTGTAAAACTAGGTTACAAAACTCTTTTGCTAATTGTTTTACTGATTAACGTGTCGCGTCGACTTGGACTTTATTGTTTCTTAACAGAGATTTTTAGTATCTTTTTTAGAAACTAGTCTTTCACACGTGTACAACCATCGCCTTATTAGCTCCACAGCATAGTGTCACCTTTCTCAACACATTCGATGAAAACTCAATATCGCTTCAAGGAATTTTCCCGCAGGCTCCAATTGTCATTTTCCAGATTTACTGCGTCTGCCAAATGCAAATCCGAGCGCACATTCTTTGTGCTCGTGCTTCTAAGCTTTTTCTTCGCAACTCAACTCTTGCGCAACCTGTTCCAGTCGAACGGGGACGACGAAACAATGTACAGCTCTTCGTTACTTTCTTCACATGATGATGTGGACCTGTTCATTTCCGAACAACCTCATTCTGATGGGAAACAGAAATATCCGCAGGGCGAATCCGTCCAATGTAGACGTCACTATGGCGAGACTGCAGAAGTGGTTCTCATACAACCTTTATGACCAGAAAATCGAGAGAAACATCTTCCAAATAGCGGCAAATCAAGAGTCTGAGCTCAGCGAACCCTTCAAGACATACTCGGAGACGTGGAAAAGAGAGAACCCGGAATTCAAGTACAAGGTTTTCACCGACAAAATGAAATCTACCAGACCGTCCTCGACCACTTCGGAAAGACTGTACCTGAGGTTGTGGAAGCATACGAGATGTTACCCCACTCGATTCTAAAGGTTGACTTTAGCAAGTACTTGATAATCTATCTCTTCGGAGGGCTGTACGCTGACACAGACATAATAATGCAGAAGCCTTTGAGGCAATGGTATGACTACGAAGACAACTACAGTATGGTGGTGGGCATAGAGGAAGACATCAACAAGGAGGATTGGTACAACTACATGCCCCGCCGAGTCCAGATGAACCAGTGGGCGTTCAAGTCGAGGGCTCACCACCCCTTCCTCCGCACTCTCATTGCTACGATTGTGAAGAAGACCTTCGATGCCAAGCAGACTAATGCCCTCCGCACCTCCTGTCCCATCGATCCGAGAAACCAATCAGCCTGTACTTACATGCAAGTCAACGCACCCACTCGATTGGACTGGACCCTGCATGTTCACCGATGTATTTTACGAATACCTCAACTCTCTCGCAGGACACACCGTCATCGAGGCAGAGAAGTACAGGATCTACGAGGGTAAGCCTCAATTGAACTCTGACTTCAAACACACATACAAACTATCATACAAACGTACTCGTATACACAGATACACCCGCAGACATACACACAGACACATACTCTCTCTCACGAACACACACACACACACACAGAAACATGTGTGCTGCCTATCATGTGCACAAACACACACCCTCTATCTTTTTCGCACACACAGCAACCCTCCCACGCATTTTTACATCTGCTTTAACTCTCAAACATCCTTTCGTCGATATCCATTCTTCTTCCATCTGTTGGCTTTCCCTAACAGGAAAGAGGCCTTACGGTCCGCGCGTGGACAAGTCATTGAGGTACTCGTATCGCTTCTTTGTGGGTTTACAGGCTCCCGTGTCCATCGATGGAGTGCTAGTGCTCCCAGTTAAGTCACTCCGTCACGATCCTACTTGCGGACCCTGGTGCTACGCAAAGCACGAGTTTTCTGGAAGTCTCGTGAAACTAGAGCAGGAAGAGACCAAGAGGGACCTCGAGGTGGAGAAAGGACTCATTCATGTTGCTGCTGCTGCTGCCGAGGAGCAAACAAGGGTTGCAAAGGAGGCCAAGAGGCAGGAGAGGGAGCAGAAGCAGGACGAAGACACCAAGGAGGACTTGGCGGACGGGGATAACGATGAGATTCTAGCGTTCGGAGAAGAGGAGGAATACATAGGAAAGAAGGGCACTGAGACTGGGTCTGAGGTAACGGTAACGACCGCCGAGGCTCAGGTGCTGGTGGGAGAGGAAGAAGCGAAGAAAGCAGTGGGGGAAGGACAGATAGAACAGACTGAAGTGAACGAGGTCAAGGCGGAGACTACAGAGAAGGTAAAGAAGGAGGTGGAGAAGGCGGTGGAGGAAGTAGTGAAGGAGGTAGAGGAGGTGAAGAGGGAAGAGGCAGAAGAAGGAGAGAAAGGAGGTTGTGAAAGATAAGAAGAAGGAGGTTGCAGAGAAGGTGGAGAAAGAGGAAGAGGTTGCGGAGAAAGAGGATGAGGTTGTGGAGAAAGAGGGTGAGGAGGAGGTGGCAAGGGAGGAGGAGGTGGAGGGTGAAGTGGAGGGTGAAGTGGAGAAGGAGGAGGTGGATGAGGAGATGGAGGAAAAGGAAACCCGACCTCTGAAGAAGAAGACCAAGTCTTCTGCTGCCAAGCCTTCTTCAGCTAAGAAGCTTAAGATCTCTAAGTCTTTGGCCAAGGCAAAAGAGGTGAAAAGGGGAAAGGTAGTCAAGGGAGGAAAGGGAGGAAAGGGAGGAAATGAGGGGAAGGGGGAAGGGAGGAAAGGGAAGAGGACCTGCCAAGTCTCCTACTTCGCAAATTAGAAACAAAGTGATTAAGGCATAATGCGTTCTTTGAGTGGATGCAGAAAATGACGACAAAGCGACGGTGAGAGGGTGACAAGGGGGTATCCACTCGCGCAGTGACTGGGAGGAAACCGCCGGTACAAGAGGGAGGGGATGCGCGGTATCCGTCGGTGTCAGCCATCGGTGGAAGGTAAGAGGGTGAGAAGAGCAGGAGTAGAGTGAGGGAGGAGGAGGAGGAGCAGGGGGATGAAGAGGGAGTGGGCGTGAGTAGATGGGGTTGAGTTCACAGGGATAGTGAAATAGGAAGATCGAGCCTGGGCAACAGGGTGAGGGGGTGAGATGGAGAAGAAGGAGGGGAGAAGAAGGAGGCGGAGAAGAAAAGCGAGTGAGTGGGAATGTTAAGAGGATGTGCGTGCCACTTTTCACTTCTCGTTCGTGCGTTCTCTTCCGGCATCTTCTTCGTTCTATGCCTTTCGTAGTTCTTTTTCCCGGGTTTTATTTTTCTCTCCCTCTCTTTTTTCATTTTATTTTTTTATTTTTTATTTTTTTTATTGATCTTCCTTTTTATTATTTCTTTTCATTTCTTTTTTCGTTCTTTTTTATTTTTTGTTATTTTTATTTTTTTTTATTTTACTTTTTATTTTAATGTTTATTTTATTTCTATTTTCATTTCCTTTTACTTTGTTTTCCTGTTAGTACATATCGTAAATCACATGTATAACACGTGATTTATTCTCCTCTTTCTCTCCATTTCTCAGTCTTTGACTTTTAATTCAATTCCTCTCAGCTCTCAGTTTCCGGTATAACTTTTATTCAGCTTCTTTTTGTCTGCCTCTCTGCTTATTCGTTACATTACTTGCATCCAAGTTGGTGCGTATACGTTCGGCTATCTTCTCCGCTCACCTACATTTTTCTTTCTTGACTTCGAGTACTTTCTGTTAGTTTTCTCTTTTCCTATCTTTTTCTTTCTTTCTTTTTTTCCTTTCTTTTCCTTGACTCTTTTTGTGCTATTTTATTTTCAAGAGACTTCCTGTTCGATATTCACAGTCCACTAATTTCTTTCTGTCTGTCCAGACTGCAGTACCAGGCTAACATCAGCCTATACTCCTGTTTTTGATTATTCTGCCTTGTAACTCGTCTTTGTTCGGAACTCTTTAAACCCAAATGCTTAGGTTTGGTCAAACACCTCTCTCGACAAAAAGCTTCTTGTTGGTTGAGTGATTTTCTTTCCAACTTTCCTCTATCTTTACATGTGCAGCTCTATGTCCTATCCTTTTTTTGTGTGTTTTCTTTCGCTTTCGTTCTTTCTCATCTGCTCTTTCTTTCTTTCGCTTTCGATTCTTCGTTATCTGGCTCTTTTTTCGAGATGGTTCACACACACACACTAGCGCCTGCAACGACATGGCATCTAACTGGGTGAGTTCTTTGCCGTTTCCTTTGCAGATCTCTCCAAGTGGTTAACCGCAATCCCTTTACGCACATAGTACGCCTCCTCTTGGCTCTGCTCTTGCAGTTCTCTCTCTTGAGGTTCCTCCTTCTAGCATTCGTTGGTCAGAGACACTCTGTATGATATTGGCCCCTCTGTGGCTATTTTCCTATCTTTCTTCTCCACTATGATTGAACCATATACCTGCGCTTTCTCTTTTGACTCTCCCTGTCCTCTTCATTTCTACTTTCCCCCTCTCCTTTGCCTCGTCCATCTTCATTCTTCGTTGCTTCCTCGGACGAGTGTCTCGTTATGCGCCCCTGTCTCTCCATGTTATATTTGTAACCAATAAAGCGCTGATTTTAATCGCCCTCCATCTAATACACACCGTACACAGTGCACGGTCTAACTCATGGCCCACGTATGTCAATCTTGGCTAACTGTAACCGACTTCGTTCCGAATGCACCCAGTACGTACAGCAGTGCAAGCGCTAACCAACGACACGTACTCAATATGCGACGTATGGCAGAAGTAAAGAAAATGAAAAGTAAAACCAAACGCCGCAGAAAGGGTGAATGTTTTTTTATTGGAAGTATACATCCGTCGAGCGAACGATGCTCGTTTATCGAGTGAAGAAGTACCTTATGTACGTATGACCTCGGGCTAGATAAAAATACAAATAACACTGCGCAAGTGAACGAACAGAAAGACGTAATTGAATGAAATGGACAAAAGAAGTACATGGAAAGAAGCAAAGAGAGGCGGCTGAACAGGAAGCTAGTCAGCGAGAAGATCGCATAAGAGATCAAAGAAGCAACAAAACAACAAGGCGAAGTAGGAGAAGCAGGCAGGAGGAGAGAGCTACATGTATGACTATGGCCATCTCGAAAACCGAGGGAATCAGGAAGGGAACTAAAGGGAGATGTTGATCGGTTGCAAACAGAACCAGGCCAGGAGAAGGAGAGGGACGAGTGGGAGGAGGAAGAGAGAGGACTAACCAGCAGATGGAGAGAAAGCGGTACATTATGAGAGGCAGAGCGGGGGTGTGAGGAGGAGGTGCAGTCTACTCAGTGATGAAGAATGAGGGAGGAGGGGACTCCGCCAATAGAAGCATGAGGGTTAGGGTGAGTGCTTCGGATCTCACTCTCAGAGAGCTAGACTCTCAAAGGATATGACCCCTCCGGACCTTGGTGATGACTCCTTCTTCTCGTGTACTCTGACGAAGGCTGTGAGAGTGGATGGGTGCGGAAGGGGGAGGGAAAATAGAGAGGAGAGCAGATGTTAGAGAAGGCCAAGAACGCACTACCGTCATCTGCCTTAGGCATGTGTGTATGTGCATGTGTATGTGTATGTGTATGTGTATGTGTATGTGTGTATGTGCGTATGTGTATGTGTATGTGTATGTGTATGTGTATGTGTATGTGTATATGTACGTGTATGCGTGCGTGTATGTGTACGTGTATGCGTATCTGTGTGCATAGATGATGTGTCGTGCAAGCGTTGGGAATGCGAGTGAGATATACGAGTGAGATTTACAATTGAGGTATTGGGGGTGAAATATACGAGTGGTGTAGTAAAAATCCGAGACAACTTACGAGATGGCGGTGGAGGAGCGTGGAGAGTCTCGTAGCTTGAGAGGCAACTGGAGGTGGAGGGAGGAAACGATCGCACGAGCCACGGGGTTTTTTTCCTTTCTCCTCCTCCTCCTCCTCCTCCTCATCCTCTTTCAGGTATTTCTCCTTTTCTTTTCGTCTCCTTCGCTCTCTTCTTTCTCCCTTTCGTCTCTCACCCATTCCTCCTTCCTTTTGCTCTGGAGTTTCGTTTTCTGGAGTAGATGATTTGCTTCCCACTATCTTCTCTCTCACCTCCCAGCCTCTCTTCTTTGCTTTCTCTATCACCCTTCTGTTGCAGCTGTGGACTCCTTGAGAGAAGAGAAAGGAAGATACCGAGGATGGTGAAGAAGGCGAAGACACAGAGGTAGAAGACGGCCTAACAAGATGGAGAGGAGTAAGGCGAGGGCAAATGCGTGCGTTCCTTTTTCGGGTCTAGTTTCCCGAGACAGAGTCCGTTCCATGCCCAGCCAATCGTTTGCTTGTCAGCACCAGAGGACACCACTCCTCCCACCCTCACTTCCTCATCCCAGTCGAGCCCACCCATGCCGAGGGGGATGACGAAGACATGGAGGAGGACATAGAGGAAGAGGAAGAGGGGAGCGAAGAGGAAGCAGTGCTTGTGGGACGACTGGGAAGACGGGGAGGAGAGGGGCGGCGTGGGGAGTCCTACTTCCCACACCGCAGTCATTCTCAATACACTTCCTCTGTGTGCAGGAGATCTTTCTGACGTGAGAAATTCCTATTGATTCGAGGACCGAAAGGGAACATATTGGAAGAGATACGAGAGAGCATGGGGAGAACGACGAGGAGGAGGAAGGAGAAGCAGAAGAAGAAGAAGCTCCGAAAGAGGAGGTAGAAGGTGTGTTGTAAGAGTTTGATTTTGCGAGGTTATCTTGCGTCTTGTCATTTCCCATTTCCTTTTCCTTTTCTTCCTTCTCTTTCGCCTTGTTCTCTGCCTCTTTATTCGTTTTCTTCTTCTCCTCCTTACCCTTCCCTTTCTCTTCCTCTAGTATCTCTTTCCCCTTCCCCTTCCCCTTCCCCTTTCCTCTGCCCTCCCTCTCTATCTCTCTCTCCCTTTCTCTTTCTCTGGCTTTCTCACTCTCTCTCTCCTTCTCTACCTCCCTCTGCCTTTCTTCCTCCTCCACCCCCTTCGCTCTCCTGTATATCGTCCATAGTCTCCCCACCAAATCTCCCAGAGATTGGCGATACTAATATGATTAAAAAAAAAAAAGGAAGGAAGGGTGAGGGGGAGGGGGGTGGAAAGGGAAAGGAGAGGAAAGGGGACGAAATGGAGGACGGAGAGATAGAGAGGACAGGGAACACAGGAGTTGAAGCGAACAGGAGGAAGCGACAATGAAAGGGCAGAAGACAGAAGTATAAGTATAAGAGGATAAAAGGAACATATAAAAGAAGAGGAAAAACGATGACGCACATCGGGAGTCAAGATAAGAGATAAAGCAGAGAGAGGTTAGCTTCATGAGCATATGTGTATATGTATGTGTGTATATGTATGTGTGCATGCGTATGAGTGTACGTGTATGAGTTACCTGCGTGTATAGAGCATTTCGTAGATGATCAGAGAGGGTGACTATGTTATTAAGCGAAGTGACGATGGAGGAAGAGGAGGAGTACGAAGGCGCTGCACTGGAAAGAGTAATCGAGGCGGAGGGAGAGGAAGATAAGGCGGGAGAAGGAGCGGAAGACGTCGAAGAAGTGGTGGAAGAAGAGGCAGAAGATGGGAGGCGGGAGGAGGAGGATGAGGGAGAAATCGAGGGGAGCGAGGGCACAGAGGAAGAGGAAGACGGGGCAGGAGAGGAAGAAGGGAGGGAGGAGAAAGGAGAAGAAAAGGAGGAGGCAAACGAAGAGAAGGCAGAAGATGAAGCAGCGGGATCAGAGGAAGACGAAGGCGAAGACGAAGACGAAGTAGGGAGAGAAAGGAGAGGAAAGAAGGGGATGGGGATGAGGAGGGAGAGAGAGGGGCGGGGGAGGGAGTGAGGTTGCGCCCGTACTTGAGATATGCGACGTTGTCTCTCTTCCTTGCTTGGAGAGAAGAAGGAGTCCGATAGAAGGGACCGCAGAACGGAGCATAGCTCGAGAGACGATATAAGCTCGTCTAGACTCCAGATCTATACGCACAAAGGGAAAAAGGGGAGAGGGGTATTGAAGGAAGGGGAGAGGGGAGGGGGGTGAGGAGAGAGAGACAAGAGGGAGCGTAGGAGTGGAGGAGGAATTAGAGAACAGGGAAGAGAGGGAAGGGGAAGCGAAGGAGAGGGGAGGAAAGGATACGGAACATCGTTCAGACCAGGAATGTGAAAGAAAAAAACAGTGGACATGTATGCGATCGAGTACGATGCAGCAAAAATAAAAACAAAGTGCGAAGAGAAGGGTTAGGTACGGATCAAAGGGCTGCTGCTAGGGAGTGATAGAAAAGGGTGAGCGCCAGTGCATGCTGATGCCCACACTGGCTTGAGAGAAAGAGGAGGTAGGTGTACGACAAAGAGATTGATGCACAGCAGCCAGAAAGATACATGCAATCGTACGATTGATTTATGGAGATGGAAGCGATGAAAGCAGACGACACTGAGACAAGAATACGGTCATCGTTATGCCATGGCATCTATCAAGGGGAAGAGCTTTTTCACAGATGTAGCCACTTACGTTGATCGTTCCAGAGGCATCTCCCACAAATAAACGCACGCGGGGAGGGAGGGCGACGTGACTGAAGAAGAGGGAGAAGAAGAGGGAGAAGAGGGAGAAGAAGAGGGAGAAGAATAGCTCTCGAGACATGAGATAGAGTAGGGCTCACAAAAAGGGCGGAACAGGTGATGGGAGAAAACTGAAGAGGGGGAAGGAGGGAGCAGAGAAGGAGAGCAATGAAGGGGAAAGGGAAAGGGAAAGGAAAAGGGAAAGGAAAGGGAAAGGGAAGGAAGGGAAGAGAGGGGGAAAGAGAAGGGGGGAAGAGAGGAGGAAAAAGAGGCGGAAGAGAAGGGGAAAGAGAGGCGAACGTTATAATGGGAAAGGGCAGAAGAGGCCAAGGGTAGATACATGAGAGTCAAGTCAGTGTTACATAGGCGATTTTGAGTGTGGTGATTAGCAAGAATAGGGAGTAGAAGAGAAAGAAAAAGAAAAAGAGAATCACGGAGCGAGATGGGGAAACGAATGGAGGGAAAAAGAAACAGAAAGACGATGCATTTGTATCTGCATATATATATGTGCATGCGTGTATATGCGCACATGAATTCACGTGCATATAGCCTTACATGCAATGCTGCGTTCGCGTCGTATCTATTTCTATTTGTTTCTCCTCTAGCACCAGCGCTGACAGAGAGGGTGGGCGACGCTGAGGAGGCAGAGGGGGCAGGGGGAGGGGAGACGTCTGAGTTGACGTTTTTAAAGTGCACAATACAAGTAGAAGAATGGGAGGAGACGGGTCTGACCAGGTATATGAGGATGTCTCCTAGATCAGTGGCTACCAAAAGTAGAGGAAACGGATCCAAGAACTTGACATGCACCACAACTCCCTCCGCTTGTACAGTAATCGTCGAGTCATACCCAGTGTAGATGAGATCCTGCGAGAGAGGAGAGGGGAGAGGGAGTGGGGGAAAGAGGGCGAGGGGAAAGGTGGTTGGAAAGGGGTTGGAAAGGGGGAACATAATGACAAAAGGGTAGAATATCAGGGGCAAGGACAAAGGAAAGGGAAAGGGAACATGTATACGAAGACGAGTAGGTAGATGCATGTGTATATGTAAATGTATATGAATAGAAATATGCGTATGTAGATGTGCATGTATGTGTATGACTAAGCCTATGACTACGAATAGCGTCCGTGTCCTTACCCATATTTGAATTTGGTTGTTCTGGTTCACGATGGCGAAGAGAGAGTATTTCGGAAGAGCAAGCGATCTCAATAGGCTGATTGACTCTTATAGATTTAAAGACAACGAGCGAAGAGGGCGAGGAGGAGGATACTGATCCTGAGGAGAAAGAGGAGGAAGAGGAGGGAGATAACGATGAAGGCAGAGAGGAGGACAGGGAGGAGGAAGAAGGGGGCTCCAGAACTGCAATTATTCCAGAAGAGAAGATGGAAAGGATTCTGCCCGGAGAATGAGTCCACACGGCATGAAGAACTGAGCAAGGGAGAGGAGGGGACTGCGAAAGAGAGGAGGAAGAAGAGAAGGACGAGGAGGAAGAAGGTGGCTTCTTTCTATCAGAAGAAAGGGAGGCAGGGGAGGAAGAAGAAGAGTTGGAGGAGGTGAGGGCAGGGAGAGTGGGGGGGAAGAGGAGGTAGGTGAGATAGAGGAAGAAGATGAAGAGGAAGAAGAGGGGGAAGAAGAGGGGGATGAGGCCAGCATGAGCTGAGGAGAGAGCGTGGAGAGTAGAGAGGAGGAGGAGAGAGGAGGAGAGAGGAGGAGCAGTGTTTCTAGCTGAGTGTTCGTCGGCGTTGACTGCTCTGAAAGGAGAGGAGACTTCACAAATGTCAGAGAGAGCGTATGAGAAGGAGAGGGTGAGCGAGAGAGAGGCATAGGACACGACGACGAGGTCTCCGTTGGAATCTCCGAGGATGAGTGTTTTTTTCCTAGGGCAGTGAGATATCTGGACGTACTCCCTCATCGCCTCCATCCGGATCACCAGTGTTCCTGAGCTGAGATCCCACACTTGAATCGAGGAGTTTGATATCAAAGCGAGCATATTGGTCCATCCGTCGTAGTCGAATGCAGACACCGGGTACTCTGTTGAAAATACGAGGCCAGAGTGGGTTAGAGAAGAGGCAGAGGGAGGGGGGACAACGATGTCGAGGAAACGAAGGAGGAGGAGGAAGAGGAGGAAAAGGAGGAAGAGGGGGAAGAAGAGGAAGAGGAAGAGGAAGATGGGGATGAGGAGGAGGAAGAGGAGGAGAAGGAGGATGGGGATGAAGAGGAGGAAGGGGAGAGGGGAGAGCGCCATCAGAGACGTTCTCTTTATGCTCAAACAAATCATCGTCATCCGACGCCTCGGAAACACCTCTTTCTCTCTCTCTCTCCCTTTCCTTCTCCCTCTCACGTTTCTCCTTCTCTTTCTCCTTCTTCTCCTTCTCCTTCTCACCCTTCTCTCCTCTTTCTTTCTCTCACTCTCCCTCTCCCTCACTCTCTCCCTTGCCTCCTCCTCCTGCATCATCCTCCTCCTTCTCTCAATAAAGTTAAAGTCCTCGTAATCTCCCGCCGCGCCTCCTTCCTCTTCGTCCTGGCCTTCTGCTATCTCCTCCTCCTCATCCTCTGCCTCCTCCTCCTCAACTACCCCCGTCACCCCGTCTGAGTGCCCAAACACAGATATCCTATCGTTACCGCAATACAACAATCTATCTACAGGGCTGTAGGCCATGCAAGACAGGTTTCCAGATGAGAAGAGGGAAGAGGAGGAGGAGAGGGAGGAGGAGGAGGAGAGAGACGAGGAGGGAAAGGAGGAAGAAGATCCTGAGAAGAACCCCTCAGCGCCACCCCTCCCCCTCCCCTGGAAGGTCTGGCGGAGTCGTTCCCGTCTTGTTCAGTGACGTAGATCTTTTCGAACGGCTGCATCATTCGAACGTCCCAGAGGGTGAGAGCACCTGAGGAGTGCGCTGTGAGAATAACGTTGGAGTCTCTGATCACCTCCACTCCGCACAACCCCCCGCCGACTAGGATGTCTCCCACCGGACGTTGCACCTGTGTGTTGAGCAGAGTGAGCGAAGGAGAGGCCTCGCTTCCGCAAATGAGAAGGCTTCCGGTCGACTGGTCCGTGTTCATTCCCTGGAGGAAGGTGGATGCGGAGCGGAGAGCACTTTGAGAGAATACAGGTTCCATGGTTTCTTTTGAAATGAGGCTCACGAACCCATCCTCTGTAGACATTGCTATTTCGGTGGGGGACAGGAGGCTCACGCTCACCGCGGAGGAGTTCCGAATCACTGTATTCGAAAGCAGCACAAGACTCACTTCAGAGTGCATCCGAGACACCACACGGCAACGATTCAGAGACCATGCCTAGGGGGAAGGGAGAAGGGAAATGGAAAGGGAAATGGAAAGGGAAATGGAAAGAGAGAGGAAGGGGGAAGGGGAGGGTGAGAGAGGGAACAGGGACCGAATACCAATGGAGTAACAAGTCAGAGAAGAATGAGGGAAAGTAAAGGGAAAGAGACATATAACAGACCAACATATGAGTAAGAGAAGGAGTGAGTTTGTGTATGCGTGTGCGTATGTGAGTGTGTATATGCAAATGTATGTATAACTTACACATATAGCTCCTGAGTCAGTAGGAGTCGTAAAGAGGGCTTTGAGATAGGGGTCATAGGTGACGGTAGAGTGAGCGGAAGAACATCCCACACAGTTCACTGTCGGTTGGGGAGTTCGGGGAGATTGCGAAAAGGAGGTCAATGAGGATGATGACGAGGTGGAAGATGAGGATGATGAAGAGGAGGAGGAGGAGGTAGAGGGGGAGGACGGTGCTGTCCCTGCGTACATGTTCCTGCACGTATCATCGGTAGAAATAGGGACGTACGACTGCTTAAATATGATAGGGGCGCTGTGTTTGGGGGACTTGGAGATAGCTACAGCAACAGAGAGGGAGGTGAAGGCAAAGGGGTTGCAGTGGAGGAGGGGCACGTATCCGTTGGGCTGAAGTGAGAGGGAGGAAGAAGGCGTGTTGGCGTAGGAGGGGTAGAGGTTGAGGACTGCTTGGCTGACTCTCACAGGGAAGAGATGGAGGGAGTGGGAGGGGGAGAGGAGGAGGAGGGGAAGTGAGAAAGGGAGGAGTGGAGAGAGGAGAATGACCGGGGAGGAGAGGAAGGAGAGAGGGGGAGGTGAGCGAGGGCAGAGGAGGGCAGAGAGGCGATAGAGGAAGAAAAGGGAGCAGAAGAAGATGCGGAGGCGGAGGAGGGGAGCGCAGAAGAGAGAGTAACCCGCAGACCCTACCTGGGAGATAGTTTTTTTCTTATTAGTGAAGCTGCAATCCCAGATGCGAATAGTTTTGTCCTCCGAGGAGGTGATGAGTAAGTTGTTTTCTGAGTCCAAGTCCACTGCCACTACCCTCGCTCCGTGGTGAAGCACAGCGATCGGAGTCACTAGATTAGACTTGAGAAAGATCTGTACCGATTTGGAATTGGCCATGCACACCGCGATCGCCCCGATGGGACTCAAGATCTTTATCAGCTGGACTCTACCTCCCTTCTGAAAAAAACGACTCCACAGAACCATCCAATTTGAGACTCTGTTTGCGCTCAGAGGCCCCCACCCAACACCAAGAGTTCCCCCCTCCGTACTCTCCTGGTCTTCCTTTCGCTCTTCCTCTGCCTCCTCCCTTCCCCCCACTTTCCCCATCCCCGGGCCCTCCTCCTGCTCCTCTGCCCGCTCTCTCCCTCTCCTTCTCCCTCGGAGCCTTCCCCTCCCATTCGTCCTTCAGAGTACTTTCCCCTTCCTCCTCACCCTCCTCCTTCCCCTTCCCTCTCCCTTTACGTGCCTTGGCTTCCCTCTCTCTGTTGCGTTGCCTTACTTCCCTCTCCTTTTCCCTTTCCCATGCCTCCCTCTCTCTTTCCCTCTGTCTCTCTTTTTCTCCACAATAGTCTCCCCTCTTTTTCAGATCGGCTAGCGCCTTATCAACTTCTTCTTGATATGCTCCTAAACTGTTCACACTTTTCACTTTCTGAGAGTTGAAGTTAACGTCAATCATAGAAGAGGACGAGGAGGGAGATGAGTGGGAGTGGGAAGACCCAGAAGGAGAGAATAGGAGGGCTCGCTGAGGGAGGAGGATGAAGGAGGAGAAGTTATCATGAGAAACTATACCATCTCCATTCGTATCTAGATCGTCGAAGAGAAGAGCAAGTTCCGTGCCAAATTCCACAGGGTTCATTTGAAAATAAGAATTCATATGCATCAGAAGACAAACGAACACGTACAGATCCACTCCCTCCCCCGTCTTCACTCCCCGACCACTCCTCCTCCTCCAGGGGAAGAGAGGGAGCCTACAGACACCACTCTCTCATTCGAAGAGGATGCTAAGGGAAGGGAAGACTGCTGCAAGGTTGACGAGGAGGATGATGAGATAGAAGAGGAGGACGACGGGAGGAGAGAAGAAGAAGAAGAGGATACAGAGGAGGAGAGAAGGTTGGGGATGGAGGAAGAAGAGAGGGAAGGAGTGAGGGAGGCGGAGGAGATGGGCGCGAGAGACGACGAAGAGTGAGTGTTGGCATGCGGGTGGGGCAGCCCAACGTATGCATATGGATTAGGAGAAGTCATCGCTCTCTTTAGCTCCAACAGCACTGGCTCTTGCAACTTACTCCGAAGCTTCGCTCTGAACTCCATCGAGAATCCATACGCACTCAGGCCCTTGTACTCTGCACCAGAACCGAACACTCCGTCACTCTCTCCTCTCTCCCAGTCGTTCACTCGACTACCCTCCTTCTCACTTTCCCTCCCTTCGCCCCTCTCCTTTCTTTCTTGCTTGCCTTCTCTATCATCCCTCATCTTTTTGGCCTTGCTCTTCTTGCGAAGATGCTCTACCAGACATCCCATCTTCCCTCATTCTTATTGATTCCCAGGACCTGATCTATCTCACTAATGATAGATGTGGTCTCTTGGATCGCATTCGAGTTGATAACGGACTGCCCATCCATCTGAGACAACTCTTTCCGAAAATTTGGAATCCAACTGCTCCAATAATCTCCATTATACACTATCTTTCGCGAGTTCTTTTGGAAGTATTCATTATACTTTTTCACCGGCAACTGTTCATAGTTGATCATGTTCCTGGATAGCCTTTCATCGTCGTCTTCACCACCTCCTAATTGCGATGCTTTAGACTTGGAATAGGAACTGGGAATTCCATAAGAACCTCCAGATGAAGAAGAGGTATCACTATAAATACTGTGATACCCTGTTTTAGAAAATGCCTTTCGGTCGTTAAAAGACATGTATGTATTTACAAATTAAATTGCAATTCAGTAAAACGCGCTTGTATTCTTTGGATTATGGGTAACAGTTCTGAGAGAGATTTTTCTTCCCAAATCGAGTGGCACAAATTCAAATTGGGGAAGTGCACAGAAAAGAAAAACGATTAAAATTGGCATATACTCTATCTTTCTGGGAAACTGAAAGAATATAAATTTCTGCGTTCTTTCAAGAGTCTGTGGATTTCTAAGAGCTCATCCGCCATCAAACCGTACATAGAACGGAAGTTTCTCTATTTTGGCGGAAGTTCATCAACTTGGATACATGTGTCTTTGCAACTTGCGAATCACAAGTAAGCCAAAAAAAATACTCATAGGGAAAGACACATACATACGAAAATCCGTTCAAACAACAAAATGATGTATCATGTGCGTACTACCGTTGATGTGCGATCGTTGGTTCAAAGAGTTTCATTCGTTGGAAAACTACTGCATGCCCTCTACTTGCTCATTTCATTCAAGTATTTTCATTAAAGTGCATGCTTCTACATGCATGACACAGTTTGCATGCGAACAGAAGAACATTCACCACCATATTGTGCGTGCTTGGGCTTCTCCTCACGTGTAATTTCCCACAGATATAAAGATCAATCGTGAAGGAGAATTAAAGATATGCAGGTGGGTAGTACATACGCATAGACGAACCCATCCTTTAGTTGGAAAGATAGGGAGAAAAACCTCCAAAGCAATCAAACAAACACAAAGTAAGCATATACACCAAATGTAGGCTAAAGAGAAGGATGCAACTATGAGAGGCACGCAGGTACACAGGCAAGCAAACATTTGCACGAAGAACAGGTAGCCCTCCTCACGTGTTTTCTTTACATATTGTCCATACGCGTTGGAGATGGACATTAGCCACACGAGCCAGCTGAAGATTCTCGACCTCCATGAGATCTCTGAGGCGTCCCGAGGTGAAGGATCTCCGAGTTGCGATGGGGATATTCTGAAAAGAGATAACAAACACTCGCACACCACCTCGCAAACTGACTCTTCCCCCCGCGCCAATCGAGGAGCATCAGGGGTTGGAAGAAAAGATAATAAGTTCCTCTCCTGGGAATTCGGAATGTGGAATCGCACGCTACTCGTCGATCACTCAATCACCCCAGCAAAGCTTTCTCTCACCACCTCACTCTCACTCCGACATCATCCAGTTCCCTGAGTTGTTTATTTTTATTTTTTTTTTAACTGACAATTTATTGAAAAATAAAAGCCCCTAACAACGCCTGTGTACACTATGTCCTGTATCTTTATGTTCTATTCCTACTTTGTACTCCTCATTTCGGTTTGCATTTGATTTTCACGTGTAAGTATTACATATGACAACATGAACTCACACACTTGTTTATATGGTTAGCCGTAAAGCTGCGCCATATACCCTCCCAAACCATAGATGAGTACACAACGCATCTAAGGGGGACTGTATTAATCACGCACCTTCACATACATTCACATCCAACATATATACTAACCCCCAAGCGCACACACTTGCCTCATCCTCATGATGACCATTTTTCACTCGTTCTTAATCCGTGGTTATTAGTTTTTCATTTCTCGAATTAATTAACCTGTTTCAAGATAAAGAGAAAAATTAAAATAAAAACCCCAAAGGAAGGACTATTTAACTGTATTGTATGACAAATGTTATGTGCACATTCAAACCATAGTACACAGCGAAGCGTATAACGTAGAATATGGCATATACAAAAAAAAAGCGAAACTCTGCGACGGAAACCACATGAACAAATGAAGAGAGCTCTCCCGGAAGGAGAGGCAAGCTGATGAAGTGAAACACTACATTCAGCAATACGAACAATGGGAAACATCCAGAGAAACTGACGCGTGTGGAGACCAACACGATTTAAACATTAAAAAAAAAAAAAAAGGGGTACAGGCGATACGTATCGAAACAGTATGGCCCAAAGCATGACAATAATACGTATCTCAGTACGTATAAGCAAGATATAACCAAGAACATAAAAGAAATGTGCGAAGCACTGCGGATGTGGGACATAGACGCATGCATGTATAGAAAAGGAAAGGAGAGAACAAAGAAGGAAGGAAAGAATGTCTTAATCTAACGATTAAAAAAGAACAAAGAAAAGTAAAAATACATCCCGTGAAACTTCCGTGAAAAACAAAAGTTGGAAGGAATAAGTGTTAAATAAACATGCAAATGCTGACATATATGTACTAGACATGCGCTACCAGTATACTGGCTGAGGAGGAATCTCACACAGTGCACTTATGCGCGATATCACACATAGGGTTTCATAATGGAGGAAGGTGGGAGGAGAGGAAGTGGGAAGGGAGAAACACTGACTTCAGGCAGTTCGTTTCTTTTCTTAGATCTTCTGCCAGACAGCTGAGTTGCACTTGAATCCGGACCCGAACGCGATCTGCCAGAGCTTGTCTCCCCTCCTGACAGTCTTGGTCTTCTCGATCTCCTTGAACTCGTACCATATGGAGGAGGAGGAGGTATTTCCGTACTTGAACAACACGGATCTCGAGGGCTGTACATCTTCCTTGCTGAGGTTCAGCACCTTCTGGATTGCGTCGATCACAGCTCTTCCTCCGGCGTGGATTGCGATGTGGTCAACGGCCTTCTTGAAGTTGGGGACGATGGGGGAGAGGAGGACTTGCTGATCTGAGGGTCCTTCCAAAGGTCGTACTTCCTTTTCAAAGTCTTCACAGCGTACCTCGCCATCTCGGAGATAGGAAGGATCTGAGGTCCGGAGCCTCGTCATATTCCTCTCGAGGGACTTTGAGGCAACGTCCATAAGGGACTTGTCGAGTCTGACTCCGACCTTCTGCTCCTTGTCACTGTCTTGGAACACACATGTGTATGCCTTGTCGTCAGCGGCCAGGTTCACGCGCACAAGGTTGGTGAGGCGCCAACGGGCATCGGGTCTGCTTCCATAGCGGATGTTCTTGGTCATGAGCACTGCTGCTCCTCCCATGCGGAAGAGGGAGTTGGCAACCATCATCGCCTCTCTCTTTTCCGGCGTACACGTTCTGGGTGATGTTCTCCATGGACACAACGACAGCAATGGGGTCCTTCTTCTTGCTCATCTGGAGGAGGTCGGAGGCCAGGTTCACAGCGATCACTCCAGCACTGCATCCCATTCCGGAGAGGTTGTAGGAGATGATGTCCTCCCTCATCTTATAGTGGTTGATCACCATGGCAGTCAGGGAGGGAGTGGGGTTGAAAGAGGGAGCAGTTCACCACAATGATGTCGATTTCCTTGGGCTGGATTCTGTTCCTCTGAAGGAGCTCGTCAATACAAGTGAACATCACTTCCTCGGCTTCATGTCTTGCAGCAGCAATCGACATATCAGGGGAACATGACCAATCCAGGGGGGACGTGAGTCTCGGGGCCGATTCCACTGCGCTCAAGAACCTATGAGAGCGTAAAGGATTCAACAAAAAGAGAAGCGTTAGTTAACCATATATTCGTATTAACAGCATACGGTATCTACCACATAATTATTCATATGAGCTAAAAAAGAAAATGAGCACACCAATGAATAAACTAATGCAACTTAAACATACCTTTCTAGTAAAGTTGATGTCTTCGACATTCATGTTAAACCACTTTTGTCCACGGAGGGCCCACTCATCAGGAGTGACGATCCATTCAGATTTGAAGTTCTCGAACGTAGCGACATCAAGAAGGAAAGTTCCCTTCTCATAGTATCTGAAGAATACCTTCTTGTAGAGGTAAGCGATGATCTTGTAGGCGATGAAAGACACTACAATGACAGAGATAGCAGCACGAAGGATGGCAATGAAAGCAGCAGATTCCTCAGCATTTGTTTCGTCCTCGTCAATAATCTCACTCTCAAGTTCATTTCCAGTGATATAGTTGGCGAAACTGTTTGCTACTCCCTGGAATACAGGTTTGACGATCGCATAGGATTCATCCAGGTGCAGAGACCATAGAATGGCTGGCTGAAGTAAAGTGGCCATCTAGAGTCAAGAGAAGTATATTAAACACAATAGGATGTTAGAAAGGTACATTATATACTTAAAGGATTCAATTTCTTAAATTATAGTTTGATTCATTTGTAAGAAATTTCCAATAGTTTTAAATCTTCAGCATGATATGCCACTTGAAAAAAATCATCCCTCTCAAAGAGAGGGATATTCAAAATGAAGTATAAACGTGATGCTTTATTCAGAATGTGTCCAATAATTAAGTGAATAATAGTGTACAGATAGCAGAGAGGATTATATATTTTCAACTCGAAACTCCCTGTTTGATGCATCGTTTCAAACATCAAGATACGTAACATTTTTCCTCTTTATTCATTTTTCATGATGAAATTGAAACAACAAATATGTTTAAATTTCGTTTGGCAACTAGGTGTGGGTTATTGCTTGTGTTGGGACTTCTATTTCATGAAACAAATACCTATTAAGTTTGCATAGTAAATATTTATGTTCTTTTTTTTTTGCTGATAGGGGATACACACATTTTCGGGGATATTTGACATATATGCATACATCATATAAAAAAATACGTATTTGGGACAACACGCAAGTTATTAAAGATATTTTCAAATAAATACGTGTTTTGAGAAGTTTGTACGTATATACATTAATAAAACAACTTCTTTGACCACTTTACATTTAGGCTCAAGTTTTTATCCCATGCAAGTTATTCAGCTCCAAAAAACTCTTTCTTATACTAACGTGAACATTTTGGAAACATCTATTTTTTTACTGAAGAGATATAATCCAAACAGCTCTGTGCATTCGCAGATTACTCTTCATATATTGTAAACCATACGTACTTTACAAGAACATAAAAGATCTGTTCGTACACTTTGTTTCCTTACAGTTCGCAGCACAGGACATTCACAACGTGAGCACATGGCTCTGCTGTTGAACAAGTAATTGAAGCAATTGCTATATGAAATTACTTTACTTGCCCCGAAATATTGTCTAAGAAAACAAATACTTACTTATTCACTAATTTTCATCTCATACGCAGTCCTTTCTGTTAATAGTCAGTCACCACGCGATTCACATACTACATTTCTGTGGCGTGAATTCATGATTTTCCGTTAATCCTCATCAGCTTTGGAGTTACGCACCGCGCGCATTAAACACCTTCGTTATATTACACACCCAAACTAACTTTTAGTCGTCCTTCATTACTCTCAAATGTTTCCATGATAGAAGCGGCTAATGGTGAGCTTGAATTTGGAAGAGCCTTCGAGTTTCACCCCTAAGAATTATCTCTGTCTAAGGTGCTACGATGTGGACAGGCATTTCGGTGGAAGAATATAGATCACGTATGGTCGTGTTCTCCTGGGGACTCGAGTAGTTTTCTTAAATCAGGAGGAAGATAATTTACATTTTTCAAGTTTACCCCCCTACACAGAAAACCTGGACAACATAATCGTGGACTATTTTCAATTAGATGTGAATTTAACCAACCTTTACAATATATGGAAGTCTACTGACCCGCACTTTGAAAAAGAACTTGCGTAGGGTTCGAGGGGTTCGAATGCTGAGACAAGATGCGTCTTGGGAGAACTACCATTTCGTTCATTTGCTCTTCCAACAACAACAGTTAGGAGGATCAGCCTCCTATGGTGTGAAAACCTCTGCGTCCACTTTAGGAGATTTCAGCGTGGAACATGAAGGCACGCGTTATTGTGGGTTTCCTGCGCCAGAGAGAATTGGCCTCTGTAGGGGTAGTGAGGGAAAGCTGAGAGAACTGGGATTCCTGGGCACACAGGGCGAAATACATCCAGAAAACAGCAGAACTCATTCACTGCTCCAAACAGGACCTCACTAGACTGAGGTCTCTGCCTTATGAACAAGCACACATGGAACTCTTGAAGCTTAACTGGGGTGGGACCGAAAGTAGCGGACTGCATTTGTCTAATGAGCATGGACAAGACAGATGCGATTCCCGTAGATACACATGTCTTCCAGATAGCGAAAAGGGACTATAACGTGAAGACCAAGGGAGACACTATCACGAAAAATGATCACGCACTCATCAAACAGTTCTTTGTTGAGAAGTGGGGTCCTTATGCTGGGTGGGCGCACTCCGTCCTCTTCGCTGCGGATCTCAGAGACCTCAACAACGGAGTCAACACGTTGGGTCCCCAGAGGAAACTGAGACTACTGATACGGGGGAGAGAAGAGGAGGACCAAGAGAAGAGGCTCCCTGAGAGCCGGCAATCACTGCGCCTAAAGCTAGTCGGAAAAGAAGGCAACGCCAACGGAAGAGAGAGAAAGCGACGGAGACTCAGGTGGAAGTTCTTGTCGACGGGGAGAGTCTACAGTCTCTGACGTAGAAGCACCTCCAGTGAAATCTAAGAAAACCAAAAAAGGGGTTCGGGCATAGATTTATATTCGCAGAGTCCATCTTCCCTACAACTGTATAATTTACTAAAAACTTTCTTGTAAGTGCGAGAGTTTGCGCTCGGCGCCTACATGCACACAACCTTCAAACACAATTGTTTTAGAGCTTTTCTATACTGTATTCTAATGTAAACTCCTTATTCACATTTCCTTACATTGTGTTTATTTATTTATTTATTTATTTTTATTTGTTATTTATGTACTTATTTATTTATTTATTTATTGCTTCTTTGACAGCGTAGCGGATTACCATTGAGGATAATCAACTCGATTGAATTGAGTCCAAAATGTGTGCAAAATACGCACGATCCACGTTGGAGAATCGAAATAGTACACGTATATAGACTATTAATAAGTACATTTCTTTTCCACGATGGCTCTTCGAGTAATTCTAGTAAAACAACGTTTCGTGGAAATATTCTCATTTTGAGTGTCAACCACGGTTGTTTCTCCTGTTTTCTCGGTAGCTCGAAGATGCAATAACTCCTTCATATGTTAATGTTTTTTTCTGCATGCACCAAAAACATGTATATTGCATCACACAAACTTATTTTCTATCCACGTATTTGCTATTGTATAATGATATGATTAAGATCAGGCTGCGTCCTTCAGCTAATCCCCTATGCGAGTTTTACCCCTCATCATTACAAATCTAACACATTACTACGCGTTACTCCACCCAATCTTGACTTACATATATACACATAAAAATGACGTATCATCGAGTTAGATAATACATGGTTTCTAGAATAGAGAGAGTACCACGGCAGCGGTTTACTCCACCTGCTCGGTTACTGTTCCTGATGCACCCGTGCCTCAAGCTGTGGACGGAGTGGGAGAATTCAGGTACAGAAACGGAGCAGTGTATTCAGGAGAGTGGCGTATAATAGAAACGGTTCGAAGAGAAAACATGGGTTTGGGAGATACCAGTTTGGGAGAGATTTATGAGGGTGATTGGAGTGCTGATACTATTCAGGGAAGGGAAAGTACGAATTTTCGAGCGGAGCTATATACGAGGGGATTGGGAGGATAATAAGTTCCACGGAGAGGAACTTACGTCATCTTCGGGAGCTACCTATATTGGTAGGCCAATGTTCATGATTTTTGTCTTCGCTTCCGTATCGTTATTTTTATTTTCTCTTTTTCTTTCCTCTCAGCCTCCATATTTTATCGTTGCTTTACCTTTTTATATTGTTCTTTCCATGCGAATTTCTTTTACATGCCATAACGATGCCTGTGTTGTTAGTTCATGGCTGAGCTTTCATATGGTTCTCACCTAACTCTAATCTTTCTTCTCTCTTTTTGTCTCACCCTATCATTTCCTCCTTGCTTCCCTCCTTCCTTCTCTTCCTTAATCTCCCTTCTGCTTCATTCTCTCGCCCCTTCTCTCCTTCATTTTCTCCCCCTTTCTCTCCTTCGTTCTCTACCCTCCCCCCCCCTTCTCTCTTCTCTCCTTACTGCTCTTCTTTCTCCAACGGCATTAATCCTTAGGCGACTGGTTCAAGAACAGATGCACGGGCATGGATTGTTCGTGTCTACTGCTGGACAGAGATACGAGGGCAGCTTCCACAAGGACAAGTACCTCAATTCCAACGGGGCATGGGTCGCCCCCTCAGTATCTAGACAAGAGGCACTCTCTGATGTCGTCGCAGCAACGGTCCTCTCGGGGGCTACGCGCTAGATCTACTGGAGCAGAGAGACAAGCTTTCCACTCCACCATTTGTTCTTTTTCTTTTTCTCACTGATTCTCTTCTTCCTATTTATCTTTCTATCTCCTTGTAGTTTCATTTACTTTAGATCATAATCATGAGTTAGTTGTACAGTTATACACACATACATTCACAAACACTCCAACATGCGCACACACGCATCCTGTTTACCGATTAACCATCCATTGCTAGGGCTTCAGCCGACCTCTTAAGAGGACAATATCTATGCGCTAGAGTTGTTATCCTCTAATTGTGCACTCCAATAAATAACATTGGCATAAGTTTTCATATTCGATATTCACACACCATGACGTGCGAAATATACACTGCACCTGCACCAAGTTATGCATGCATT
>JAWNMU010000233.1:0-10782 GCA_035043665.1 Drosophila quasianomalipes
CGCCAAACTCACATCTTAGGCTTCCCTATCGACCTGGACCTGCATAGCGTGGGCCACTACAGCATCAGCATGACGACCGCACCGCGGTTGTCTTCATTTTGTACAACCGAGTCTGTCAGCTGCCTGCTCGATTTCTGCCGGCTACGATAGCCTTACCAGACATAAGATAATATAAAGAATCACTATATAATCAAATTCAAATCTTATATTATCCTTTTAAAATGATTTATAAAAAAAAACAATATTATATGTATATAAATGGGGTCATATGTTGAAACTGTTATTTCTGAATATTCTTCATGCAGAACAAAAGTGTTTTTTTTTTTTTTTTGAAAGGCCATCCTTTCAACACGGCCAGGGTATATAAACTCTACTCGAAATTACTATGATATAAAAAAAAACAAAGTATAAATATATATATATATATATAACCATCCTTAAAAGGCAAGCCTTTTAACAGGGGCCAGGATGTTCAATCTTCGAATGGGAGATAACCAAGGAGGATTTTTATCGAGAAGATAGGTAAAGACGTGAACAGACACGTATGTGGCACCAGTCGTGACCGTAATAAAATCTCCCAAGATAAGAGTTCTCCGAAGTGATAGGATAATGAGTCTAAATGCATTTGCAGCAGTAAATATGTACCTAGATGATGTCCTAAGTAGGATAAGAATAATTGTATATAGCTGTAAGATAATTTAGAAGTTTTCAATAAACCTGCCGAAGCAATTCGGCAGCAGTCTATGTTCGATCCTCAAACAACGCCGTTGTGTTCTAAATTAGCTCTTGGGATCATCTTTCAGTTGGATTTGTACCTCATTGTTACACCGCGCGAAAATTAAATATTGGTGACCCCAAGATTTGTTCACGCAAACCAAGTTTTGTGAAAAAAGTGACAAATTAAATAAATAAATGAAGTGAAAGTTCGGCTCGCGAAGTGGAAATAATACAAATTATTAAATAAACAAAAATAATAATGTAAAAGGCCTAATTAATTTCATTTTAGTCAGAAAGCTAAATATGAATTTAAGGTCAAAAATATGAAAAATCTTTGCATAACCCCAGAGAAATGCAGAGTACTGAACCCCTAATCAAATTTCTCGAGGATGAGCGATTCGCTTTGAAGCAAGCCAAGAGCATCCGCTTATATTCAGTGAAAGAACATTTGACATGGAAAAATGTCTAATAAGTAATCAAATTGTGGTAATAATCACAATTTGTTCTGCATAACGATGTTAAAGTTCCAAATAAAAGTGCTACCGCAAAAAAGCAGGAAAACAGGGAAAAGAAATATGTTCTTCTTGCCACAGCTATTGTTCAGGTTCAAGATAGAAAGGGAAACTGGCATGATTGCAGAGTGTTACTGGACAGCGGTTCGCAAGTTAATTTTTGACCAAGCGCATGCAAAACAAACTTTGGGTAAAATGTAAAAAAAATGCGAACGACTATATGTCAGGTAACATCACACAGGTGGATGAGCTGATAGCAATTAATATCAAATCAAAAACATCAACTTACAAAACAAATATTGAAGTGGTGAAAAAAATGTTTCGGAATTACACAAAAGATAGATATTAGAGATTCGGTTCCAAAATTAAAGTCAGCTGATCCCCAGTTTAAAATCACAAAAGCAATATGCTTTTCGGAATAGAAATATTTTATGACATTCACATTGAAGGCACTGCTATTTTGAACGAAGTTCAAATTAAGTTACAAAATACAGTATTTGGATGGATCACTAACGGAAGAACAATCCTAAGCCATACGCCTAAACTTTGTGCTACAGTAACATCGGTATCCGATGGATTAGATGCACAAATTAGAAGGTTCTGGGAAAATAGAGGAAATAAAAACTGAGAGCCCAAGACTTACAAAAGAGGAGCGAGCATGCGAACAAATTTTCAAAAGAAATTTATCTAAGCATGCAGATGGAAAATATGTCGTTCCATTGCCATTTAAGGATACCCAATCGATATTGGGTGGGTCTGAATTGCAAGCTAAGCGACGGTATATGGCATATAAAAGTCAATATTCTGAATTTATGTAGGAATATTTACAAATAGGGGCATAGGGGCACCATTGCGTAGCTGGGCCTGACAGTACAACAACTAAGGTGAGAATGGTGTTTGATGCTTCCTGTAAGACATCCACCAACTTATCACTTAATGATATGTTACACACTGGGCCAAGATTACAAGAGGTTCTTTTCCATATCCTACTTAGATTCCGAAAGCATAGATTCGCCGTTTCAGCCGATATTGAAAAGAAGTACATGCAAATTTGGGTAAAAAAAGAGCATCAAAATTATCATATTGATTTTATGGCGATGCGATCCTCGACGAGGAGTTAAAAACATATGCACTTAAGACAGTGACATGCGGCACTGCTCGTGCTCCATATTTGGCAGTTAAGTGCCTTCAAGTCGCAGCTGAAGAAATATCAGAAAAAGTACCGACAGTAGCAGAAGTAATAAAAAATTACTTATATATGGATGATCTGATGACAGATCTAAATTTAAGGGACCATCTATCCAAAGCCTTACAAGAAAGAGGGGTTCATCTAAGAAAATGGTGTTCAAATGCTTCACAGATTCTCAAATCTATTCCCGAAGCCGATAGAGGCATGTGATTAGAATTTGAAAGAATTCAAGTAGACACTATTAAGGCATTAGGGGTATCCTGGGCGCCAGATACAGATCATTTTTCAATTAAATGTAATTGGGAATGCAAAAATAATGCAACAAAAAGAAATATTTTGTCAGATATTTACAAATTATTCGATCCATTAGGTCTGGTCAATCCAGTAACAGTTACTATATAAGTGATTATGCAGGAACTTTGGAAACCAAAGATTGATTGGGACGAGGAAGTAATTGGAGCTTATGGAGCGGTGGTTTACATTAAAACCATTAGCGTTAATGGAGAAATCTTCATAAATATAGCATAATCAAAATCAAGAGTAGCCCCAACAAAAATTGTATTTCTCCCAAGATTAGAATTATGTTCCGCATTATAACTGGCAAACTAATAGATAGTATGATGATCAAAATGGATGAAAATCATTTTTATTCGGATTCAAAAATTGTACTTTGATGGCTTAAGCTTGATCCAACAACCCTCAATACGTTTGATTCACACAGAGTTAATGCGATTCAAATTAACCCAAGTGCTTTAAACTGGAAATACGTAGAATCAAAATAAAGTAATATTTAGAGGAGTATATCCTAATGTAGGAAATAAATCGTGGCTTAAGGACCTACTGATCAAGAAATTCAAGTAGACGCGATCCCAGGAGGTAAAAAAGAGTGTGAAAGTATTAACAGTTAAAAGCGAGTCAGTGTTAAGAACAATTAATACAAAAAATTCTAAATTTTTGCAGAATGTAATAGCAAATGTTCTTCTTTTCATTGCCAAGTGCAGAAAAGAACACAATAAAAGTTTGATTGAATATAGAAAATCCACTTTGCAACTCATTGTAAGCATAATCCAAAAACGGTAATTATAGTGGGGAATATAAATTGCTAAAAAAGAGAACAGACTTGCCAGGAATACCGACTATGAAATCATTCTCACCTTTTATAGACCAAGATGGTGTAATACGAGTCAGAGGTAGAATTCAAAAATTCCAATCTATGCTTCGAAGCCAAGCACCCTATTTTATTACCATATAGAGATAAATGGGTACATCTTGGTGATCTGTCACCTGCATAAAAAACATTTGCACGTAGGTCCTCAGGGGTTGTTAGCTATAATGCTAGAAAAATTTTGGCCAGTAAGACGGAAACAATTAATGTCTCATGTAGTAAAACTGTGTTACAGATGGTTTAAGGCACAAACCAGACCGATTCACCAATTAATGGGTAATTTACCAAAAGATCGGGTTATACGAATTAGACCTTTCTTGAACATAGGTATAGATTTCTTGGGGCCTATTATGATTCACGTTAAGATTAGGGGCAAAAGAATAGACAAATCATATGTTTGCGTATTCGTTTGCTTTGCTACGAAGGCAGCTCACTTAGAAGTGGTATCCGATATGACGTCTGCTGCATTTATAGGGGCATTAAAACGCTTCATAGGTCGACGTAGCTGCCCAGAGAAAATTTATAGCGACAATGGCACAAATTTCATTGGCGCAGCCAATGCCTTAAAGGAAGTTTTGAATTATTCCAAACAAAAGACTACCAGGCGAAAAATAATGAATTCTGTGTAAAAGAGCAGATTGAGTGGGTAAATATTCCTACAAGAGCACCTCACATTGGATGTCTTTGGGAAGCCTGCATCAAATCGGTGAAGAAGCATTTTGATAGAGTAACGGAAGGAATAATGACTTATGAAGAATTAGCTACACTGATGACACAAATAGAAGCAATTTTAAACTCAAGGCCATTAACTCCATTGTCCGAAATTCCGAACGATTTTGAAGGACTTACTCCAGCACATTTTCTACTTGGAGAAGCTTAGACGACGCTTTTGGACTCAAAAAATAATAGATCTTACCAGGGACTGCGTGATCATTGGAAAGCGGTACAGTCCAATTGTGAGGAATTTTGGAAACGTTGGTCTCTGGAATGCTTGTCCGAATTACAAAAAAGATATAAATGGATTAATATAAAAGAAAATCTTAAGCCTGGTACATTAGTATTAATAAAAGAAAAGGGACTTTGTAATTTCTTGTGAAAAGAACAAGTTCCGTTGTATTGGGGTTTACACCCAAAACCACACTTATGTGCCCAACATGACAGTATTTTTACTTTACTAGTCATAAGGTAGCATAAGAAGTGTAGATATCACAATCCTGCAAGTGAGCAATTGATTGATTAATCCCACTAAACTGGTGCCAATCCCAAGGTCCAGCAGAGTTGCTGGAGTGACGTTGCTGAAGGCGCCTTCGGTGTCCAAGAACGCTGTTAGGGTATCCTCTTTATAGAGTAGAGATTTCTCTATAATATTGACTACAGAGTGAGGGCTGTATCTGTGGATCTGTTCTTCCTGTAGGCATGTTGACACTCAGACATAAGCTTTGAGTCTTTTTGTAAGATAAAGACTTATGAGTCGTTCTAGAGTCTTTACGATGAAAGATGACAGACTGATGGGTCTGAAATCTTTAGCGCTGGTGTGTGATGGCTTCCCCAGCTTTAGGTATGAAGGTGATTTTTGACTAGAACCACGTCGGCGGGATTCGACCAGTCCTGAGAATTTTCCCAAAGATTTCGTGTAGTCAGTTTATGGCTGTGTTGCCCGCCTTCTGTAATTGGGTTGGGCTTATTTGATCAGGGCCTGGAGATTTAAACGGCTTGAAGCAGTTTATTCCTCATTTTATATTACCTTTATATAGAAGAGATTTTATAGATGTAATCTCTTCACAAGTCATTTGTGTGTACCTCGAAGGCAGCTGGGAGCAGCCTGGGAAGTGGGTTTTAGGGAGGATGTCCAGTGACTCTTCATGGGAGACCGACCATGAGTTATCATCTTTTTTCAGATAACCTAGTGTGGTGGTGGATTTCGTTAGAACTTTTTTTGAGCCTTGCAGCTTCGTTAGTTGAATCTATATCTGTACAGAAATCTCTTCAAGATTTCCTTTTAGCCCGTCTGTATTCCGCCAGACTTGACTTGTATTGCGACCATTGAAGATCGTTGTTTTGCGATTCGCTGAATTGAAGAGGGACCTGCAACTTTGTCGAAGGACATTTGGTTGAAGTGTCCACCATTGGGGTTTTTTCTTGCGCATCGGCTTACTAATAGGCTGCCTTGATATCCTTATTGCAAAAAGTATAATAGCAAAGTTATTCGGGCCTTTTGGTGGGTTTTCCGAAAGGGTTCGGTCTAGTTTTATCTCAAAGACTTCCCAGTTCGCCTTCTTCTGATTTAAAAAGTGAACTGGTTTTGGGTGGCTTAATAAAAGCTCGAATTCTATATACCTGTGATCAGAGAAGGAGTGGTCTTCAGACACTCTCCAATCTGTCAACTGGTCACTCAAGGGTCAAGTCTATGACCTCTCTCCGATTTTTAAGAATGAAAGTGGGATCATTTTCCGTATTACATACTGAAAGGTTAGTATTCAGAATGAAGGTTAAGAGCGAGCGTGGTGAGCATTGTCGTCGCAGCCTATGATTAGGCCGATCTTGTGCTTTTCTCACTTCTGGACGAGGGATCTCGTGATCTCATCTGGTGATGGACCAATGCTTTCATGGACCATATATGCAGACAGCAGCCATATCGGACCTGGCTGGAGCTCCAGGCTTACCGCTGTGTTGTCGCCATTGCTAAAATGATGGAGCAATAAAATACTTGGGTGTTTTTTCGCGAGGATGCGGGTACGTGTTTTACTTTCAGTTTGAGCTACAAAGAGCTTGTAGTTTTTACTTCCTAACCAGCAAATCTTGCCTCCGATTGTCCAAGGTTCTTGGACTAGTACTATGTCATCTCCGCCACCAGCCAGCCGGAGCATCAGGGCAGCAGATGCTGCTTTACAGTGGTGGAGGTTTTTCTGCAGTAGTCTCAATGACATCTGGAGATTCTACCCTCACCACCGTGTTGTTACTGTCATCTTCGTCTGACAGTACAAAGTCGTCTTCATCGATCTCGTGACACATGGCCTCAAGGCCGCAAATGCGAGTCGATGCGTCTGATGTGTAACCACGCTCCAGCTCGTCGTCGGTTGCTCCGATCTCCGGACGGGCATCCTCCTGTCTTATCGAATCTCCTCCGCCGTTGCATCCGATTTAGCTCACCTTCGGCAGCTTCTATTGGGGCCAGTGATTTTTTTATTAAGTATCACCACTGCGTGGTTCGTCTGCCCTTCTGTGGCTTCAATCTTTACCACCCTCCAATCATGGGTGGGTAGGGATGGATTGCATAGCTGCAGCAGACTCAGTACCTGATCCGATTCGTTCAGTGAGGCCGGGATCCAGATACGTGCTTGAGATCTACTCGGGACTTCGCTCCAGTCGACAGCGACCAGCTTCCCCCAGGGTAGACCTCGACGACTTCTGCTACAGCTGATTTATAAAGCTCCACCGAGCATGCGTCTTCGCAAGCGATGACTTTAGTATTACCCTGGTGCCAACCAGCTTCTCTACATACCTTGCTAAGCATCTGAGGCAGCGGACAGCTAAAGCGCCTTCCACTCGTTGCCACTGGTTCTTGGGAATTCTTCCATCCTTATTGACCTTGTCGAGGATCCTTATAAGGATCCTCTCCCTGGGAATCTCGGCAAAAGACTTCCCTGGCTGCACCTTGGCCCATTTTGCAACGGATCACTGCCCTTCTTGGGAGCGTTGCTTTGCGCTGGGCTCTGCTCCTTGCTGGGTAGTGCCTCGCTGAAGTTTGACAACAACTTTTTCCGCCATTCGGCTGGTGGATTGGCCGCCGCATTCGCGTTCTGCTGCTTCAGAATGCTTGCCGCATTCCTCCTCTAGGCATATGTGAACTTTTTCGCCACGGCACTGGTAGTTGGCTATTTGCTTTTCACACCCGATCCTGCCGGAAGATTGGATGGATCGGATATGGCGGGGTTTTTGCCAACTGCACCCGAACCACTGGCTAGGCAAACAGTTTTTTCAACCAATGTTGCCAGGGTTTGGCTTTGGCCAGGCTTTCAGCTACATGCTTGGGATTGCTCCCTACCGGTATTGGTCGAGTACTGGACTCTTTCTGGTTTTTAGTTTTATTATTGGAATACATGTTGAATCCCACGAGCTGCAGAGAAAAGAGGTCCACCTGCACAGAAATCCGCGATGTGCAGGTAAGGCTAAATAATATCGTAGGTCACCAGGATAGATATGTTCCGTAGACGACTGGGCTATTTATGCGCCCCAAGCCAGGCTGACTATTGGTACGGGTTGCATTACACCTTAGTCCGGCCCGTTACCTCGAAACCATGACTCGGTCCTTTGTCAGGGACATGACTATGGAGACAGACCATATCCGAAGTTCAGAGCGCGAGTCTTAACTAGCATCGGTACCTTGTGGCCCACTGTAATGCTATTACCAGGCGGCACCCTTGTGGAGGGTTCAGTTGAGGAAGATTTGCCAACCTTGTGAAGCCCAACTGACTCAACTTTTCTGTCAGCCACTCGCTTGGTGTAGTGTGGTGGAGTCCGCTGATGCTGACCCTGAATCCTTTTTCGCTGTGCTTCTGTTGTGTGTGAATATGTACGCCTTCTTCATCAAGAGCTGTCTGGATTGCGTTGAAGGTCGCCTGTCTTCGCGTTGGAAGCGGAGACCATTCTTTGCTGTCGCCTTCGTCACAACTGGATAGTCTTTCCAGAAGAGGCACAATTGACTCAATAGATGGCATTTTGTTTGAATGATTACCCATTAATTGATGGATATTATTTTAGAGTGACTGTGCTCGTCAGTAGTAGGTAGTAGTTGCTGGAGTGGCTCCTGTTCCATTTTGTCATGTTGTTTGTGTTTGTCAATTTCTTTTTCAGCTTTCGTGCGGCGTGCTTCGTGATGCAGCTTAATAGCAAGGCCAACCTGGCGTTGTTATTGCCTGATCCAGGTGGTCCTCATCAATGTCGTCTATGTCCTTATATTTCTTTTCAGTGTCGAGTGGTACGTATGTGCAGATAAGTCTCCAGTCCTTATTGCAGGTTCAATTGGTTGATGGCGGAGCAGCGGTGGAACTGTGTTTAACCAACTATGTATCACGTTTTTGTTGGTAGCATTTGTTGTTGTCACACTGCTCCTCGTTGGTGAAGATTGCGATAGAATTGTCAGCAGGTTTCTTCTAGATGTTGAATTTGTCTTATGTTGTTGCTGAAGGGCGTGAGAATTATTTGTATTTATTAAATTATCCGTATTAGTATTTGTATTCGCTAATTGTGTTGAAGAGTATATGTTGTTTGCACTGTCGCTTGTAGTTACTATTTTCGTTATTAATTGGTTGTTATTGTGTTGTTGCTGCTGCGCGCCAAATGTATGTTGGATTCAATGGGTTGTTGTGTTTTTGCTTTTTGTATTGTCACTTCTTCTTGTAGTTGTTGTAGAAGTGAATAGTTGTATGCCCGTTTCTTGTTTCATGATTCAGTTTTTTGTGTTTTTTTGTTGGTTTTGCTTTAAAACTAAGTGTAGGCATTAAAGGTAAAATATATTTGACTTGCTAATGAATTTTTATTAATTGTAGGATTACTAAAAATGTTAAATTGTTATTTTGCATTTCTGAATTTTATTCTCGTAAATACGTACTACTACTACTACGGTCTTAGCATGCCAAATTAACAAAGCTTAGCTCTCGCTTGATTCTTATGTTCCACGTTGCGTCTGTTTTAGTTCAGTTTAATAAGTTTACATTTTAGTGTTGTGTGGTTCTGTTTCTCGCTTTCAATGTTATATTATTATCAACTATTATGTATTTTATGTATTTGTATAAGGCTAAAGTGTTTACTAAACACATTCAATGTTGTTTGTTTACATAGTATATATATACATATATATATAAAGCGATAAAGGAGAAACTTTTGCATTCGATTTGGCTCTTATCTTCCTGGCAATTACCTGACAATTACCTCAGAAAATTATTGTCAACTGTGAAATGATAATTGGTTGCTTTTAGTTTCTTCCTTTTCGCAATGTTTGATTTGCCATTTATCAGTTGCTGCTTTTTCTCTTCTGATTAATACATGTTATATGTTTTTGCTCTTGAGACTGTAAGAACAAAAGTCAGTAAAATGTGTAAGAAAAAAGAAAATCCGCTCACAAGAAAATAATTTGTTTCAATTGACATTTAAGACAAGTAGATGGCAATTACGAGAAATGTCTATGTTAACATTTACAGCAGTCGCAGATTAAATGACAATTTGCAATTTTAAAAAATCTGAAGGCTTATTTGACATGGCTATCAATATGCAATATAAACATGAATGTAAATGTAAGCAAAGCTTTTCATTTTTGCTTATTGATTATTGATAAGTCGAGCTGAAGTTGGTTTCACCAATGTTTTACTATGTAGACAAAAAATAATATTCGCTGAGCAATTATTTCATTTCACTCTTGAGATATATATATCCTGGTTACGCACAAAAATTATCTAAGATCACCCGGTGAATGAAGGGGACTTCATAATGCATAATGCTTTCTCTGAGTCCTACAGGTATCTGGCTTTGTCCTCTTCACGATATTCCTGCTCAGCCTAAATACAAAAACTTGCACATATATAACTTTATATCAATTTTTATTTATGATTTTGATTTTGTTTGTCGTTTTGTTCTTTGCGTTTGTAGGCCGTATCTCATTTTTTGTTTGTGTTTAAAACGTTTAATGGTTTTGTGCAAATGTATGTAACAGGCAGAGGGAAGCATCTCAGACCCCATAAAGTATATATATTCTTGTTCAGGGTCAACAGTCGAGTCAATAGCCATGTCCGTCTGTCCGTCCGTCCGTACGTCTCTATGAACATGCAGATCTCATAGACTATAACAGCTAGAGACTTAAAATTTAGGAGTATAGGTTCTCATATACCAGGCGCAGCTCAAGTTTGCTTTATTTTATTGAAAGCTGCCTCCGTTTCTCGATTATCGATTCATTTAAATTTCCGATAGCAATAAACGCTACAATTTTGAAGGTAGAATCTTCTAAATTATACAGAATATACATATGCATATTATTGAAAACATCGAAGTTATAGTCGAAAGTATATCCACATACTGATCTCATTTCTATCAGCTGCCGCAAGCATTTTCTGTATGCATCAATATGCGAGCGCATGTGTGAGAAAGAGATGACATGATAATCGACACGAGCGTCAATATGTCTTTGTATGTATTCTGCAGTCCAC
>JAWNMU010000234.1:0-53027 GCA_035043665.1 Drosophila quasianomalipes
GCACACACACACACACACACACACACACACACAGAAGCATATACAATACACAACAGCGGTTCATCATAAATTGCAATAAAAATAAAAATAAATCAGCATAATAGACTCGCAACAACCACCGCAACCAACAGTGGCAGAAGCAGAAGTAGAGGCAGAGGCAGAGGCAGAGGCAGAGGCAGAGGCAGAGGCAATAGATGATGAAAGGGGGTTGGGGAGAAAATGAAGAGGAAGGGGAAGGAGAAGGGGAGGGCGAAGTAGAGTCAGAGACGTATGTGGGAGAAATGGAAGAGACGGAGACTGAGAGGGAGTGAGAGGGAGAGGGAGAAGGCAGTGGAGATTGGAGAAGATGAGAGAAGATGAGGAAGAGATAGAGGAAGGCGAAAAGGAAGAAGAGGAAGGGGAGATGAAGAGGGGGAGACACAGAAGGAGGAGGCAATGCGAGAGAGACGAAACGGCAAGAACAAGAGAAGGGGAGGAGAGAGAAGGAGCGGAGAGAGAAGGAGTGGAGAGAGAAGGAGACTGCAGAACAGAAGAGCAACAGTTGTTGCCTCCTTCGCCCTCCTCACCTCTCTTCCTGCAATCTCTTGTCCGTGCCCTCATTACACTCCTTCTTCTCCTTCCCTTCTGCCTCTCCTTCTATCTTTCCCTCTATTTCTCCTCTTCTCCTTTTCACCTCCATCCTCCTCTCCCTCTCCCTCTCCCTTCGTCTCTTCTCCATCTGCCTCAGACCCCTCTTCTCTCACCCCCCTCCTCTCCTTTTCCTCGCTCCTCCCTTCTCTATCCCCTTCACTTCCCACCTCTCCCTTCCTTCTCCTTCTCTTTAACCCTCACGTTATCTCCCTCTCTTTCCTCTACTCTCCCCTCTTTCCTCTCCTCCTCCATCTTTCCCCCCCTTCTCCCCTCTCCACTTCTATTTCTCCCTCCCTCTCTCCTTCCCTCACTCCCTTCCCTCACTCCTTCCCTCTCTCCTCCCCTCTCTCTCCTTCTACTCTCTCTCTTCTGAAGAATCGGCTACAGAACCCAAGATAGAATCTATCTCGAACTCAACGTCGTCGACGTACATCGCATTCACTTCGCCTGCCTCAGTCTCTCCCTCCCTCACTACAATCTCTCCCCTCAATTCCCCCGATAAGTCCCCCCTTTCCCCATCTATTTCCCTTAGTAGTCTCATTGTGACTCCATCTTCCATCCCCACACGTCTGCCCCACTCCCCTTCATCCCCCAATACCCTTTCCCTCACTCTCTCTCCTTCTCCTTCTTCTCCTTCTCCTTCCGGATGACCCCTCCCCCTCCATCTCTGCCCTCACTCCACCTCTGCGATCAATCATATTTCCAACTCCAACCACCCACGGAACAGAGGGAAAGAGAAGCGCCTGGTAAAGAGTTCTCGACTTCCCTTTCGCTCTCTACCGCCCCCTCCCACCCCTCCTCCGGCCTCCGCTACTCCATTGCACTCTTCCCTACCCCTGCCCTTTCCCCTGCCTCCCCTCTTCCTTCCCCTAATGCTCCCACCTTCTTCTCCATCGCTTTGTGCACCTACCACCCTCTCCTCGCAGTCGAAGTCCTCGTCCTCCCTTCTCATCCAAGTTTCTTCTATCTGCATCAATCGAGACTCGCCGTACTCACTTTCACACTCCTTTGCCCTCTCACCCCCTTCCTCTCCCTCTCTCTCTCCCTCTCCTCCTCCCACTCCCTAACCCTTAGTCTCGTCTCCCTCTCCCACTCATCGTCCACATCTTCTTTCCACATCCGTCCCCGCTCCTCCTACTCCCCCTTCCACTTCCACTCCGACTCCTATTCCCACTCCTACTCCCACTCCCAATCCTAGTCCTGTGCCTACTTCTGAACTTAGCTGCTCTTCCTGAGGAGAGGAGCAAGAAAGAGAGGAGGACAAAGACCGAGCAGGAGAGTGAAGGGGCGAGTGGGAGCGGGGGAGTGAAGTGAGTTGGAGATGGAGAGAGGAGAAAAAGAATTAGTAACCGACGGAGAAACGAGATTGCGAGTGAAGATGGGCGTGAGGGTTGTAGGACGAAGGCATGGCGTGGGAGGGGAGGAAGACAAGGGGAGTGGGCGCGCGAAGGAGTGAGGGGGAAGCAGAAGCTGAAAGGGAAGCAGAGGGAGAAGGGGAAAGGGAGGAGAGGGAAAGAAGGGGACGAAGAAGCATCCAAAACTGTGGGAACGAAGGAAAAGAAAGAGCCAGACTCTGAGAAAATAATAGGGTCTACACAGTCTCTACCCTCATCTCCCTTCACCTCCTCCTGTTTTCTTTTCTCTCCTTTCCTTCCTTTTTCCCCCTTCTCCCCCTTCTCCCCCTTCTCTTCATAATTGCTGCCGTCTGCCTCCCACCCCTTGTCCCTCTCTTCTCGCTTCTCTCTGTGTTCTCGGCCCATTCTCCTTCCGCACCCCCCCCCCCCCCTCCTTCTAATGTTTTGAGAATATCGGCAGTGTGTTTTTGATTGGAGTCGACCCATTCCTCCCCTGCCCACTTCTCTCTCTCTCTTTCCCCTCCCCTTCCCACCCATTCCCCTTCCTCATCTCGGTTTCATCCAGATCTCCCTCCATAAGAAAACAAACCCCTCTGCTTCTCCAACAACTCCATCCACCCATTGCCCATCAGCATCCGTTATGTGATGGAGATCTGTTCTGAGGCCGGTCTGGTCCTTAGATTTCTTTTCCTCCTGCGAAGGCCCCTGGCTCTTCATCAGAGAAGCAGTCACCATCTCGGCGTCAATAAACTTCGACAGCGTTGACCCATTGCAATCCAACGTCCCAGGTCGTGAAATAGAAGTGTTGTTGCGCGAACGTTCAATACTCTGTCTGTCAGAGTTTACACAGCCATTGGAGGGTGAAGAAATTGTGTTCTTGTTATTTTTTCGGAACGCGCATTTTGCTCATGCAAAACACTGGAGTCCGCAGATTTAACCAAAGTGAACGCCTCAACAGCGTTAGAGAGTTTATCCATATAGATTTTGTGGAAACCCTATGTACGTGTTGGTGTATATGATAGACAGAGAATGCATACAAAGCGTAGTTGTGTGAATTAAAGTAAGGAATTAGTTGTCCTTGTCCTCATGAAGTAGCACGCGTCCACGCTTCATAAAAGAACCCTTCCTTAGCGTATTTAGCATAATATAAACCCACTTTCTATTAAACAAACATACTGACTCGATACAATAATAAACATTACGTTGAAATATGTTTAGAATTCGAGTGTATTTGGCTTTGATTCTCATTGAAAACGGTAGTTGCTGGCATCTCCTTAACAGCAAAAATGGAAGATTTTTTCTCTCCAACGAATTAAATCCTAGGTGGAGAAAATGTGCGCAATCGCTGCCTTGAACGTTATTGCAAGAAAATAATCATATCCATTATTCTCTTTGAAATGTGTTAGTTAGTATGCTTTCTAGTAACTAGCGAAACTAAGAACATGGCTAGGTTTTAATAAATTGTTATCTGTCCGACTTTGCATGTGCAAGCAATGGTGCATATTGATTTTGAATATTATATCAGCTTTGGGCGTGCGTGTCTGTGCTTGTCGTTTGTATATAAAATACAGCACCACTGTAAAAGAAGCCCTGATGAGTGAACAAACAGGATAGAACTATTTGAATGTATATGCTGTAATGTATACTGAAGAAAACGGAAAACGTCAGAGTAAAGGAAGAATGGAAAAAAGATGGAGATGTTTCGAGAAGGCTAAAAAAGCACAATGGTGATATGTTGTTGCTTTAACGTGTGTTGGGTAATCCAGTAAATGCGCATGCGATCAAATCACACTCATCGAAGCAAGAAGTCAAAATGTGTATCAGACACGAAAAGGATGCGAGCAGTTATGTGCTCGAGGAAAAAGAAATCAAATAAATTAAAAACCGAAGAAGCAAAAAGTAAAAATACAAACGTAAGAGTGTGCATATAGCAAAAACGTAAAAGCATAGCTGGCAACGAAAAAGTACAAGCAAAGAAGAACAAAAGCACTCACAAAAAAGAAAAGAAGAAAAAAAGAGTAAAAAGAGTAAAAATTAGTAGAGGAATTACCAAGGAAATGGAAAGATGAAACAATACAGGAGAAGGCAAACAAAGTACACCAAAGAGAAATGAAAGTGTATAATATATGCCCCCGTCAGAATTGTCACTGTGTGCTGGTTGGCAAATGAATGGCTGAACAATGGATTGCATTCAAGAAAATAAAACATAAATTAGAACAAGAAATGTAAAACAAACACACACTCACATGCACACATAGATGCACATGCACACAACAGACGAAGTGAATAGCGAATACAAATTGAAAACATGGTAAACAGCCAAGTAGTCGGGAGGCTGAGCAGGAAGTTAATTATTATAATTCAATTGCAACCGAGAAAGGGCAAGATTACGAATTACAAGAAAAAAGGAAAAATATACGGTTAAAAAAAGACACAAATGTTATGTGATTGAACATTAAATACTGAGAAAATGGTGGAGGAGAGGTGTATAAGGATACAAGTACACGTAGATATAGGAGGAAAAGGCAAAAAAAAGGATGAAAAGAAAAACGCGTACAGAGAAGAGGTCTCCATAGAAAAGGAAAACAAACAATGAATACAGGAGTAAGCGCAAGGCAATCACACGGGGGATTATACGTCGTAGCTGAGTTGATTGGTTCAAGGTGCGGTGCAACTCTCATTGTACAAAATGAGCTTAATCGCTTCTTTCTCTCCCTCCTTTACCCCCCCTTTTCCCTCGCCCCCTCTTCCTCCTCATCGACCGTCACGATTAAGACAAATATGAAGAACATAGACCTGGAGGGAAAGGCAGCAGGACCTAGGAAAACACCTGGCGAGCAGTAGAAAGAGGACATTGGGAGAGGAGAGGTCGACGGAGTGAGTGAGTCTGGACTCTATTGACCGGAGAGAGAGACGAAGGAAGCAGAGGAAGAGGGGGGCGTAGACGAGATTTCTCCGCAAGAAGACGAATACGAAGGGGATGAATGTACGAGTGACTGATTAGGAGAAGTGGAAAGTGTGGATGAAGGGTGGAGGGGCGCGAGGAAGGAGGAAGGAGAGGAGAGAGGACTCTTCGTACAGACTGCAGAACGACTTGCTGCTAAGAGACCTCTCGTTCAGCCTCTTGTTCCCCATCGCTGGAGAAACCTTCGACGAGTCTAACGAAGGAACATTCCCACTTGCGTTTTCAGACACCTTCTCTACATCTCTCCTCACCACTATGCGGCGCCTGCGCTCAGCATCATCCTCCACCTCTTCGTATGGAATGTAAGTCGGGGTTTCAGAGAAAGATATCCTTTTCTTTTTTTTTCGGTTCCTCATGAAGCATTGACCTTCTTTAAACTCGCCCCTTCCCTGAAAGCTCAGTGCCTCCTTCATTATCTTCATCTCCAGTAGCTCCTCCCTCACTGTTGGTGCTTTCGGTGTAAGAGTAGTTACGAGGAAAGCTCCCAGAAGTCGAGTAGCTTTGTTCTCCTTTCTCGATCAACTCTGTTGCATCAACGTCCTCAACCTACAGTTAAATGGCATGTTTATGAAGAAGATGGGTTAAGCCGAAAGTGATTGAGGAGCAATTGGCAAAGTATGTGAATTGAAAGGATGGATTAGAGATAGCTACCTGTTCATACTCCGAATTCCTTTTTGCTGAGTCGCAATAACCGCCTAATAAGGTTCAATGCTATCACTATTAGTACAATAGAAAGGCAAAACGCTGCTAGCACTATAATCACCTTGTGCGCATTCTCTAAACTTCTTCAGATTGAAGCTTGTCTCTACTAGTAACATAGGGAAGGGGTATGCATGTGAAAATGTAAGTTTGCATCGTTCCATCGTGAAGGATAAAAATGAAATGTAAGAATGTGTAAGTCTAACATTACTCAACGTAAATAAAAAAATAATTTGGAAGCATTAAGTATAAAAAAAATTGTCTACATTTCAGGAAAAGTGTGATAGTAAAGTGCTAGACAATGTGTGAAATGGTGGAAAATAAAATATCTTGTGAATGAAAAATGAATTAAATCACTATATTGTATTAAACTGCGAAAATGGACTGTATCGTGTATAATCATTAGACCTTCAAGTTTACAACACGGGAAAAATTTTATGTTCGTTGCTTATGTTAACTTCTTTGTTTGAAATTTCTGTGCTTGAGACAGAGTTTAGTCGATGTCCTCAGTTCAGAATATTCGTCAGCAAAAAAAAACTCCCTTATTATTACATACGTAGGACATCTTATTATAAATAGTTACAAATAGAAGAGAAATATTCAAGTAAAACAGAAGAACTTGAGCCAACTCATGGTGGGTGTGCTAATGTGTATAAAAATAATCATGCTGTTACGTGCAATGGAGTGTATATAAGCACGTCGCATTGCCTCAGGATGCCAAGAATGTGAAAAGCACGCGCCTACTCGTTGCATTACTGAAATTTAAAATACATAATAATAGTTGACGAAATCTCAATGTAAATGTAAATGTATATGTGAATGCAAATGAAGGGTTGGCATATTTATTTAAGATTGAAAAACGAAATCAAATGAATATAACGTTAACTTGCTCTATCTGTTGTTCTATCGAACGCTTCACTTCTATAATAATGAATGCATGCGAGTTGTATAGCGTACACTATTTAAAATGAGGGGCTCTTTTAACGCAAGGCAGTTGTATGTACCAGGGGAAATGCTGCGCTTTGAAGAGTGAAGAAAGCAAAGGGGGGCTGGGGGAGAGCAAGGGATAATAAGCTATGCATTTGGGATAAATGCAAATGAATATACACATCTAGTAAAAAAGAAACAAATACACACAAGTGATTGAATGAAAGAAGGAACACGGCTAGCTCACTACTTTCATGTCGAAATAAAAAAAAAGTTAGGCGAAATATACGCGGTGTGGAAGTAAAAAAAAAAACCTAGTTAATGTGTGTGTACGTGCATATACATGTGGGTAGAGAAGAATAACTGCGACGTGTATTCGTCGTATGGCAAAAACTCATTCCCTCCCAAAAATATCTAGAGGAGATAAGTGTATATACACTCACACATGTGCACAACGCACATAAACAGAGCATACGGGACTAACAGGAACCGTAGTGCATTTGTATGTGTCGATAAATAATAAATATGAATAAAAAAAGGAGAGCTAAAAACTAACAAAGATAAGAGTTTCGCAGCTTAAATAACGGATAGAGGTACAGCGTGCACTCTCGATATAAAAGATAGAATAGGAATTTAGGTGGCTACGGTTGGTAAGGCAACTCTGCCGTGTACACGTCTGAAGAATTAGGGGAAATGCTACGGCCTCTAGTGTCCAAGAAATCACTGAACTCTTGATCAGAGAGACATAGCTTGTTTAGGTTTCCCACATACATGAAAGGGTATGTGTACATAGAGCAAACGCAGCACCAGGTAGCCTTGAACATGACGAAGGTGAATCTAGAAATAAACACGTTTGTGTCTGTTGCCGTAACCTGTTCACTGGAGAATACTCCACTGAGCTAAGCACAGCAATCACAATGACTGTGCACAGGTAATAAGTAAGCACATTCAACAAGGTGAAGTGAAGAGCACGTAGGATGCAACTGGGGAAGGCTACTCCCAACCATCTGTAGTTTCTCAAGTATTGAGCGGGGATAGGCACAGTCTGCCCCTTTCTTACCGCCGTACGAATTCCTGAGGAACTGAGGATTGTACTGATCAAAGGAATACATACAGCCGTGACAAACATCTCAATAATCAGAGAGTAAGCTAAGTAATGGTGAGCCTGGACACTACTACTAGTAGATTTGGGGTAAGACTTCCAAATTCCTACACGGTCAACACCTCCAGTCATTTCAAGATACGCAATTCCAAGATTGATTCCGAATGACATGACTCCCGTAATAGCTAAAGATACGAAAAAGTGTTTGCTCTTCAGCGCTTGTCCAGGAGTTTGGAACAACACTCCGTCCGGGTATAGTTCAGCCTGTTCTAAGGTGTACGCCTCCATGAACCTAAAGGATTAAGAAAATGTATAAGAATAAATATAAAGAAAAAAGAAAACATAGGTAAGATAAGCGTGTTTAGTAAATATTTGTATACTAGATGATGTTGATTATATTATAAAGTGAAAAATATGGTCAAAAATAAGCTAATATTGATCTTGAAGAGGATAAGGTGAGCACAAACTACATTTGGAAATATCTCTTTCTTTATGAATAGCACTGGTCCAGCAATATAAAGCAGTTTATACCTAGAGTTTTATTGATTGAATAAATGTGTGGATACGTTATGTAGTAAGCAGGCGACCTACTCGACTCGCAGACAGAGAAATACTCTCCTGGTGAGTAATTTTGCACGGCGAATATTTATTGATGTACGAATATGTTTAATAGCGTGGACGAAGGGGAAGATTTAAAAAAAAAAAAAAAAAAATGTTGGGAACCTATGTACGATTCCTGGTAATATTTGCTGTGATATGAATTGTGATATTTAGTATTTGCAAGCATTAATACCTTTACTTCGAAGTACTCCACAACTTGCTGTCCTAATTATTAACCACTCAAATTGAGAAACAGGTTGCTATAGTTAGTGAAGAGACATTTACAAGGCTATATTTTCCTTCAGACAGCCGATGGATATTACTTTTGATTGGGTAAGCGTTGATCTATATGATATGTTTCATTTAATTCGACTGTTTAACATGAGGGTTACATTATAGGTCGAAATTTAATTCCTTTCTGCATGATGTTGGTGTGTGTATCTTTGTATTGTGTGTAGCTACATGCCATACTGTTTCTGGTAGTGACCCTACTTATTTCACTACTCGTTTTGGAGAAGAAACAAAATGCGTATGTGTACGGAAATGGAGTGTCTGTATCTCCTGAGAAGCTCTTGGATTTCCTCCTCATTGTTGGGAAGTTGAAGACTTCCAAGCGCACTGGCTGGGTACGCAAGTCTGTGGAACTTCCCGAGAGTATTTCTGACCACATGTACCGTTTAGCGATGATGTCGTTCATTGTTCAAGATAAGTCTTTGAACCGTGATAAGATTGCAAAGATTAGTATTGTCCACGATCTTGCAGAGGCTCTTGCTGGGGACATTATTCCCTGGGTATACAGTGGGGTGACGAAGGAAGAGAAATACCAGAAGGAGCTTTCCGCAATGAAAACCATTGTTGGTTTGTTTGATGAGTCTCCCAAGTTGAAGCAAGATGTAAGTGAGTTGTGGCTTGAGTATGAGGAGAAGAGATCTCCTGAGGCTGGTGTTGTGAAGCAGTTGGACAAGCTGGAGATGGTTGTTCAGGCCTACGAATACGAGAGAGATCAACATATTCTCCTCGAAGATTTCTTCTCTTGTACTGCGGACTACTTCACCCATCCTGAGTTGCGCGCTTTGAGGAAGGAGATTGACCGTCGCCGTGCATTGTTGCATGCAGAGTGGAGGAAGGAAGAGGGGGAGGGGGGCGTCCCTTCCCCCAGCTCCAAGACTTCGCGTTGGAAGATGGAGACACCCCTGAGAAGTTGAGAAAGAGACAGATAGCCGCTGCTGAGGGCGGAGAAAACGACATTTATGAGCATGGATATGCGCAAGCATCCAAGCTGGAGTAATTTACGATAATAATGTAATGTTCCTCATCTCGTTGTCTTTTTTTAGGCGATCGTTGTTACAGTAGTGTTTAAGTGGTTGTGTATGTGTATTTCGGCATGCAACTAAATTGTTATTAGTATACTGATACATTATGCTCAAAACGAATAAACTGGGGTTTTTATATTTATAGCATACTTTCACATCCTAGTAAATAGAGTGCGTCCTCAATGGTTAATACAATGTCTAGTACTACGGAGATTACTTGCGACCACAATACAATAAATGTTGTCTATAAATTCTCTATGTGGTTTACTAGGTGTAATCATGTGTTGGGTGATTTGTATACATGTTTGTTAGTAATTGTGCGGATTGTTACTACATTTTTGGCTTGTTGCAGGGAGGACACGCGCATCCTTCACTTCTGAACTCGATTAAAGTCTAATTTATTGTTCAGCAATATTCTCTCAAATAAAGGAGAGTAATGAAAGCACCAATGGAAACGCCTAGATGATAAGAAAACAGATGTATAGTCCTTCTAACTTCATGATATGGGGTATAAAGTGGAGTCTTTAGGGTCACTTTGTAATTTGTGAGCAAGAGAAGGAGGTTGGATATCTGGACCCTACCTAAGGCAGTTAACCCTCTGGTTCAGAGTTTGCATAACTTTGATTTGATGTTCTGATAGCACTGGGTCGACTGTATCATTTGTTGCGCAGGACGTAAATAAGGAAAACTATGTTAGTAACGGTTTGAATGGATAAATGTCTAGATAGTCTGCTTCAAGTCGACGGACAGGTAGTCGTGGTCGCTAATTTCTCACCTGGTCTTCCTGACGAATAGCTCTGTGAATACACGTTGAACTGTTTGCTCACGCTCTCCATATCGTACGTCTTCTCTGACTGTATAGAATTGGCAAATTCTCCGTATCTGCTTGACTGTTCATGCAAAAAAAAAGAATACAATATTGCACAGCGGTTACTCACTAATGCCTAAAGCTAAATACGCATATAGTCGGAAGCGTGCATTTAAACCGTCCCGCATGAATACCTAATAGTAAATTACATACCCACATATCATGCTCGAGTAGAATACGTTCTTTCCACCCATTGGTGACGACGCTATTCATCGGTTGGCGATTACCATCAAAACTAGAAAGAGCATGGGAAGAGAAATGGTATTAGGAGATGTTTGAAAACTATTCAAGTTTAGTTGATTCGCAAATATTAAACAAAACTACTTAAAACCTACAACAAGCTTCCGTATTCGTTGACATTTATAGAAGTAGGCCTTCTAGAGTATTCTTTCTTCTTGCCATGAGGCATGTTGTCCTGAGAGGAGTTGAAAATAGAAAATATGTGAGACATCAGAACATATGTTGATTAAGATATGTTTTCGTTTGGACTTATACATGGATATATCTAAATAGTGAGAAGTTGTACATATATTATGTTACATGTATTGAATAAAGTGAGTTTAGTGTCTTTTGCTGGGAGAAAATATCTTGTAAATTTGTCTTCCACAAATGGTGGTTACAGAGCATGCACATGTATTTAAAACTATTTACATTTTATTGTGAATGAAAGGAAATATGTAAACCGAAAGAAATGTGGGGGGTAACAATGTAGATATGAGAAAGCATGAAAAGGTGTGGGTGAAAATTATGATAACGTGAAAATATACGAAGAGATGTATAAAGCAAATGAAAGTTAAAAAGTAAACAAGCAGAAAAAACTGCGGCAATAAAAAAGGCGGTGAATGAGAGAAAGATCATGTGCATAAGCATGGTTAATGATATATGCGAAAAAAAAAATATGTTGTGTGCGTTGAATGATATTTAGTAAGTGGGAAATACAGTGTAAGTGCATAAGGAACTCCAATGCAGATGTCACATGAATGGATATATGTTATAATCATAATTGTATAAAGAAGCTCAGCGTAGGACGGTATGTCAATTCCTACACGCAGAAGCTAAAACAAAAATGTAAAAAAAAAAAAAAAGGAATACATAGATAAAAAAAATTAAATAAATAAATAAATTAAGGAAAGAAAAAGAAGTAAATGGCGCAAATGCATGCGTATGTATCGAGCTGTACATTGAATAGAAATGTTGAGCTTGTGGTAAAAGTAGGGAACTATTCGAATTGCTAGGAATGGGTATCCGTGTAGCTCGTAAACCAGTAGTACGAGCACACGCGGTAGGTGAGGGAAGGAAGAGCGAAGAAAGGAAGGGGAAGGGAGAGAGAAGGGAGAGAGAAGGGAGAGAGAAGGGAGAGAGAAGGGAGAGAGAAGGGAGAGAGAAGGGAGGGCGATTTGAGTGAGTCAAGGCCAGGAGTGTAATAACATATCGACGAGTGAATAGCATTTATGGAATGCACTTCTACAAGGTTTCGATTGGCTCACATATCGAAGTATCGGTCGATGATGAAGGGGCCATACCTCTTCTTTTTTCTTCTCCTTCGTCTTCTGTCCCTTTTCTTTTTTAGTTACATCCGCCTCATCAGGAGGGCGTTGGCTCGGAGAGATAGGAGACGAGGGAAGAGAAGCGGAAGGAGAGTCAGAGGGAGAAGCGGAGGGAGACGAACAGAGGGAGGAGGGGTACGAGGGAGAGGGAGAGGGAGAGGGAGAGGGAGAGGGAGAGGGCAAAGGGGACTGTGAGTTCTCGAGAGGGAGTTGGAGGAAGGAGACGGTAAAAGATCTGGGCTGTCCATCGGAGTCCAAGGAGGGAGAGGAAGAGAAAGATGAAGAGGAGGATGAGGATGAGGATGAGGAGGAAGAGGAGGAAGTGGAGGAGGAAGAGGGGCGGGAAGGGATTCCCCTCATAGAACAGAGGATATGGACATTGTCATCCCGGGTCCTCCTCGCTCTCTTCCTCCTCCTCTTGCTCTCCCTCTTTCTCTCCCTCTTTCTCTGTCTCTGCATTCGATTCCACTGGACTCTGGAGGGAAAGAGAAGATATGGGAGCAGGAGGAATGAGGAAAGAGGAAGAGGAAGAGGAAGAAGAAGAGGAAGATGAAGAAGAGGAAGAAGAAGAGGAAGAAGATGGAGAGAACGATGAAGAGGATGTCAAGGAAGGATTGGTGGGGTGCGAGGAGCGAGAGGAGGGAGAAGAAAATGAAGACGAGGAGAGAAGGTTCAAGAGCTCCTTTTCGGTCGATGAAGGGGGGAGCAGAAGAAGACGACAACGAAGACGGGAAAGAAGAGGAAGAGGAAGAAGAAGAGGAAGAGGAAGAGGAATAGGAACAGGAAGATGAGGAAGAGGTGGATGAGAAGGAGGGAGGGGTGAGAGCAGGTGGGCATAATAGATCTGAAGGGGAGGAAGGAGAAGGGGAAGGGGAGGAAGAGGAGGAGGACGAAGAGGAGGACGAAAGGGAAGAAGAGGAAGAAGATGAAGATGAAGAAGAAGATGAAGAAGAGGAAGAGGTAGAGAAAGAGGAGGAGGAGGAGGAGGAGGAGGAAGAGGAGGAAGAAGGGGTGTGAGGAGAGTGGATAGGAGTGAGAGAAGAAGAGTAATTTGCTGTTTGAGGTTTGTAACGGTGAGAAGCGGAGGAAGGAGAGAGGGAAGAGGGAGAGAGGGAAGGCGAAGGAGAGGAAGAGAGAGGGGCGTTATGCGAAGGGGAAGAGAGAGGAGGGGACGAGAAAGAGGGGTTGTTCTTAGGCACAGTGACGTCACGTACTCCCATCGAAGACAGGTGGAATTGGACAATCGCCTCATCTAAAGCCTTGACCGACACCACCCAGCAACTCTCTCCTGTGCTCGCTCCCCCTCCGACTCCGACTCCTCCGCCCCTCTGGGAAGAAGAGGGGGAGGTGGGGAAGAACAGGAAGACAAAGAAGGAACAGGGGGAGGAGAAGGAGGAAGAGGGGTTAGGGGAAGAAGATGAAGAGGAAGCAGGAAGTGTGGCGGAGGAAGCAAGAGTAGCTGTTTTGCTGGGAGAAAGAGAGGAAACAGAAGAGGAAGGGAAAGTTAAAGGGGAAGAGGAAGAAGACGCTGAGGAAGAGGAAGAAGAAGACGAAGGAGAGGAAGGAGGAGAAGAAAACGAAGGAGAGAAAGGGGAAGAGGACGAGGAAGAGGAGAGAGAAGGAGAGGAAGACGAGGGACGGGAAGAGGAGGAGGAGTCAATTTGCGTTGTTTTCTCAGCTTTTTCGCATTGCCCTTCTCTCCTCCCCTCCTCCTTCTCTCTGTCCTTGTTATGGCCATATGCATTACTTTCTCCCACCTTCCCCTCTTCCTTCCCCTCTTCCTTCCCCTCTTCCTTCCCCCTTCCTTCTCCCTCTCCTTCTCCTGCGCCTCCTTCTCCTCCTCTCCCTTCTCCTCAACTTCAATCTCGATCTGAGCATCTCTCCCATTAACAGAGGTGGAAGTAGGAGCAGAGATAAGAGGGGCAGAGGGGACAGAGGGGGAAGTAAGGGGGCGGAGTAAGGGTCTTGAGTCACGGAGGAGGGGGAGTAAGGAGATGGAGAAGAGGAGGGGAGATGAAAAGAAGAGGAGGGGAGATGAGAAGAAGAGGAGAGAGAAGAGACGGAGGAGGACGGAGAGGAAGGGAGAGGACTGGAAGCAGAAGAGGAAGAAGATAATGATGGCAAGGGAGAGGAGAGAAGGGCGCTAGAGGAAGAATTGAAACCATCAACGCGAGTGACTGTCTCTTCTGCTTGTACCCTTCTCTCTTCCTGAGAGATGTGAATCAGAGTTCTTCCCGAGCTGAACTGGTGAATGTTGTGGAGAATGCTATCCTCCATATCCAACCCTCTCTCCCCCACGCTTCCCTTCCGATGCGGTCCAGAGGACTTGTTTCCGCTGTTGTTGTTGTTGTTGTTATTGTTGTTGTTGTTTCTGCCAGTGTTGGATCTACTGCCGCCCGGCGAGTTGGTTGTTCGGCTGAGCATTACCCTGCTCTTTATTCAGCCTCTTGATCAGCCTAACAAACCGGGTGCATGTCAGTCTGCTCGGAGTAAGCTGGGAGAACAGAGAGGTGTCCTTGAAGAAACTGATGAACTTGTTCGCCTCTTCCTCCGAGGGGATTAGGATGTCGTTCAGAATCAGCAAAGCATCTATTCCTTGAAGCAGGAGAGGAGGGCAGTGGACTTGACTCGAGGATCGTAACAGCCGCCTGACGGGGAGATGGGGCCGTCAGCGACGATGGAATCCGACAGGAGAAGGAGAGAGGGAGGGAGCACGGAGACATACGCGCAGAGGTACCAATTTATGATGATAGGCTCTATCATTGCGTCTATTTCGTTGAGGTGTTTTGCGAGGAGAGGGAAGTCATGTGGAGAGTGAGTAGAACACAGAAGAGTCGATGAGGACCCCAAGATGCTCTCTGATGGTAACTCACGTAGCAGACAGGTAGGGTAGAACGAGGGAGGGGGTGAAGAAAGAGACAGCAAAGACGAAGAGGCGGAGGAGGGTAAGATGAAGTCGAGGGTTCGAGTAATGAGGCAGTGCAGAGGGGGAGAGGGCAAGAATGAATTAGAGAACGATGAAGAAGACGAAGGAGAAGAGGTCGCGAAGACGGGGCTGAGAGAAAAGTCCAAGGCAGAAGGAGAGGGTGAGAGTTTGAATGAGGGTTATGGTGCGAGGGGAGGAGGAAGGAGAGGAGGAAGGGAGAAGGAGAGGGAGGACGAGGAGGAAGAGGGCGCAGGAGCATAAGAAGAGGGAGAGGAGAGGTAGAAAGCGGTCTTTCTTCCTGTCACAGATCCGAAACCTCCTCTCTTCCTCTTCTCTCGCCCCCTCTCTTCCTCCCTCTCTCCCCCCTCCTTCTCCTTTCTCGAAACCACGGAATCGGTTTTTCCCTCCTTCCCAATATATGAGGAAGAGGAAGCCCAAGAAGAAGGTGAAGCAGAGTGAGAAGAGAATGAGTGGACGAGGAGGAGGAAGAAGAGGACGAGGAAGGAGACGATAGACGCAGAGAAGAAGAGGAGAGGGCGGGGAGAGGAAGGAAGAGGAAGAGTGTGAGTGCGAGTGAGAAGGAGAGGGAGATGTTGGAGAAAGAGAGGAGGAAGCGATAGAGTCCTGAGCATTGCTCGTTGGGAACGAAGGAAAGAGAAGCAGCGTATCTCTTGAGAGAATCACAACAAGAGAGGTAGGATCGCCCGAAGAACTGGGAAATTGTGGAGAGAGCGAGGAGGCGGGAAGCGCTGGTAGAGGAAAGAGAGGATGAGGAGGAGGAGGAGGAGCATGGGGAGGGAGGACAGAGGGGAAGGAGATGAAGAGGATGAGGAGGGAAAGGTGATGGGCTGGAAAGGGTATTGGTGGGAGACAGATGCCAACACGCAATAAGTTATGCACTGGTGGGTGAGGGTGGGGAAGGCCTCTAGTTTGTACTCATGAGAAGGGGGGAAAGTGATCCGAGAGCAGGGGAAGAGGGGGAGGGGGAAGGCAAAGACAGAGGGGGGAAGAAGAGGAGGGGGAGATGGTGAGGTAGGGGGAGCAGAGAAGGGAGAGCGAAGGAGAGAAGAGTGGACTGGAGGGAGGGAGGGGGAGAGAAGAGGATGAAGAAAAGGGAGTTGAAAGAGAAGATGAAGGGAGAGGGGAAGCGGAAGGAGAAGGGAAGTAGTGGAGGAAGGAGAGGGGTGCTCGCAAATGAAGAAGAGGGTAAGGGTGAAGTAAGAGAAGAAGCAGGGGGGAGGGAAGAAGACAAGATGAAGTGGGGAGGCACCAGCGGAAGAGGGAGAAGGAGAGGCAGGGGAGCGGGAGAAGCGGGGGATGATGAGCAAGAACCAGAAGAGGAAGGGGAGAGAGAAGAGCAGAGGAGGCGTAATTCCTTTTGTTGTTTCCGATACTGCTACTCTGATGTTCCTTTAGCGTGTTGTTGTTGTTATTGTCGCCGTCGATGTTGTCGTTGTTGGTGAGGTGTTGTTGTGTTGCTATTGTTGACGTGAGAATTAATAACCATCCCATTGAACAGTGTACTAACAGGAGAGACGGGGGCAGAGACAGAGGCAGCGGACAGGGGCGAGGAAGAGGAAGCGGAAGGAGAGGAGTATGTCTCCATAAGAATAGCGCTATGTTGGTTGTTTCGGGGGATAGGAGAGGAGCGTTGACTTGACTAGCATCGAACGATAGCTTCTTCATGACGAAGAGGGATCGGAGGAGGTAAAACTCAGTACGGACTCGATCAATGACAACAACATGTAAAAGCTGTCTTCCTCGGCCTTCAGCTCTGCGCTCATCCTCTTCCAGCCCCACACACTCCTCCTCTCTTATCCGAGACCCTCCCCTCCGCTCTCATTGTCTCCGCCACGAGCAGGATCTCTGTCCCTCTCTCTTTCTCCCTCTCTTGAACTATCCCTGCCCCTCTCCTTTTCTGTCTCCCTCTGTTTCTCCCTCTCTTTCTCTCTTTCCCTTTCCTTCTCCCTCTCTCTTTCTCTCTCTCTCTCCCTCTCTCTTTCTCTCTCTTTCTTTTTCTCCTTCTCCCTCTCTGGTGCTGAGAGTATGCTTCCTAAGCTTTCAATGACTCTGAGAATGGCGGCGGAAGAGGCAGAAAGTGGAGTCAGAGGCACATCTAGGAGTTGGTAAGGTGATGAATAAGGTGAAGAGGAAGAAGAGGAGGAGGAGGAGGAGGAAGAAGAGGAAGAGGAGGATGAGGAAGAGGAAGAAGGGAGAAGAGGCAGTGTGGATAGATGAAGCTGAGGAAGAAAGGAGAAGGAGGAAGGAGAAGGAGAACGAAGAGGAGGGAGAAGAGGGTGAGGACACAGAAGAAGATGAAGACGGAGAAGAAGAAGACGAAGAAAGGGAGGAGGAGGAGGAGGAGGAGGAGGAGGAGGAGGAGGAGGAGGAGGAGGAGGAGGAGGAGGAGGAGGAGGAGGAGGAGGAGGAGGAGGAGGAGGAGGAGGTGAAGGGGTCTGCTTCGGCCCATGTTGTTTCTGAACTGAGTAACGGAAGAAAGAAGGCCAGACAGAAACTTCAGCTCCTCCACTCCCTTGCCTCCACGCTCCTCTCTCTCTCTCTCTCTCCTGTCTCTCTCCTCCTCCATCCTCTCCCTCTCCTCCTCCTCCTCTCCCTCTCCTCCTCTTTCTCCTGTTCCCTCCTCTCCCTCTCGGCCTCTCCTCTCCCTCCTCTCCTGTCTCTTTTTCTCTCTCTCCCTCCCTATCCACATCAACACTTCCTCTCTTCCCTCCTCTCCCTTTTCTCCTCTCCCTTCTCTCTCCCTTCCTTCCTTCTTATGTAGCTTCCGTCGCCTTCACCCCAGCCCTCGCTCTCCTCCTCTTCCTTCTGCCCCCTCCTCCTCTCCCTTCTCTTTGTAGAAGACTCGTTTATGAGTGGCCACTCTTTCCCTCTCCTCCTTCCTTCTTCTCCTTCGCTGTTGTCCCTTGTGCTCTGTCTCCTGCTCAGTTTCTTCGGAGAAGACAGACAGTCTCGGCAGTCATCGCAAAGGAGAGGAGCTGAGAGGAAGTGGCTGCTTAGAATGAGGACGAGAACGAGAAGGAGAAGGCGAAGGGGAGAAAGGAAGAGTGGAGGAAGAGGAAGAGGGAGACATGGAAGAGGAGGGTGTCGGGTGGGAGTAGGAGTAGGAAGGTGAATAAGAGCTAGCAGAGGAAGATGGGGAGGAAGGAGAAGGAAGGAAGGAGAAGCAGAAGCGGAAGGGAAGGGAAGGAGAGGTGGGGCGTGATTTGAGGAAAGGGAAAGAGGAGAAGAAAGCGGGTGTACTTGCTGGAAGGAGGGAGAAGGCAGGGCAGCAGAGTTAATGTGAACGATGGCGGCGCATAAAAAGTTCATCCCTTGGCAGTAGCCTACGAAGGGGTTGTGGACTCTTGAAACACATCAACACCCTCTTCGTCATCACTAAAGTACGCATCACTCGGAGATGCATTTCATCGAACTCACTATCCCCTCACTCTCCTCCTCACTCTCCTCCACGCTTTCCTCGCTCTCCCCCTCGCTCTCCTCACTATCCTGGTCGCTTCTCTCGGTATCATAGTCTCTCTCCTCGGAGTTAGAATCCGTCTGCCCTCCCCTCTCCCTCTCACTCTCTCTCACTCTCCCCTCCTCACTCCTCTGTATCCTCATCGGTCGCCTCCGTATCTTCCGTCTCGTCCTCCGTTGCTTCCCCTTCCTTCTCCTCCTTCTCCTTCTTCTCCTTCCTCTTCTTCTCCTTCTTCCTCTCCTCCTCCGTATCCTCATCATCGTCATCTTCATCTTCATCTTCATCTTCATCCTCATCCGACACTTCAGCCTCTTCGTTGAGGTATTCGTCTTCATAAGAGTATGAATCTGAGCTGTTCTCCTCGACCCCACCCCTCCTCATCCTTCCGTATCCTCCTCCGAATCCTCGTCCTTCTCCTCTGTATCATACCCTTCTTCTTCTTCCTCTTCTTCCTCTTCCTCCTCTTCTTCGTGTGTTCTACAGTCATCCTCACTCGTTCCGCAAATATCTGAAGACAAAATATCTGAAGAGAAAATATCTGTTCTATCACTGTCGTCGATGGAAAACGAATCCCTCTTTTCTCTTCATTCCCCTCCTTTGGCCTCCCCTCTCTTCCTCGCCGACAAGGCAAAAGGAAGGAGAGGAAGAGAAAGAGGAGGAAGAGGAAAGAAGAAGGGGGAGAGAGGAGAGTGAGGACAGAGAAAGAAAGCCTAGAGGAAGGCGAGGAAAGAGATGAGAGGAAGGAGAGAAGAAGAGTCTTCTATGCCTCTTTCACTTCCTCCCTTTCCCTTACTCCTCCTCCTCCTCTTCCTCTTTCTCTTTCTCTTCCTCTTCCTCTCTGTTCTCTATGTTCTTTGTTCTCCTCCTCTCCCTTTCTTCTACTTCTTTCCTTCTCCTTCTTCCCCTTGTCTCTTCTTAATTTGAGTGTTTTGTAAGGCTGTAAATATCTGCACTCGTATCTTCATACTCTGTCCCTGTCTCCTCCTCATTGTCTTTTCTCTCTCTTCCTCTTCCTCTTTCTCTCTATGTTCAAATCTCTTCCTCGCCTTCTGTCTTTCTCCCTTTCCTTCTCCCTCTCCCTGCCTCTCCCTTGCCTTCGTCTTCTTCGTGCTGGATTGGAAGGAGTGGAGAAGAGGAAGGGGGGCGAGTGAAGAGGAGCTGGAGGAGGACGTAGAGGATGCGTAGCAAGAGGAGGACGAAGAGGACGAAGAAGGGGCGAGGAGGAAGGTGACAATAGAGGGGTAGAAAGGCAGAGGTGGAAGAGGACGAGCGGAGGGGCGTACGAGGTCTAGAAAGCTTTGAAGGGAGGAGATGGGGGAAGAAAAGGACGAGAATGAGGAAGACTGGCGTAGAGCGCAACGGGGGCAAGAGGAGGAGGAAGAGGAGGAGGAGGCAGAAGAAGAGGAAGATGATGAAAAAGAGAGGTTGATGTCGAGGAGTATGAGGAAGGTGAGCGTGGTTGGTCGTCAGAGAACATAGCAGAGTATTTCGAAGAAGGAGGAGGGTTCTCGGGATGTCCTTTTCAATATCTGAGAAGAACGAAGGATCTCTCACAGCAGTAATTGCTCGGAGGTACTTGTAGTATGAACAATAAAGCATCGGGATTCCAACGGTAAGTGTAGAGGGGAGGAAGAAGAGGAGGAGGAAGAAGAGGACGAAGAGGAGGAGGAGGAGGAAGAGGACGATGATGAGGAGGAGGAAGAGGAGGGGGATGAAGAGGAGGAGGAAGGAGTGGAGGAAGTGTGTTTGTGTTTGTTTGTGTTGATTTCTATTTGCTGCACATGGAGACAAAACCAGCGAGGAGAGGAGGGGGAATGCGAGGCCAATGGGGAGGCATTGAAGAAGAGGAGTCCTCGATATCCCACTGAATAGGCTCAAGCAAGGAGAACTTCCACCATTCCTCTCCCTCTCCCTCTCACTCTCCCTCTCGCTCTCCCTCTCTCTCTCCTCTCTATCTCTCTCTCTCTCCTTCTCTCTATCTCTTTCCTCCTCTCCCTCCCCTGTCTTTCCCTTCTCCTTTCCCTCTCTCTCTCCTTTCGTTCTCCCTTTCCTTTCGTTCCACAGCAAGAGCAGCGTCCTCAACAGAGTGCTTGAGGTGAGAGTGTAGGGAGAGGAAGGCGTGTGGAGCGAGGATGTTGAACATGAACTTAGTCGTCTTCGCATTGAACTGAGACCTCACCCAGTCGACGTTGAGTAGCTTCGTCCAGATAGGGAGTCGGAGAGAGGAAGGGATCCCAGAACGGACAAGAGACCGGAAAGAAGGGTCGGAGGGAGATGGAGAAGGGTGGGAGCAGACGTAATTCCACCAAGAGATTCTGTTATCCGACTCCCACTTCCCTCCTTCTCCCACCTCAACCCCTCCAACCACCCTGGGGTTAGGTGGCTCAGGCCCATCTCCATAAGCCCAGATGCCCTGCTCTCTCCTCCCACTCTCTTTGTTCCTCCTTTCGCCGATTCCTTCCACGGACCCTTCCCTTCCTCATTCACTGGCGCAGAGACTCCTCTCTCTTCCACCTCACTCTCCCTCTTTTCTCCCCTCCTCCCCGACCCTCTCACTTCTTCCTCTCCTTCTCTGTCTCCCTTTTCTGCTTCTCTCTCCCTTTCCCTTTCCCTCTCCCTTTCCCTTTCCCTTTCTCTTTCCTTTTCTCTTTTCCTTTCCTTCTTCTCTTCCTCGACACCCCTTTCTTTTGTTACTTTCTCCTTCTCTCTCCCTCTCTCCCTTTCCCTCTCCCTCTCCCTCTCCATCTCTTTGAAAAAATCCCTCTTGCTTTTCTTCTTCGAAAAAAAGAACCGGAACCCCTTCTTCTTCTTGTTCTTTTCCTCCTTCTCCTCCCCCTCCTTCTCCCTCTCCCTTTCCCTTTCCCTTTCCCTCTCTCTCTGCTCCTCCCTCTCGTTGTTCCCCTCATCCCTCTTCTCATTGCTCCCTTCCCTCACACTTTCTTCGAAGCTCTTGTCGGTTTCTACAACGTCCGCCGTATCGCCCTTTCTCCCCTTCCTCCCATCCCCAGATCTCTCTCTCCTTTCTTCTGCATTCCCCACTCTCGCTTCCTCAGCCCTCCTCCTCCTCTTCTCGTCTCTCCTTCTCCTCTTCTCCCTCACTCTCGCTGCGATGTTAAGGGAGCGCAGCACTATCCTTCCCAAAGACCTCTTCTTCTCCTTCTTCTTTCTCTCCCCTCCCTCCTCTCCTCCGCTCCCATTCTCCTCGTGTTCACGGCTTCCATCCCCTTTTTGTCATCGTTCTCTCTCTCTCCCTCTCTCTCTCTCTCCCTCTCATCTCCCTCTCCATCTTCCTCTATGTGCTCTTCCTCCCTCGTTATCTCCTCTCCTGCTTCCTCATCCTTTCTTGATTTTTCCTCTCCTTCCCTCTCCCCCTCCCTCTTTCCCTTCTCTCCCTTCTCCCTCTTCTCTCCCTTCTCTCCTTTCTCTCGTGTACCTTCCTTCTCTTCTCCCTCTTCCTCAACTTCTTTCCCCTTATCCTTCTCCTTCTCTTCTCCCTCTTCTCCCTTCTCTTCTTTCTCTCCCCGCTCTCCCTTATCTATCCCTTCTATCTCCTCTACCTCCTCTCCTCCTCTAAACTTTTACTCACATCCTCTTTCTCTTCACTCTTCTTCGTCGTCATTTTTATCTTCTCCCCTTCCCCTATTTCCTCTCTTTCTCCCTCTCTCTCTCCATCCCCGTTCTCTTCCGTCTTTCTTGTCCTCTTCTTCCTCGTCGCTCCCACTCTCTCTATCCTCCTCTCCTTCCGTCTTCTAATGTTCACCCCCTCTTTCCTTCCTTTTCCGTCTCTCCCCTTCCCTCTTCCTTTTCCATCCCGTTCCTCTCCTCCCTCTCCCTCACCCTTTCCCTTTGGTTCTCCCTTTCTTTTTCCCTTTCCCTCTCCCTTTCTCTCATCTGCTCCCTCCGTTGATCCCTGAGTCTTTCCCTTTCCCTCACGCGCTCCCTCATTCTCTGTTTCTCTTCTCTCGCCTTCTCGATGTAAGGTCTAAAAGACGAGAGGTACTGCCTCTGTTGGATGAATCTCATCAGGTCTAGAGGAAGAGCGGTTAGAGGAATCAACCGAGGGAGGAAGATGACGAAGATAGCGATGAGGAAGAGGAAGAAGCGGGGGAGGAGGAGGAGAGGAGGTGAGGGACTGATGTCCCTTCTTTCCGTTGTGTTTGGAAGCAGAAGAAGACGAGGAGGATGAGGGAGGAGGGGAGGAAAGGCGCAGGGAAGACGAGGTGAAGGTAAGGATTCTAGAGTGAAGCTACGTGTTGAAAGCAAATGACGCACACCTGACAGGAGAAGAGTACCCCAGGTCGGGAAGAAGAGCAGTGAAGTTGGAGCAGGGGCCGCAGACTAAGGAACCGCAACAGCGACAGTGGTGACGGCGGTGAAGTAGGAAGGAGAGACGGAGTGGCAGAGAGGACAGGAGGAGCTGTCGTTGTCACGCATCCACTTCGGAGGTCGGGCTGAGGTGTTTTTGAGGACCGAGATCGAGGGAGAAAGCTTCATGACGAGGGAGAAGAAGGAAGAATGGAGCAAAGAAGAAGGGGGTAGCGAGGCAAGGGATGAGGAAGAGGGGAAGTACGTGCAAGGGAAAGGGGAGAACACAAGGGGAGGAAGAAGAGGAGGAAGAGGAAGAGGAAGAGGAAGAAGAGATAACGAGGGGAGCGGAGGAGGAGAGGGCGAGGGTAACGAGATGTAAGTAGGTTCGTGAGAAAGAAAGCGAGAGACTGCCACTGAGGTAGAGAACGAGGGTAGGCAGAAGTAAGGAGGGCAAAACACGGGGATGGAGGAAGGGGACGAAGACGAAGAGGAGGAGGAGGAGGAGGAGAGGATGAGGAAGAGGAGGAAGAGGAAGAAGAGGAGGAAGAGGAGGAAGAAGAGGAGGATGAAGAGGACTTAGAGGAAAGGGACGAAGAGATAGTGGAAGAGAAGGAGGAGGAGGAGAGAGAGAAGGGACGGACAAAGAGGAAGAAGAGGAAGATGAAGATGAAGAGGAAGAGGAAGAGGAAGAGGAGGAGTAGGAAGAAGGTATGGGAAGGTCAGAGAGAAAGACTAAGTCTATTTGATACTTAGAAAGCACTCTCTGACGGATTTCCTCTCTCTCTCTCTCTCCTCTCTCTCTCCCTCTCCCTCTCCCTCTCCCTCTCCCTCTCCCTCTCCCTCTCCTCTTTCTCACGCTCCTCCCTCTCCCTCCTTTCCTCCTCTCGCCTCTTCTTGTCCCTCTTTCTCTCCTTCCTCTCCTCCTCCTTCTCCTTCTCCTTCTCCTTCTTCTTCTCCTTCTTATCGCCTGAAAACGACAACACAGAGGGCGAGGGGGAGGAGGAAGATGAAAAGAAGAGGAAGAAGAGGAAGAGGAGGAGGAAGAGGAGGAAGAAGAGTTAGATGAGTCGTTAGAAGAGGAAGGAAAGGGAGGGGAAATAGCTGATGAAGAGAAGAAGGAAGAAGAGGATGAGGAGGATGAGGAGCAGTGGGCAGGAGAGGGAGGGGAGGAGGAAGAGGAAAGAGAAGAGGACGGGATGGAGACAGCAGAAGAGGTAGAGTGAGGGAGAAGGGGGGTGAAGGCGAAGAATAGGATGAGGAGGGGGGAAGAGGCAGAGGAGGACGCAGAGGAAGAAGAAACAGAGCGAGGAAGGGAAGGATGGGGAACAGGTGAGGGGGAGAGGGAGGAGGGGGAGGAGGAATAGGAGAGGAAAGTGAGACCTTCCCTTGAACCTGGAGAACCGGGCAAATTCTTCCATCCTGAGTGAAGGAGGGAAAGGAGAGGGGAAGAGCAGGCGAGGGAGGGAGCGAGGAAGGAACGAGAGAGAATGGGAATTAGAGGAAAAAGATATGCTGGAAGGCAAAGAAGAAGGGAAGGGGAGAGAGAAAGCGAGGCGGAAGAAGGGGTGCAAAGGGTATTGCACGAAGAGGAGGAAGAGGAGGAAGAGGAGGAAGAGGAGGAAGAGGAGGAAGAGGAGGAAGAGGAGATAGGAGAAGAGGACGAAGGAGGGGACGAAGAAGAGGAAGAGGAAGAGGAAGAAGAAGAGGAAGAAGGGGAGGGGGTAGATGAAGAAGAGGAAGAAGAAGATGATGGCTTGAGTCAACAGTGGCTTGTAGAACACTCCAACCGCTCTCTTCCTCGTACCCCACCCCATATATTCATTGCCTCTCTCTCTCTCCCTCTCCGTCTCCCTTCTCCCTCTCTCACTCTCTCCCTTCTCCTTCTCCCTCTCGGCCTCTGTCCTTCCTCCTTTCCTCTCTTGCAAGCCCTCTTTCTCCCTTGGCCTCTGCCCTTTTCTCCCTCCTCTCCTGCTTCTCTCTTTCCCCCTCTCTTCCCGCTCCCTCTCTTTCTTTCTCCTCTCCTCACGTAGTCTCTCCTTCTCTCTCTCTCTCTCTCTCTCCTTCCTCTCTTTCTCTCTTTTCTTCCACTCCAATCCCACCACTCCTTCTCCCCTTTCCATCTGCGTCCACCACCCTAACCCCACTCCCTCCCTCTTCCCCAGAAAAAGAAGAGGAGGACAATACAGAAGAGGAAGAAGACGAGGATGCGGAAGATGAGGAAGACGAAGAGGAAGAGGAGGAAGAAGAAGAAGAGGAAGAGGACGGGGGTGCAGAAGAAAAAGATAGAGTAATAGCCAAGCTTAGCATTGGAAGGGTCAGGGAGTCTTTCAAATTGAGAAATGGACCGTACATCAAAAGGAGAGCTCCATCTGCCAAGGCCATCTCCCGGGTAGAGCTATTGAAAAGTCATATGGGTCCGCATCAAATGGGTTCATATCGTCACCGTCAGAGTCGGTAAACTCCCCCTCCTCTCCACACTCCTCCCAGTCAGAGTCGGAGTCAGAGTCAGAGTCAGAGTCAGAGTCCTCTTCCTCTGAGCCCTCATCCTCCCCCTCCCCATAGCCCTCTGCCCCCACTGCCTTTGTCTTTGTTGTTGTCCTTCCGTTCTTCTCCCTGTCCTCTCCCATTTTGTCCCCCTCCCCCTCTCCCTCTCCCTCTCCGTTCGCATGTTTATATTTTGACTCTGAAAACGTAGAGGACGCTGACGAAGCAGATAAAGCAGAGGAAGTGGAGGATGAAGAGGAAGAAATGGAATTAGAAGCTGGAGAAAGGGAAGGAATCGTAAGGGAGCAGTGGCAAGAGCACTTCTGGTCTAGAGGAAGGATAGATGACAAGGGGAGGAGTGAGGTGGGAATCGCGAGGGGAACAGCAGAGGGAGAGGCGCAGGGGAGGAAGAAAGGGGACGCAGATGGAGAAGATGAAGAAAAAGAAGCTGGAGAAGCGGAAGACAAGGGGGAGGGAGACGAAGAAGAGGAGGAAGAGGAAGAAGAGGAAGAAGAGGAAGGAGGGTTGAGTGTGTTGTATGTTCTGAAATATGAGTGAGCAATAGCCGTTGGTTTATAGCAAGACGGACAAGAAGAACAAGAGGGGCAGAGGGGGAGGGATGCAGAAGTTGAGGAGGGGAAAGAAGGGGAGAGAGAGGAGAGAGCGAAGGAGAGAGGGACGGAGAAAGGGAAGGAGAAAGGGAGAAGGCGGAGAAGGAAGATGAGGGGCCTGTGGGGAAGGACAGAGAGGAAGATGAGGGGGATCCATTCGGTGGAATCAAACTAGAGGAAGAGGAAGAAGAGGAAGAGGAAGAAGAGGAAGAAGATAAAGATGAAGAAGATGAAGCAGAAGAAGAGGAAGAGGAAGGGGGAGGGATAGGACCAAGAGAAGGAGAAGGAGAAGGGGCGTGAAAGGGGAAAAAGAAGGAGAAGGAGAAGGAGAAGAAGAGAGCGAAGGATAGAAATGGTCATAGTATAGATCACCGTCACTCATCCTAGCCACCTGCCCTCTCTCTCCTCTCTCTCTTCTGTCCCCCTTCTCTCCTCTCTCTCTCTCTCTCTAGCCGCCTACATAAGCAGACACACTTGGTGTCTGTGCAAGCACCCCTTTCCCACTCTCCCCCCTCCCTTCTGCCTCCCCCTTCTCGAGCCGACGTTTCCCTCCCCTACTTCCGCCCAACTCCTTCTCCTTCAAGGCCATACTCACCCTGCCCTCTCCTCTCCCCCTCCTCTTACTTCACTCCCTTCCCTCCCCTTCCTCCCTCCTTTCCCTGTTCCCTTCATGCCCCCATCACTCCCCGGTTTACCTCCTCTCTCCTCCCCCTCGTCTATTCCCTCCCCCTCCGCTTCTCCCTTTTCCCTCGTCATTATCTGTCCTTCTCTCTTTGTTTTTTACTCTCCTTTCCCTCTCCGTTCTCCCCACCCCCTCCCTCTCTACCCTTATCATTTCTCTGTCTCTTCTCACGCCCTCGCTCTTCTCCTCCTCCCCCTCCCTCCTCTCACTCATCTTCGTCCTTTTCCCTCTCTTCAAGCTCCCTTCCCTCTCTGCCTCTTTCCTCTCCTTATCTTTCTCCTTCTCCTTCTCCTTATCCTTCCCTCTTCCCACGCCCCTTTATCTCGTCCTTCTCCTTCCCCCACTCTCCTCCTCCTCTTCTCCCTCTCCTCTCTCCTCCTTTCCATTTCTTCTACATATCCTTCCTTTTCCCAATACTCTAGATATTTTTGTCCTAGGTGTTTTGTCCCTGGATATTTTTCCCGGAGATATTTCCCCTTTGAGTGGCATCTGTTCGATGAATGCGACGTACTTCTCAAGTTGAGAGTGTTTAACGAAAAGGACGAGATCTCTGTGAGAGTCTACGAGTAGGATACAAGTTGTGGTCCTCTTCTTGTTCTCTCGGACGACTAGACTGTTCACTGTGCAGAGCAGCTGGGTCACTTTAACTGGGAACAAAAACAACCCTCCTCTCCTCCAACTCAAGAGAGCAGAGTGAAGGGGAGGAGAAGGAGGGCGGCGGGGAACTCAGAGCAAAAGATGACTGAGAGGGAGACAGAGACAGAGAGGGGTAGAGGGGGATCGGGGGGAGTAAGGGTGCCATCTCTCACATCTCTCACCATTCTCTTCTCCCCTCTCTCCTGCTCCTTCCTCTCTCTCCCTCCCTCTCTCTCCTCCTCCAGTTCCCTCTTTGTTACTTAAATACTTCACCTCACCTCCACTCCCACTCCCTTTCCCTTTCCCTTCGCCCCCCTCAGCTTCTGCATCCTTTTCCCCCTCCCTTTCTCTGCTTGCGTAGTGTTCAGCTAGGCTTTCCCTTCCCCTCCTTCCGATATAATTCTTTGGAGGAAGAGGGAGTTGAGGAGTCTGTTGGACAGAGGTAGAGGGAGGAAGAGGAGGAGTGTAGGGACGAACAGGACCAAGATGAAGAAGAACTAGGGTCAGAGGACGAAGAGGACGAAGGACAGGAGGAGGAAGAGGAAGAGGAAGAGGAGGAAGAAGAGGTCGTCTGTGGGGAGAGAGATGAGGAAGGAGAATAGGGGAGGGCGAGGAGGACGAAGAAGAAGAGAAGAAGAAGGTTTGGATCTCCTGAACAACTGATCATTTAAAGACCCCAGGAAACCTCTTTTCTTCTTCTTTCTCCTCCTTCTTCTCCTCCTTCTTCTCCTCTTTCTTCCCATCCTTTTTTTCATCCTTTTTCTCCTCCCTCTTCTCCTCCCTTTCCCTCGCTCTCCTTCCCTTTCGCCTCTCTTCCTCCTCTTTACACGTTTTCCATCCTTCCCCATATATGTATCCGCACTTACGCTTGTCTTTCCCTCACCCCCTTCCCTCTACAACCACTCCTACTCCTACTTCCACCTGCTCACACTCCGAGACCTCTGTCCACTGAGTTCCCTTCCCCTGGCCCCTCATCATCCAATGTACAAGAATCGAAAACAAGCCCTAGTTCCTCTGCGTCGTCACCGAACAAACTGTTCTCCACAGACCCTTCTTGTTTCTTCACTTCTCCTTCTCTTCCTCCACGCCTCCCCTTTCCCCTGCCCCTTCCCCTTCCCCTTCTCCCCTTCCTTTTCTCCTCTCCCCTCTCCTTTCTTCTCCCTTTCTTGCTCCGTGTAGGACTCGTTGATTCTCTGCTGTATCGAGTCAAAGTCATCGGTTTTCTTGGCGAACCACCCCTCATTGTGTTGGAGAGTGCTGAACCCTTCAGCAAGGATAGGGTCCTCTGCGTTTCTCTCCACATACCCCTCCTCATCATCCATCATACCCATGTAGTTCGCATGACCACCCGACAACAAGTTCTCATATTGTTCTTCTGGCTTCTCTGGAGATTTTTCATTCCATTTAGACTTAGAAAATGAATCCATGGCTTAGACAGAAGTGTATTCTACCTCACAATAGAATAGCTGCGTTTCTTCTCCAAGCTCACGCACTACTCACTTTGTTGAGTATTTCTTGTTTTGGTTACTTACAGGACTCCTTTGCAGAACGGAACGTAACAAGAAAAGAATGTGTGAATAGTCTGTGCATATGTGATATTAGACAAATGTAAGAATTAGATGTAAGCAGAAAGAAACGAGGGCAAAAATGGCGGAGAAAATATGGAATACTTCAGAAAAATGTTGCGAAAAATTGTTGCGTAGGAAAAACAAAACTGTACTCACAACTATGGATATACCCAAATTTCCAGATAGTTTTGTCAAAAAGTAAATGTTTAAGTAGTGAGTGTCACGATCATGGCTATATATGAAAGGAGAGTTAGGAAAAAAAGAATAATTTTGGGCTCTTCGTAAAGTGACAAAAAAAAATGTGAGGGAACGACGCAAAAATAGATGACTTGGAAAAAAGATTGTAAAGAGCAAACGTTCAGGAGATAGAAAGCACTTCTCACATAGACTGTGTGCCAACATGAATCTAGTCGGTCGGGTAATACTGTGTTTTGACCAGCTATGCACAGTAATAGTAAACATATGTTTCTCGCGGGCAATTGTTCTGGTGGTTGCTATTTATAAGCACACCCCTCTCTCCACATCTATTCAATTTTATATATACGCGAATGAGAAATACTGCGGACTAGATCACAGGTACGATCCTCATAACCAATGAAGCATCTTGAACGTATCTATTCAAATGCTGTGAGTGACCTTTTTTTTCTTGTATGAAATCTCGATATAAAATGTTTTCTCTAAAAACTCGAATTTCCTCCAAGAATAAATGAAATATGAATGAATTCTTTGAGCTTTCTTTGAGTTGAGAGAAGCAAAGTATTTGTATACGTGTACCAAAATAGAAAAGAATGGGACAATGGAGCATAAACTCTTCTTTCTTGGTATACGTTTTTGTAGTTGTGTAGTAAATCCAGCTGTACATGTTGTCTCATTTATGAGGCATGCTAATTTTTCCTATCTGATGATGTATGTGAATCGACATGTTGGGTTATTTTTATATGGCGCATGGCTATAGTATTAATGAGACTACTGCATAGAGATTACACATACTCATAGTGTGTGCATAAATGTAAAGTAGCGAACGAATTGTATAGAAAGTGATTGAGATGCAGGATGATCTCTAGCCCGTGGTCATGCACTCCACTGCGAATCTTAAGTTGAGCCAAACAATACAAAGTCAAATTAATATTTGCGTGCGTATATATGTTATGTACATGTGATCATTATTTGCTCTCAGATGAGTTTTTTGGGGAAGCTGCACAAAATGGTAAGTTGTCGCGCCTCGAACGTTTCAACTAATAAGAAAGGCCCTTCCATAGCATTTGCTCTAATGTGTCTATTTTCAATTTCCTCAACCCCATTGCATATCTACCGTGCAGGACATCATTGGACAGGGTCTCAGTGAACGCTTGGTTCTAGCTTTCCTCGGTGGTATTCTCGTTCGTCGGATTTGTGTATGGTTACATCACTCAGGACTTTGACAACACGAAGAATGTTCTCTACGTGTGTCTTGGGTTAGCTCTGGTTGTAAGTATATCCAGTTGCCTTCTTATTATGAGTATACCGCCCTTTGCTGACTGTACTGCATTTTTTTTCTGTGGGCAATATCTTCCAGTAGTATTCAGGTGGTTACGTTTAATACATCTGTTCGTGTACCTTTGTTTCACTGACCTTTGATGCTTTCCCTATCTTTCCTCTCTGTTATTCGCTGTGTAGGTGTGTGCTCCGGCATGGCCCTTCTACGACAACAAGATCCAATGGTACGAACCCCCCAAAAAGAATGAGCCTGTGAGTGAGGAGAAGGAGTAGGATGTAAAGAGCGATAAAAAGTCGGAGTAATATAGTACGCGTAGTACGTCTCTGAAGTGTTGCAGCATTTTGCATGTACATGATTGAGACTCAAGCGCCATGTTGTTTTGTTGTATTGTTGTATACATCGTGGTTAGTTACAGCTAGTTCTAAATATTTGTTGTTTGCTTGACCATGAATAGTGTGTCATTTGGTTAATGTGTTTGTAAATCACGGTCGGTAGGATGTGATAGAATTGTAGTGTGTACTGCTTGTGAGTATCGTTGTACTCCCTTTATTTGTAAATATAGTTTGATTTCTCCTCACTTTAAACGCATATATACCAACCATATGTTCTGTTTTCCTTTGAAATCGGTGTGGTGTGAGTTGATTTAATATGTAAAGTATATTTTTGGCTTTGTTCAATATTGTAGCTGCTGCCTCTTTAGCTCTTTTACTCAGATTTCTGTAGACTCAGATAGTTGCTTATTCGGTGTCCAGACAAAGCGAAGCTAATATGGCATCTCTCTATATTCATAAATCCGTGTATAGATAGGATATATTTGTCTTGTTCTTGTCTTTCCTTCATAATATGAAGTTCATATATATCATACGCCTACCACTCTTTAAATCTTCGTCTTCCCCCATCATACCTGCGCATGTGTGTACCAACTCTGTTCACGAAAGAAATGACTATTAATAAAGAAACAGCAGGCTAACTTAATCTAAATATGGACTTTATCGAAATTATAGAAAACATGACACTGATCCCTCGTAGCGTTAAACTCGCCGTTTAGGCATGCTCCTCAATAAGTTGAAGTCTCAAAACTATTTTTAAACATTATGATGAAGGGAGATGTAGCACATTCGGTAACACGCGGTAGTTTCTAGCTTATATGGTTTATATAGTGCATTTTAAAATTGTAAATGTAGTTTGCAACGTGTTATGTTTTTTCTCTCGAAAGTGCATGCAGCTGAAATATGACTTAATTCACTTGAAAAAAAAGGAGAGCAAAGACGAAGTTGTTGTATATCCGTGCGTTCTGAATAGAGATTAGTAAAATATTGTTTTGATATGATGATTTTCAGTAGATTTGAGAAGCAATGGTGTTGTTCGGAAGTTGTGATACCAATGGACGTAAACTTACTTCTTGTTAATGTCATTTTTTTCAATTCTTTGTCTACAGTTAGATCTCTCTCTTAGAATCATGAGAGTGCTGAGCCTGCTTGTGGTTTTATTGGTGTGCATATCTGTGTTCATCTCACCCACTGCGATATGCACGGATGTACCGGATTTGAGTCATATCACGGATGCAAGTGATGCGCACTCTGAAGGAATGAAGCTAGCGATGGAGGGAAATATCTATGCGTCCATTCCCTACTTCGAAAAGGCAGTTGAGCTTGGCCCTTTGGTTCCTATGCACCACAATAACCTAGCTGTAAGCTACATGCGCATGGCTAGGAATAGAGAAGCGTTCAACTCTCTGATGAAATCCTTGAAGTTGGATGGAACCCACGTCGATGCCCTTAAAAATTTAAAGGAGCTGAAGGATATCTGGAAGGTAATGCCTATGTCTCCTATGGTGAAGCAACTCTTGGGAGAAGATGACGAATGGGATGAGGATGAAGATGAGGATGATGATGATGATGAAGAAGATGACGACTACAGTAACGAGAAGGAGGACGAGGAGGAGGATGAGGAAGAAGATGAAGACGATGATGACGATGAGGAAGACGAAGAAAATGTTAAGATGTTGAAGAAGGTGAACGATAAGTTGAGCAAGTTGATGGACGACATAGAAGAGTCTCTGGACAGTGATGATGAGAGTACCACGGATGATAGTGACGATGAAGAAGAGGGTGAAGATGAGGGCGAAGATGAAGATGATGACTCCGGAAAAAAGGAGAAGGAAGAGAAGGGGAAGCCCAGTGTTGATGGAGACTCTGGAGTGAAGACTTCAAAGCTTCCTTCCCTCGCAAAGAGGGACTTGTTCAAGCAGGTATGTTCATGCGTGGAGTGCGTGTCTATTCGGAGAGTCGTATGTATGTACACCTACGTACATATAATAATGTGTATATCTCTATATATGTGTATATAATTATATGTATGTGGTGTGCTTCCTCTGCCATCCCTTCCCCAGGAGTACCCTTCGTTCGCGAGGGGATCTCGTCCATTCGTGGTGAGAGGGTTCGTGGACAACTCCTCTCTGAGCGAGTTTGTATCGGACCCTCGCTCCCTAGTGTCTATCATATCTCCCCTCAAGGCGGAATTCTACCCCAGTGGTCTGTCCTCCTTCACTCTCAGACCCAAGCTTATCCATGTCGATGAGATGGTGGAGGAGGTGGTAGAGGGGAGAGGGGGTACGCTCATGTCAATGTGGATCCCATTCGATGGAACAACGTCATCTCTGTCCTCCCCCTCAAACCTCTCAAACCGTACGATCAATGGTAAGCAAAGAACGAAGCCCAAAACAGAGACGTTCTCTCATTCTCTCTTGTCTCCCCTTTGTACTTCTCTCTTTTTCTCTGTTTTCTTCGCATAAACCCCATCTTTTTACTCTTTTGTTTGTTTTGTTAAGGATTCTCCATTGTTGACACCCTCAGACACCAAGTCTTTCTATCCCACGTGCCCTGCCGCCTTTCCTTTAACCTCTTAATCCCTTTTCCTTTCTCTTCCATCCTTCACCACTCCTCCTTTTTCTTGATTATTTGTATTCCGTCCTCTTTCCCATCTCCCTTCTCCCCTCCTCCCTCTCTTCCCTCTCCCCTCTCTCCCTTCCAGGATGGACGACTGCCTAGACGAGGAACAACAAGAGGAGTTTTCTCTCAAGACCCACTGGAGGATGGTAGGTGTTGTCATTGTGTTCTTTTTTCCCCTTCTCTCCCCCATCCACTTCCATTTGCTATTCCCCTTTCTCCCCTCGAACTCTGCTTCTAACCGTTAATGTGTATGCCCGTGTCTGTATCTGCGTCTGTATCTGTATCTGCGTCTGTGTCTGTGTCTGTCTGTGTGTGCCCCCTCCTCAGGTCGTGATCGGTTCTGCTTCAAAGGGTATGTTTCTGCACTCTGATGCATTAGGTGGAGGTTCGTTCCAGCTTCAAACGAAGGGATCCAAGACTTGGTTCATTTGCTCGCCCACCCAGCGACCCTTCCTCTACGGTCCCTCCAAGGTCGACGCGTTCAGCCCTGACCTCTCTGCCTTCCCCTCCTTCGCCCACTCTAGGTGCTTCAAGGACACTGTCCATGCGGGGGATGTCCTCTTCTATCCCTCAGGATACTGGCATCAAACTCGTATCGAAGAGGAGAACGAGGTCAGTATGTCTGTCATTGTGTATATGCGCGTATGCCCTTTCCTCTCTATTACTTCGCCAGACAGGGCTATGCGTTCACAGACTGCTTTTTTAGTTTCTAACTGAGTTTTTTTTTGTATATGTGTTGCCTATTTCTTTCTCTCGCTTCCCTCAACAGCCCTCTATTAGTGTGTCCTGGACCTCAGTGGACCCAACGTCGTTCTCCTCTGTAGTGTCCACTCTCAAGAGAGAATGCTCTCAGAGTCCCCAGGTAAGAAAGAACATTTCCGCATATGTCGTGTGGATCAATCATATTTCCTTTAATTGCTCTTCGCCTCAATGCAGATGATAGGATACATCATGAACAACATAGCATGCAGGTGTATTTGTTAGGCAAAGTTAAGTGTAATTCTTTGTTAGCATTGAATTCTCTAACCTCGGTATGTCTCTGTGTCTAATGACTGTGTACCCCACCGTTCCTAGTTCTCTTGGAAGTTGAGCAAGAGCCTCTGCAGTACGCTTGTGAACAAGTGTATTCCTGAGATCAACGACAGGATGTCTCGAGTATAGATGAGGTAGTGGGATGCGGTGGAATGGAAAATAGGTGTATTATTCAAGGCTTGGCATGTTGTGTGCAATCTGTGGGCAAAGAAGTGCCGAGCCTTCATGGCTGGTGTATGGACGTAGTTGTATGCTGATTTATGTATAGTTGTATTTTTGCTGTGTGCGCATCGACAGATAGATACGCATGTGTTGTGCGTGTCTCCTTGAGATAATTCGTTGTCGTCCTGCATAGTCAAGCATTGTTGCAATGCTTCTAGTGGGCATGTTATTTATGATCATGTATGTGTTCATGTGGCTTAATCAATGTTGTTGTTAGTGCTCGTGTTTCTCTCTTGTCACGTGGTGCGTAGTGTGATCTTTTGTGTGATCTTTTGTGTGGAAGTCAAGAGCGTGATGGACGCAATACTTGTAATAAAAATAAATTCGCACACAGGAGTACACAGCAGAACAGCGTATTTGTTTGCAATGATCAGTTAGGATTTAAAAAAAATGGAATAATTATTTGCAACGATGGGCCTGAGTATTAAAATTAAGAGTATTTACTATGGTAGCAATTTGAAAGAGACGCTTCAAACGAAAGAATAAACAGAGAATAGGACTGTGGAACCTTCCTTCTTATGAATTAAGTAAAGAAGGCTGATAAATGTGAGAAGAGTCTCGCTGTGCAAGAACGAAACAGGAATATACGAAACTGAAAAAGAAAAATTAGGAAAAAAAAACGACGGAATCATAGGAAATATATGATATGTCATGATTAAAAATACACAGGTAAGAGGGGAGCGAGAGGTGTGCGAGAGGGAGCGGAGGTGGCAGTACACGAAGTATGAATGACACGGTGTGCATAGCATAGGGATGATTGCGCAAGACTTAGAAGCAAGTGGGAGTGGTAGAACAAATAGAAGTAGTTGCAAGAGCAGGGCTAGAGTGTTAGGGTAGAAGTGGAAGTGGAAGCAGATTATGGATCGGAGTTGAGTTGGATGGATGTAGAGGAAGAGGACAAGCAGAGCGGAAGAAAGGGGGGACGATGAGGGTGAACTATCCTCAGAAAAGGAAAGTTGAGTGATAGGGAAGGGATAATGGGAAGGGAAAGGAAAAGAGAGAGAAAACAAAGGAGCGGGAGGGAGGGAGGAGAGAGGGGAGAGTAAGGGGGTAGGTAAGGAAGAATGGGCGAGGCTTGATTTACTGGCGAATGACCTTAGACTCATAGGTGGGGATCATGTACTTAATGTTAATGTAGGCATCCTCTCCTCCGTGGATCTCGAAGAGCTCAAGAGTCTCATCGATGAGATCTCCCACGTTCACCCTCTTCTGCTGCGAGTAGTCAATTCCGTCTCCGGTGTTGATGTTCTCATTCTGGAGGAGGTTGAGGACAGGAAGGATCTGTCTGTAGTAAGGAACCAATGCCTCTCCGATCATGTCTCCCGACACCACCAGCTTCTGTAAGATCTTCAACGTCTCACACACGATCTCCTGTGGAACAGGCGAAAGACAACGAGAGCAAGACAAGCGGGGAGAAATTCAGAGGAGAGACGAGGTTGTAATATAGGGGTATGTGTGTGTGCGTGTGCGTGTAAATATAACATACAGCATGTAGAGGTGGAAACGATGTAGACAGGTTAAAAAAAAAAAAAGATGAAGCAAGTAGAAGCAAGATGGGTGAAGTATTGTAGACGGTGATGAGGCGATCCGTCAGTTGAATCGCAATATGCGGGAATATGAAACAAGAAAAAAAAACAAAAAGCAAACTAGAATAGCTGACTTCAATGTTTTCATGTACGTTTGTGAGTATATTAATGAATCAAAGCAAGACAAGGTCATTGAAAGCAAACAAGAGTCTAGAGCAAGTAAACATTTAGGATGTGGTGTGTGTTCGGAGCCGAACTAAACGTACGTGATTTCTGGTGTTCAAAGCAGTCTTGATAGGAATGATAAGCTGGGGGATCACAGGAAAATTCTTGACCCTCCCTCAGCCAACAAATCGTAGGTTCCGGCACGAGCCAAGAACTTGTAGGGCTCCTGATGAGTGCAAAAAACAAAGGAATGAATAAGTTCAAAGGTTAACAGTCGAAAAATGAACTCATTAAACGCATGTGCATGTTTTCAATATGACTTATAGGAATGGACACAAGTATATAACCACGTTCGTATGCGATATGCGGAAATGAAATGGTAATGAATGAAAAAAAATTAAGAAAGAAAATAAACTATACTTACATCGCGCTCACGGATTCCATCGAAGAAAATGGGGAGGTGGTGGTGGTAGTCGAGGTACTGGAATTGGACCCTTCCAGTTAACCTTCCTCTGAGCTCCATCGAAACGAACTTGGATGGGCAGGTCTCCTCTGTCGTAGAAACGACGGAATTCAGTGGGAGGAATGTTCTTGAAGGCAAAGCTCCAGCAACAGGAGGCTTAGTCTCCTTCAACTTCTTCCAACAGCCAAGCTAGAAGAAGCTCCTCCAGCTCCAATGGTAGCCTTGAGTGAAGTCTTGGTAGTGGTGTCTGTAGGGTTACATCCGATTTGTAACGTTAATTTTGAGTCAGTTAGTTTAGGAAATAGAGAAAAAAATTAATGCGATAATTTTTATATGCAAAATATTTTGCCGGCACAGAGAATTAGCGTGTATATATAGAATGCATGAATATAAGATACTTACTTTGGAGGTTCTGGCTCTTAGTGAGAGTAGTCATTGTTTTGAATAACACAAACACAGGTTAAGGATGTGCGTAGGTTGTTGATCCGTTTCTTTTCCTCAGGAGTGAACAGATTTTTTCTTGGAAATCATGATGCACGAATGAAAGAATGAAAAGATGAACGTTTACTCGTATATGTGCCGAATAGAATTTACCGATAGCTTGTATATGTATATTATGTTTGTAAGTGTGTCTAAATGTTTCAAATGCGGTAGAGATGTGTCATGATAAAAATCACATTTTGTTTCTTGATGTTTTTGTTGGTGCACGCTTTTACTTCTTATTCAATTTTCGAGTTGATTAAATATGTAAATATGGCTAGTAAAATGGTTATGTTAGAGGGATTTAACTTGCATGCGTATGTTTGCTCACTGTAGAAATTGATCGGTCTCACTTCCTTGTATTTTGTGTTTCCTCTGTGAATGTGTGCAGTCTCTGAATGGATGCCCAATCCCTCAAAAGAGAAGACTCAAAATGCAAAGGAGGCATATCTGAAGAAGACGCGCGAACATCCAAACTGGCGAAATCCATCCCCATGGCTTTGGGGATGATCTGGCAGTTGAAAAGGAAGAGTCGGAAGAGGAAATAAAAGAAGTGCCTGAAGGCGGTGAATCCCCCGTTCGAGGATGTGTTGAAAGAGGCTCAGGGAAGATGCAGTCTCTATAGATGGTGAGCTGGGAATCACCCCCCTTGAACGCACCAGGAATAGGAAAATAGAGGCCTTGGATGTGATTACAAAAAAAGATATCATTGTTGCGACGGAAAAGGAAAAGGAAGATGAGCTAAACCAAATCAGGAGAAGCTGAAGAAGAGCCTTATAGGGAGCGAATGGTGTCCGCGGGAAGGTGGAAGAGAGGCCCTCTGTACGCAGATGCGAGAATCTTGGAATTCCATGGGGAGACAGTAGTGAAGGCAAAAGCGCTGGATGAGGCTAATGTCTTATGTAATGGGAAGTGGCGAGGGAAAAAGGGAACAGGATGAAGATGGCTTGGAAGAAGAAGTGCTGGAGGAGGACGAGGAGGACTTATCATTCACTTCGTGCTCGGACGATGAACTCTACAGGCTCATGAACATCATTGAATCCAACAAGGTCTCATCTGATCAGATGCTCTGCTCTGCTGTTTCTAGCTCCCTTGACTCGAAAATATCTCGCCTCTTCTCTCTCCCTACTACTTCTTCCTCTCTTTCCTCTCTCCTTTCTTCCCTCTTACGAATCCCCTGTTGCTTCCTCCTCTTCTCCTCTTCCTCCCCCTCCTCCTGGGTCTCGTCTGTGCCTTCTGGGCCAGAAAGCAAACGAGTAGGGGAGGAGGAGGGAAAGGGCTTCATGCTTGTGCTAGACGAAGACGGAGAGCAGGTGGAGGAGAAAGCGGAGGACGGAGTGTGGAAAGAATACGAACAACAAGCAGTAAAACAGGGAGGGTGCAGAAATATGGACTGAGCGGCTCCAAAGTTGCCTCGTGGAACAAACAGACGTGGAAGAGGCGGGGGATGTAGGAGAAGAAGGAAAGGAAGAAATAAATGGGAAAGAGGGGAGTGAACGAGAAGAGAAGGAAAGGAGGAGGAGGAAAGGACGAAAAGGGAAAGGACGAGAAGGATGAAAATGAAAAGGGAGAGGGGACTGGAGAGGAAGAGGAAGAGGAGGAAGACGATGACTTGGTGTTCGGGAAGATGCTTGAGTTTGTAAGCGAGGTGTTGAAGGGAGAGAGGGAGAATGAGATCGTGATTCCGAAGAAGAATGGAAGGTCTAACAAGAAGAGCACGAGGACCCATTGAGGAAAAGGGGTGGGTGTTGGTGAGCTCTGGTGGGGAAGCCCGGAGGGGGAGGGGATGGGGAGCGGACGAAGAGGAGGAAGAGAGCGAAGAGGAGGTTATAGCAATCCCTGAAGATTTCGACTCTTCCCTCAGACGCCCTGTCTTCTCTTCAGTTCCTTTCCCCTTCCTCTCCGGCAACCTCACTCTTCCTCCGCTCTTCCTCTGCCGCACTCCTCTTTCCTGATACGAAGGATGAGGATGCCATATCTTCTGGAAGCAGAGGGAGAAGGGAAAGGGACGGAGAGAGAGGAGAGAGGGAGGGAGTGAGAGGTAGAAAGCGGAGGGAGTAAAAAGAACGGGGCGAATAAAAGCGATGGGCGGGGTGTAGATGAAGTATGTGTTGGGGGGGTGTCGGACGGTATTGTGGGAGAGGATGAAAGTGGAAATACTAGTAGAGGGGTGAGAATGAAAGATGTTTTCTGAGGCGGACATTTCCAATGCCCTCTCGCTTATATCTATCATCGAAGCTGTGCGAGGAGGAGGAGAGCTCGATGAGAGCGCAATTGATCAACTGAAGCAACTGGGGAGGGACTCTTATGTGGATGTAGTGAGTCCGAAGTGTGTCCTTATGGAGATGATGAAGAAGAAAACGGAGGGGAGGATGAAGATGGGTTGCTGGCTGAAGCTCTACCAGATGAAATGCCTGCTCAAGTCGTTTCGAAAAAAGCTATAAGGAGGTGGGCGACTTGCATTTCTTACTGAGGAAGAGAAAACTAGAATTTCTACTAGGTCTTGACGATGTTGAATCAGAGGAAGATGATAATGAGTAATTTTCATCAGAGTAATTCAATGTTTACTTATAAATAAAAATAACAAGTTTCATCGGAGGATACGAATTTTGTAAACCAATATGTTTATTTTAAGAATATTGTATGGATATGATGTGTATTGGTCTCGTTGATTAGTGAGTAAAAGCAGAGTTTAATTTCATCCGTTGGTTGAGATACGAATGGAAGTAATTGTTTGAAAGGGGGATATTTCTATTCATAATATTTATCTCTCGTACTGGTTATGAAATGAACAAAGCGCATCTTATCGTTATATGCAACATATTTTGTGTATAGACCGAAAAAGAACCTACATGTCGAATTGTTTTTTAAATTGTTTTCTGTTTTTTATGTCTCCGATTTATTCATTTTTTTTTTTAAGTATGGTGATCTTCCTGTGGCATGCACAAATATTTAAGGTTGTTGTAAATGTGTTAATATTGCTTAATATGGTTGTGGAAAATGTGTAATATGTATTCAGTTTCAATGGACGAGGAAAAGAAGCAAGAAGAGACCTTCAACGGGCCTTTGTCTGTGTTGACTAACGCTGTCAAGACTGGAAACTCTGTCTTGATCAACTGTAGAAACAACAAGAAGCTTCTAGGAAGAGTGCGAGCTCTGTACAGGCATTGCAACATGTTGTTGGAGAATGTTCAGGAGATTTGGTCTGAAATCCCTAAGAAGGCAAAAGGACAGAAGAAGGCTAAGGCTGTGAACAAGGACAGGTATGTTAATTTCTAGCATGGAGGTGACGATGAAAACCGACTTGTTTGTTAGAATTGTTCCTGTCTGAAATCGATGTATACTGCATGGATGTGTGTTGTGGCATGGCTATATGTCTATGTGTCAAGTACTAATGATGTTTGTATTTCTGTTCGGTTTCGTAAATATTGTGCGTTTTGCTCCTCTCCAGATACATTTCTAAGATGTTTCTTCGTGGAGACAGTGTTATATTAGTCCTTGCTAACCCTCTTGCTGCTTCTGAGTAATAATTGAGAACTAGTTGTGGGTATTTAATTGGCACGGGAAATGTGTATTTTGGGACTGAAGTGCAGCTTTTGTTTTGAGTCATTCATCAGCCTTAGGAGCTAACTAATTGCATGAAAGTTAGCTTAGGTCTGGTCTGAATAGATGATCAACCTCCGTCTTTGTTTGTTATTCAATGTGTCGCCGAGTAGTCAAAGACTACTATGATGTGTTTATTGAGTGTGTTGTATGCATAAGTCTTGGTAGAACGAATGACGAACGTGCGTAGCTGGTCCTATGTATCGTTTTCTTTGTTTTCTTTTTTGGTTAGTTATTTTGTAGTCTAAGTAGTTAAATTGCGTGTTAAATAGATCGCAACAATAAATGTTTGCCTGTGTTTGTGCAACTCAAGTCTAGAGTGTGTTTGAATAGAGGATATGTTCTGAAGGATCAACGTTATCTGTGAGAAAACCATTAAGGATAAGGATGAAGAGGGTAGAACTATTCTGTTATTATTCCGTATTGGAACTAGTTTTCTTTGTATATTTGAAATTGTTGTTTTTTTGTATGGGTTTACAGTGTGAGATTCCTATCCGCATGTCTGGACTTCGTCCATTGCGCTACGGACGGGCTGTTTGAACTGGGCTGCTGGATGCAAATTTTAAAGCGTTTTACTTGTGATGTATAATTAACTGTGTGTCATTTGTGTTGAGTAAATTTTATTAGTAGCAAGGTTGTGTTTGATTTTGTCATGCTTCCACTTGAAAACAGCATCTGATAAATCATTGCGGTTGCGTTGTGTGCACTGAATGCGCTATAGTGACTGCAATCGCTACGAGAGGTTCTGGAGAAACCGTGCAGTGAACCCGAATGTATGGGAATATGCAGTTGATAGACGGGAAAAAAAATGCAATGTTCGTTGTGTGTTATGACATGCTTCTGCACTGGCTAAATATACTCCTGTGCTTGTCACTTCGTTCTGTTTTATTTTTAGAAAATCAAGTACATTGAGTGAATGATAGAACACGTATGTCCTAGGAAAAGGCTCAAGAAATATGTTTGACAAAGGTAGACAGTAATTTGTTATTTGGGAGTTAATTGATTCAGCTGACGTGCATGCTCTGTATACATACATTTTGGTAATTAAAATTGTATGTGTGTGTAGATTGAGGTCATATTCCAAATAAATTCAAGCAGGAAACGTTGAATAAATGTTGCAGGGAAAAAAGAATATTCTAAATAAATGATGAAGAACTTATAAGCAAAGGGGTTCGTTATGAATCAGCGATTGTTTGAGTGTATAACCGTTGTTATATCAGGAGAAGCTGTTATAGAAATATGACTGATCACTTCAGATTCGTAATCTGAACCGAGTTAGCTGTTTGTTTTTGTTTTTTTACGTGATAAGGTCTGCCTAATTATTTAGGAATATATAGTTAATATAAAATAATATTAATCGAATGTGTGTGTGTATTATTTACATGTTTGGTATGTTCTCTGTAGGCATTCTAATGAATGTAGGAAATAATGACAAGTGGACAACAAAAGACAGTGTATCACTTATTCACGCACTGTCTGATTCAGAAGAGTACGTTAATGGCGATGCATATCCTCCCACAGAGAACGCAGGTGCTTGTGAAGACGAGCAGAAAACAGTTCGTGATAAATCTGGGTTTCCTTTGTTATTTACTGAGGAGGATGTAATTGCGAATTACTCTTACTTGGAAGTTCCTCCGATGACTACTGTTTTAAAGACAAAAGCAAAAGAATGGTGGGAAGAGTTTTCTATAAGAGAGAGTTTGCTCAACATCTTTCCTTTTGTTAGATTGTGTAAGAACTACAACTTCAGGGTAAGGACGTGGTGCTGAACTGTGAAGTAAAAGGTCTTATGAGGTATACTGTTCTAACTACATGTATCTGTTCGTGTTATGTGTGTTAAATCAACAGAACATCCAGAATGATTTTATTGTGGGTTTGACTCTTTCATTTGTGATTATTCCTAATGGTAAGTTTAGAAGTGTATCTATATCGAGGGATCAAGTGGTATTGACTACTATCGATGGTGCGTGCTGTGCGTGTGCTTCTTTATTTAACCACTAGTTCTCAATAATACGCTGTAAATTCGAATCCACCATGCAGGACTTGCATACGCTCCCCTAGCACACCTTCCTCCCGTGGTAGGGTTGTACACTGCGTTTTTCCCTGGGTTGATTTATGCGTTCTTTGGGTCTTGCAAGGAGGCGTCGATCGGTCCGTTTGCTTTGACTACGATTATGATAGGAGAAGCAATAGCCAACGTCACCTCCTCCCTCGAATCAAACATATTGGTTCCGTTGGCTATGTCAGTGAGCTTTATTATGGGACTGATCATGTGCGCGATGAGTCTTCTTCGCTTCGGGTGGATTGCGTCTCTTCTTCTGATCCCTGTGTGCATGCCTTCATGACTGCCGCGGAGATCCAGATCATTTCAATCCAGATGGGTACATTTTTCCAAATCTCAGTGCCCAGAACAGCAGGGTTCACGAAGATCTGGTACAGCATCTTCTCTGGTCTTCCTCACTGCAACTGGATATCTCCTGTCCTCGGTCTGTCAACAATAATCTTTATCGTCGCCATAGATAAAATCAATCAGCGCTTGAAACTGAAGATAAGCATTCCTGGCCAGCTCATCATCGTCGGAATTATGACTTTCGTGTCCTACATGGCTAAACTCCATGACAAACACAACGTACGGTTTGTAAAGCGTTTGCTAGCATCAGTGTTTCTCTCGCTGTGCTTTGTAGTAGTGCTCTCTCACTCATGTACTCACTCTCGTTTACTCGCTCTCGTTTGCTCGTACTACTGTTATTGTGATGGATTTAGTTGATGCGGGTATGGGTATTGTATAATCTATATATAAAAATATATATGTGTGTGTGTGTGTGTGTGCATGTGTGTGTATGTGAATGTTTGTGTGCATAGGTCGCGGTCGTCGGAGAGTTGAACGCTTCTCTGAGTGCCCCTGTGATTCCCTCTCTGTCTATCTTTTCTGATGTGATTGGGGACTGTTTCATAAACGTCATAGTATCCTTCATGATCAGTGCCTCCGCCTCCAAGTCCTTCGCCTCTCAGAACGACTATGAGATCGACGTAAATGGAGAACTCAGAGCGATAGGTCTTGCATCCCTCCTCTCCAGCATGTGTGGGGGGTACAGCGGGTTTGTCTCCATCTCTAGAAGCAACATCGTTAACTCTCTTCGCCCCACGTCACCCCTCTGGAGCATCGTGTGCTCCCTAACTGTCCTCGTGATGATGCTCGCACTCTCTCCCCTCCTCGCCTCTCTCCCCAAATCAGTCCTCTCTGGCATTGTGTACGCTGCGTTTACTGGTCATCCTTATAAGTACAAGAAACTCCGGGACTTATTCCATATTCGCCCCCTCTACTGCTTCTCGTGGGTCGTAGTTTACGTCGTTACCGTCTTTGGCGGAATTAAGTACGGTCTCTTCACCGCCTTCTTCTGCTCTATCGGAGCCCTTGTGCTCGACACTGCGATGCCGAACATGGTGGTGATGGGGAGACTAGATGGGAGCGACCTATACAGAAACATCGAGCGATACCCCGAAGCGAAGCAGGAGGAGGACGTCGTGGTGCTTAGGATCGATAGCAGGATGAACTTTACCAACAAAGACAACATCTCCTCGTGGATCGACTCCGTCGTCTCCAAAAGACTCAATGCCATTACGGAGGCAGAGGAAGAATACGCGGAGAACGGACACGAAGACCATATCTCTGAGCAAGAAGTCGAAGAAAAGGGGAAGAAGGCACTAGGGCCCAATCCAACGCAAGGAGGACGTGGAGATGAGGAGGACGAGTACTTGACCGATGATAAAGAAAACGAGGAAGTGGGAATCAAGTACGAAAAAAAGCGCCTTAACGAAAACGGAGTCAGTTCCGACATTCTCCTCTCCCCCAGTCCATCCTGTTCTCCAAGCTCCCCTTCTCCTCCTCCTTCTTCCTCTATACCCAGGGTTGCTGTCGCGGGAGCTCCACTTGTTAACATCTCCATCGACGGAGAAGAGGGCACGGACAAGGAGGTGAGCATGAGCAAGGTCCCGTTGCGTCGCCGGTTGAGTATGATCGAGGAGCAGGAGAAGTACACAGCGGAGACTATATCCCGCATGACGGATGAAGAGGAGGAAAAGATGTGCGTGAAGTGGAAGGCAAGTGGACTACCTAGCTCTTCCCTGAAGCTGTGTGTGGTGTTGGTGTGCACTGGGGTCAATTCAATAGACACGGACGGAGTCAAAGTCATCGATAAGCTGGTGAAGAGAGACGGGATCATGGTCCTTCTCTCCGGTGCAAAGGCATCCGTCAGAGAAGTCCTCTGCAGGAGCTCCACCACGTCTTACTCCAGAGCCATGTTTTTTCATCACGTTGTCGACGCCGTCTCTTTCGGAAAGGCCTGTTGCCGTTTTGCCAAGGTAATGAGGAGGAGGGAAGAAAAGGAGAGGTTACGGCTCGAAGAGGAGGAGGAGGAGGCGAGGAGAAGAAAGGAAGAAGGCTTCGAGGAAGAGCACATTGACATCGAAGGATCGAACCGGTGGATTGACAGTGAGAGTTTCGATGATCGAATCTAACCACAGTGAGTGTTAGTTTGTTCTGTAATTTTATTTTATTTACTTTCTTTTTAATTGTACTCCATTTCCTTATTGTATGTGTGTTTGCATTTTTTTTCTGAATAGTTTTGAATTGTGTTATTTATTAAGTATTTTTTATTTATCCGTGAGTGTGTACTCATGTTTTTACTCACTCTATTCTACAGCGTTCGTCGTTTTTCAACGTATCCACTGAGTGGGTGTCAATAATGCTTGTGAGTCGATTAGTAAACTAGAAAGGCTGCAAGCATGCTGTATACTAGCACATGTATTGTTTGCGTTGTAAGTGTAAGTATCCGTTCCCCCTTGCTGCCTGCAAGTCAACATGATCATGTCTTCACACGTAATGGTTTCTTTCCCATCGCGGAAATAAATGATATGTTGTTACAAGGACATGTATGTTTATATACGTAAATCAAAAGGGTTGTTTTATTTTACAATTCCAGACGAACTGGACATAAATTTCTATTATAAATACAAAGAAAGAGAAAGTAAAACTTTATCGGTGAAAAAAGAGCCTCGCATTATGCCGCGCGACTAAGGATAGTATAGAAGAGGAGTTCTGAGGCATATTAAAAAAAGAAAGTAATAGAAGGACCGATAAAAGATATCTACTGTACAATTGAGGAGTCCCTATGTAGAGAGCTAGTAAAAAGCAGGCGGTAATACTCATGCAAGCTCTGTCGGCAGAAGAGGCAAAATCTCAAAGTTATGGGTACAAGAGACAGTGAAAGTAAAGCGAGTTCTATCCTGGAAGGGTCTGAGAGCAGAGGGGATGAGGATGTAGTTCGTGTGGTAGTCCAAGTGGATCTGACGCACCACTTTGTTTTGAGTGAGGTGGGTATTTCTGCAGTCGAGGAGGTCGTTTTCCAATGAGCAAACTGATTCGATTCGACTAACGCCATGGCCCGACACCATAGGCGCTTGTCCGTGCCGTTTCAAGTACGCCGCTTCAGCGTCTAGATGTTTCTGTTTCTTTCTCTCCGTTTCCCCGATGAAGAAGGTAATAGGACTAAGGTCGTCGAAGGAAGCTGCGTTTTGGCAGAGTTCAATGGAAGCCATCGCTCCCTTCTTGAACTCGTCGAGCACTTCTTCATCATCGTCTCCTATGACATCCTCATCCGAGCAGTCTTCGTCGTCTTCGTCTTGTTTACGTGTGGGTGAAGGAAGAGAGGGGTCTCCGGGAGTCACCCCACTGCTCTTTGCAGGCTCTGCTATACTAATTGCATGATCATGGTGAGAATGGGCGTGGATCCTCTTCAAGTGAGAAGGGAACATTTTCTTCTTCTTGGCTCTCACAAGACGAAGGCAGTACTGGGGAATAGTTGCACAGGATTCGACAGAAATGGGAGTGAGGGGCTCCCAGAATGAGAAGACAGTAGAGACGAATGTGTATGTGAGAGTGGAGCAGAAAAAGAGCTCGGAGTACTTGAGTAAGAACTCGTGGAAGTTAATGTCAACGGCCTCCTCCTCAATGAGAGAGTGGAACCCGTTGCTCGACTCTATTCTCTCCAGGATCCTCAGGATGTCCGCTTTATGCGTTTGAGCGTTGCGGCGGTTCTTGTCGAGCTGAGCTATCTTCACGATGTTAGTGTTATTTTTCGCCGATACAGTTGCTGAGCTGGGTCGCACAGCGCTCAGCAGATCTTCCTCCTCCATCCCTGAGCTGGCGCTTTCAGGCCTCGGGTCGAAGTCTCCTTCGCCGTACTCATCTGCCATTCCCACTCTGTCCTCTTCCGTCAGCCGCGTCAAAACCTTGGCTCTCTCCCTTTCATCAATATCAGAATCCGAGGTTTCTCCTCCTTCTCCGGGATACTTGGCCTTGAAATTATCCACGCCAGGTTCCTTATAGTCATCTGCTTCTTCTGCTTCTTCTGCTTCATCTGCTTCGTGGGTGTTCAAGTCGTACGCGTCGTACTCACTGATGACCTGGCTCTTCTTGCTCTTCTTTCTCCATTTCTTTCTCTCCATCAGTCCCATCTCGAGGAGAATGTTTTTGTCCCCCTGTTTCATTTTAGTTTGTCCCTTCTCAGAGTCACGGAGTAGACCCTTACTCTTCTGTTTCAAAAAGAAGTTCTCGATAGACTCTCCGGACGAAGAGAAAAGAGAGACAGCCCACACCGCGTTCTGGGCGTAAGGCAGTGCAGGGACGACGTTGCACCTGAAGCGGAGTCTCCTGATGTGAATGATCTTAACGTTGTTCACTACGCTCACGTCGACTACTCTGATAAGGTGGTTTCTGTTGTAATTTGACTTGTTCGCATTAACGGCATACTTGTTGATGAGGAGATCCCAACAGTACTCGAAGAGGTCCATTCGGTAGTAGTTGGTGTTTCTCAAGCTCTTTTGTTTAGAACTCAGGGCCATCTCTCCCTCTGTCTCCTGAGAATTTGAGCTGACTCCGCTACGGTTGATGATCTCAAACCTCTCATTGTCCTCTGGAACGCTGAGCCCGTTCTCTATCCGGAGACGGTGGATGAAGTCCTTGTTGTTTCGGTCATAGTTGTCGACGTTATACGCCATCACAATTCCATCCTGAGCAAGGGACCTCACGACCTCTCCCCACACCTCATCGACACTTAGACCGGAACCATCGGGGTTCCTCGCATCCACTACTCGGTTCACAACTGACCCGTTTGCCAACACCTCCATAGCCTTCATCGGGCTTAGTCCCTCAATTGCCGCGTAGCTTCCGTGGAGCTTAGCGTATGCCTTCTCGAGAAGAGGAAGCCAGATATCGGAGGGGTCAGAGGAACAACTGAAGAGAGGGTAGAAGCCGTCGCTTGTGACTGCCCTGTCAGGGAGGCCCTGGACGAGCATCTTCTTCCTCTTCAGCAGCCTCAGCACCAGGGGGTTGTTTGGCTTCTCCTTCTGGATGATATTCTCTATTTCTTCCAGTGCTCTCTTCCTCGCCGCTAACTCCCTCTCTCCCCCGGCCTTAACTTCCTCGATGAACTCCTCATCTAGCACGCGTACGAAGGGCAGGCGATCATCCACCGTCACAAGAGTGCGTTGTCTCTCGTGGAAGAGGGTGAAGGTGTACTTGCCGTCTTCGGACACCTCAAGTGGGATTAGAGAAAGAAGGTGGAGCTGTTGCTGTAGCTCAAAGGGCATCGAAGAAGGGTTCTTCCACCCCTCTCTCTCTTTGCCCTAGAGGTATCTGCTGCCTGCAAGATCTGGGGAGAGATCTTCTGGGAAGAAAAGAAGGACCCGAGGAAGTTGGACGAGGAGTTGTGTTCATGTGAGACTGAGTCCTTGATGGAGGAAAGATCTTCCTGGATCATCGTGTACGCTGCCTTCCTGTAGCGGTTGATCGTGAGACAGTCTCTGTCCATCAGCGAGCAGAGGGAAGCGAGGAATCCGTAGCAGCCGAAGAGACCGTCTCTCGTATTGAAGGGGTCCAGATCGAGAGCATTCATTTTGGAGAAGGTATGTTTGGGTGAGGAATATTCCGTAGAGGAGGAGTTGGGAACTCCCGCCTCCTCAGCGAACACTGGCTCGTGTTCCAATCCATGAAGGTTATTGATCGCGGGAGAGAGGGAATTCTGGAAGAAGGAGTAGGAGGGAACGCTGAACTTGTGAGGGACAGACAGAGGCTCGGCCTCGTTCGAATCCTTGTAGAAGTTAGGGTAGTAGCAAGCTTTGTTGAGATACTCGCTTGGTCTCATCCACCGCAAGTATCCGTCGGGAATAAGCGAAACGAATTCTTGTACAGTGATGCATGGGGTCGCGGCAACATCTCTTGTTCTCTCCCCCGCAGCCCCTCCTCCACTTGGCCTGATCGAAGCCTTCGAGTTCAGAGATCCGATGAGCGAAGAAGAGTCAGCGGGGAATATGGGGTCGCAGTACAAAAGAGAATCCTCTTTCGTCGACTCCTGAGCCTTGATCCTCTCCTCAGTCTCTAACAACACCGGCTTCTTACCGGAGTCCTTGTTCTTCTGCCTGTCTAATAGCATTAAGAACACACTCTTCCTCCTCTGTCCCAGCAGAGTCTCCAGCTGACCAGCCTTCTTGGTTTCGTCCTTCTGTGCCGTCTGGAACACCTCCCACTCCCTCTCGTAGAAGCGGAGGAACTCACTCCTCCACCTCTTCACCAACTCCACTGCATCTGGTTCGAGCTTCATCATGTCCTCAGTAGTTGCGTTGGGTGGAAGGAGAGCCTGCTTCTTGGTTTTGATGTAGCTCAGAAACTCCATGAAGATGAACTTATCGAACACCATCTTCGACTCCCCCGCTAGCAGCAACTTGAAGTAGTAATAAGCGATGATGTCTGTGTAGCATAGGTACAGAAGCATCACTATCTTCGATAGCACCCTTAGCCTCTTCCTTATGCGCGTTACGTTGACGACGATAGTATCACCCTTAAACAAGACGATCATTCCCTTCCCCTCCAGATGGTCCCTTTTTTTCTTCTCATTTCCCTTCCCCCTCCTCTTTCCCTCACTCTCTCCGTAGCTGTCGGCAGATTCGTCAGCGTCATCCTCCTCGACGTCGTCAACCTCCTCCATCTCCTCCTCCTCCGACTTAATAATTCTCCCTATCTCCTGCAGCTTCATTTTCTTGATATCAATTTTCTTTAGTGCGCCGCTCTTCGTTCCGAATCCCTTCGTATGTCTCTTCCTCTTGTCTTTCCTCGAAAGCAAGCCCACGTTCTCTTCTGTATCTGAGTCCCTCTCCTCTTCATCATCCTCCTCCTCTTCCTCCTCCTCGTCATCGTCGTCATCTTGCACGTCGTTGAGATCTTCGTTTTCGAATAATAACCCATATCCCTTCGAATGGTTTTCCACTGCTCCGCTGATGAATCCGTTGATGCCTCCTTTCTTGTCCCTCACCGATAGACCCAAGGGGACCTCTGTGCCCTCAGCCTCAGCGATCTGCACGGCAATCTTCTTTCTTTTCTTTTCAGAGAACCGGGAGTAGAGGTAGAGGTTGAGTAAACGGAAGAGCTCTTTGCTTTGCCTGAAGAAGAAGGGGATTTCGTGGTTGAGTGAATTAGTGGAAATCAAAGAACTCACACTGTAGAACAACAGGTCCTTCTCCCTCTTCAACGCCACCTCCCTCTCAGTGTCCTCCTTCTCCATCTCTGGTGGGGTTTCTTCTCCAATGCGAATTCCACTCTCCAGGTCCTCGTTGACATCAGCATCCTTCCCCCGGACGTAACCCACCCACCCGTTCGAGCTGGTCTCTCTCACAGCCGAGAGGTTCTTTCTGCTCAGACTCGACGCGCTGTTCATTCTCTTCAGTCCCAACTCCCTCTGAATGCTTACGTTCTTGTGGAAATTCTGGATCGTGGAGAACTCCTCTTCCAGCACTTTGTGTTTGTACAGCATTGTGAGGATGTTGGTGCGCATACGAGCGTCATTCTTGGTGACCCGGATGAGTTGGGGAGTGGTCGTGTTCATGACCGAGGAAAACTCGGTTCGGACTCCCACGAGGAGGGAAACGATACGGAAGAAGCAGAAGATCAGGGCGAGCAAAAACACACACACTGCGACGGTGAGTTGAGAAAAGACGTAAGCGACGCAGCACCAGTACGTAATGAGGAGGAAGATGCAGAGGTGGAACTTCTGGATCGAGTTGTTGGAGAACATTGTGCCTGAGTAACGGTTGAAGAAGTGGATGGGGAGGTAAAATAAGGAGGCATGCGAGATGAAGGACCGAGGGAGGAGGTACTTCGAGAAGCGAGAGAGGTTGAGCGAAGATAGGGGGGAGGAAGAGTACACATCAAGGGAGAAGTCAGAGTGGGAGGACAAGGTGAATCCGATAGAAGCCTTCTCCTTGGCAGAGTGAGATCCGATGAAGAAGGGCCTACGCTTCTCCTCCTCAGTCAACATGTCGTCCTCTGAGATCTCCATCAGAGTCCCATCGATCGACTTGTTGATGCATCCCAGTCTAGCGAGGCGAGTCGAATAGGAGCGAGGGGGATGCGCTAGAGGGTGGATCAGCGCAGAATTTTTCGGGGGGGCAGGGTGAGCAGGGGAAAAGGTAGAGGCGGATGAGCTCTGTATTCTAGACGACAGCCTATGTTTCAATGAAGAAGCTGACTTGGAGAAATTCTCCATCTTGTGCCTGAAAGACTCCGAAGAAGAGAGGACAGAGCTCGAGGTCTTCAGTCTGTCCTTGTCCTTGCCCTTGCCTTTGTCCTTTTCTTTTCCTTTTCCTTTTCCTTTTCCTTTTCCTTTTCCTTTTCCTTTTCCTTCTTGTCCTTGTCCTGTTCGTTTCTATTCATCTCCTTCCTGCCATCCCCATTTGACCAACCCGTCTTCCTCTCTTCCCCTTCTAGAGAGTCATCACTGTCGTCCAGAGGTATTCTAGAAACCGCTTTGGAAGAGAGAGAGGGAGAGGAGGAGGAGAAGGAGGAAGGGAGGACGGCGTTGTCAGAGGTATGGTCAAGAATGCCCTCGCTGCTTGCCTTGATCAATGCTATATTGAGGTTCTGCATGGAGTTTCCCTTGGGGTCCTCGAATGAAAAGAACTCAGAGGATACAAGGCCACGGAGATGGGGTCTCTTGGGGGAGTGAGTCTTGCTTGAGGCGGACGGGGGGCTTTGTGTGGTGAGGTCCCCTCCCTCTCCCTCGGAGTGAAACGATGACCTTGTGGGTGAGGAATCATTCGCATGTTGGTAGAAGTTGGAAGAGGAGGAGTGTGGAGAGGGGACTGATATCGGGTTGTATATAATAGATCCCATGGTGGAAGGGAGGAAGGAAGAGATCGAGATGGAACGGATGAATTCCATCGAAAACAGAGACACTAGGATGTGGCCCAAGAACATGATCGAGCATGTCCAGAAGGCCTCGTTCCCTCGGAAGACTGCGAATGTGATGAGAATGCAGTGAGCGACGGAAAAAAAGGCGAGGACTCCGTAGTAGCAGAGGGTGAAGGTCTTCATCGCTGGGGGAGAGAAGGGCGGAAGCACCACAGGTAGAACAGATACTACGCACAGCGTCAATACACACGCCGCAGAAAATGTAGAGAGCAAAGCAGCAGCTAGTGAGTAGACAAAGAAAGACCCAACGCAGGCGAGGATGATGGAGATGAAGAGGAGGGAGGCGTAGATGACAAATGGAGCAACAGACCCCTGGTTTTCGAGACGAATAATAGCGGTAATGGTGAAAAGCATGAGGAGGCCTAGCCAAGGGCCGCAGATGATGGCATATAGTGTAGTATGCGAAAGGACGTCGAAGATTTCGTAGGAAATGTACCCCAGCAGCCAAAAGAGCAGATGCGATCGTGATGAGGTTGACCAGCACGTCAGAGAGAGAGAGACGGGGTCTCAAGACGAGGCGGAGCAGAGACAAAGTTCCAAAGACAAGCAAGAGGATGGACGAAGTCACGGGATGACAGTACATATACCCGAAGTTGTAACCTAGTGCCCAGCAGAAGAGAGCGATCGAGACGCACATCGCAAATAAAAGCATCACGAACACCAGGTTATACACCATTCTCTTCTTCACCTTCACACCTAACAGGTTAACGAACGCGTCTATGTTCATCTCTTCCACTGTAGATATCTTCTTAGCCGTCTGCCTTCTCCTCACCGCTAGAGTGTTCATCTGCACGCCTGTATCTCGCCCAATGGGACTGTAGGGGTCATTCTCTCATCCTCCGCATTCTCCTCTTTCTCCTCTTCATTATCTCCCTTCCCTTTCCCCGCAAGCTTGTTGCCAGAGACCCCCCTCTTTCGATAACAATCAAACAAAATTGTTTCTTCCTCCTCCTTCCTTGTCCTTCATCCTTTTCTCCAGCATTCTCTCTCTCTGCGTTCTCCTCGTCCCTCTTCCTCTCCTTCTCCCTCTGCAGCCTCTGTTTCTTCGCCTTCTCTCTCTTGACGAGTGCCCCTTCCCTTGCTCTCCTCATCAGATCCGTGTTGTCT